>CAWUFW010014148.1:0-429533 GCA_963921515.1 Calotriton arnoldi
GTACTGTGGAGTTTGTTTTGGGGGGTGTGAGGGGAGGTGCTGGTGACTATGGTCAGTGCTGCAAGTCCCCCTTCCCACCCAGCCAGCCAGATAGCCCACCATGGAACGTGCTTGCATTGCAGGGAGTGTAAGTTGTCTCTCAGGATGTCAGTCAGTGGTGTCCTGCTGTTTGTTGGTGCACAGTTGGCAGCAGGGCCTTGTGCTCCCCACAGCAGTAGCCAGTGTCAGCCATCTTGTGAGTCCTTCTCCACTCCCTGTGATGTGAGCATGGTTCAGGGTGGTGTTGATGGGCCAGTTGTGAGGCTGAGCAATGTCTGTGACTACGACTCCCATCATGCTATTGCCTCCACCCCCCTTCCCAGCATGCCCATGCTTCCTTCCTTTTGACTCTGCTTCCCTGTGGGGTGGGCTGGCTGTGCTGACAGGATGGCTGGGAGTGTTGTCCTGGCAGTTGTTTGGCTAAGAGTCCCAAGAGTGTCCCTGTGCTTCACACAACATAAGCCAGGGTGGTGGTGCTTTGTGGGATCTTGTGTTGGGATGGAGGGCATTGCATTCTACCAGGTGGGTACTGTGGAGTTTGTGTTGGGGGGGGTGTGAGGGGAGGTGCTGGTGACTATGGTCAGTGCTGCAAGTCCCCCTTCCCATCCAGCCAGCCAGATAGCCCACCATGGAACGTGCTTGCATTGCAGGGAGTGTAAGTTGTCTCTCAGGATGTCAGTCAGTGGTGTCCTGCTGTTTGTTGGTGCACAGTTGGCAGCAGGGCCTTGTGCTCCCCCAGCAGTAGCCAGTGTCAGCCATCTTGTGAGTCCTTCTCCACTCCCTGTGATTTGAGCATGGTTCAGGGTGGTGTTGATGGGACAGTTGTGGGGGGCAATATGTGTCACTGCGACTCCCATGATGCTATTGGCTACACTGACTTGGCCAGCATACACAGAATTCCTTCCTTTGAGTGGTCTTCACTGTGTGTTGGTGTTGTTGTGGTGGCTACATGTGTGGATGTGTGTTAGTTCTATTTGTGCCACTGCCTAGCTGTAGTTGTGGTTGTGTTTGTACATGTGTTGGCACAGTTGGATGTGACTTTTTTGATGGCATGTGTTGTGTTTATCTGACTGACATACACATTTTGGGATGATTCTGTTCTAGTTGCTGTGTAATTGCTATGTGTGCATGGTTTGACTCTCCCCTTGACAGTGATGTGTGTGTTTTGTGGCAGTTTATTGTGTACATTTGTTGTGTACTCACCAGGCTCTGGGATGTTCTCTAGTCCATATACGCTCACTGGCGGAAGGATGGCCCGCACCTTCTCCTCCCAGGGCCTGAGGTATATTGGCTTGGCAGGAGGGCCACTGCCGGTCTGTTGGCTGTTGCTGTAGTCTATCTTCAGCAGGTCCCGTACCCTCCTGCGCACGTCATACCACCTGTTCTGGATGTCGCTCTTTGTGCGCCGACATGGTGATTGGGCGTTCACCCTGTTGATGATCCTCTCCCACATCTTGGTTTTCTGCGACATGGGGGTCTGTTGGACCAGAGTGCCAAACAGCTGTGGCTCCACCCTGAGGATCTCGTCTACCAGGACTTCCAATTCACAATCTAGGAACTTGGGATTCTTCTTGGGGGGCATGGTGATGGGTGGTGATGGTGAGTGATGTGTGTGTTGGTGTGCAGGTGAGGGTGTGTGAGTGTGTGTTTTGCTGGGTGTATGTGAGGTAGGTATTTGTTGGTGTGCTGATGGTGTGTGGCTTGTGTGAGGGATGAGCTGTGGGTGTGTGGTTGCTTTCTCTTGGGTGCTGGCAGTGAAATGGCATTTGCAAAGGCTCATGGTAGTGATTTGTGTCCTTTATATAGGTGGAGTTGTGGGTGTGTCTTTGTTCTCTGTCCCCACCCCCCAGTATTTATTGGCTTGGTAATTGCTTGTTTGGCCTTTTTTTGGTTGATTTTTCCTTTGTGCTGTTTGTGTATGTTGGAAACGTTCTTGTGACCGAGTCGGACCCTGCATTGGTCTCGTACGGTGTTTTCCGTTTCGTTCACGCTGTGTTTGTGCAGTTTTGTATGCTGCGTACGCGTCGGTCGCGGTGTATTGTGTTGCTTCGGCTCGGTTTTGTATGCGTGTCGGTCGTACGGCTTGTCCTCCGTCCGACTCGGTCGTGTTTTTCGCGCCTTGCATCGTACTTTGCGGGTTGGAGTTGGCGGGTACGATTCGGTCGGATTTGTTCCGGGTGCGTGTCGGTCGGTTGGATTCGCGTGTTTTTCCGGCCGGATTGCTATTTTCCGAGCGGCTCGGTCGGTCGGCTTGGTTTCCTGACGTGTCGGTCGGATTTATCGCGGCTTGCATCGTACTTGGCGTGTCGGGCGCCACTGGTACGTGTCGGTCGGTATTTTTTCCGGATCCGAGTCGGTCGGTGCTTTTTCCGGCCCGAATCGGAATCGACCCCTTAGTGCCTTATTAAGACTTTGGCAGTCCTCCCGCAGGCCGCCACGCCAGCGCCCTGCAAGAGGGCCCCAAAAGCTGTTCCAACACCACCAGCTGGGCCCCCTTTGTTGCCTCTCCGTCACCCCTTTCATAGCAGTCGCATTTCCAGGAAAAGGATTGTGGTGAGGCAACTCAAAATATGCTCTGCAGTGCCAGCTGCGCAGACCGCCACAGTTGTAATAGGTGGTCCCGCAGAGCGGCGGTCGTTGGACCCTCACTGCGACTATGGTGGTCCTAAGGACTGCCGTAGTCAGAATAAGACCCTTAGTACTCTGCAGGTATTGGCCCGCATAAAAAAGTTGGTTGAGGACTGCAGACAGCCTTTCAGTCACCTGAAACTGTGCCCAGGGAGGTCCAGAAACAATAGCATTACCACATGGTTTTATGTAGCAACACCTTGCAGCACAGAAGGCACTTTCTAGGTCCTTTGTTTATAAATACAACACACAACGCTGCAAGGAAGCCCTCATACTCTGCTATAGGATGGACTCGAGGGAAATATGCCTTGCAGTAGCAGGCATACATTTACTCAGCAAGGAAAGTAACAAGATCGTATCTGAGATGAGCCAGGACTACCTGGCTACTGCAGGGTATAAACAGTTTTTTCCGGTATTCGGACAAAATACTGAGTTAAAAATATCAAGTTGCACAAATATTGAGTTTTTAATATCGTGACGCGAAAAAATTGTGTGCAAAACTATCGTTAACAAATTATTGTTTTTTAAGGTAAGAAATATTGGGCCAGATTCACAAAAGTAATCTGAGACAAAATCCTAACTTTACGACTTTCGGTATTCACAAAAGGCATTTAGTAGTAGTAGAGTTAGGATTCCTAACTTTACTACTACTAAACTGAGACAAAATCCTAACTTTACGACTTTCGGTATTCACAAAAGGGATTTAGTAGTAGTAAAGTTAGGATTCCTAACTTTACTACTACTAAATGCCTTTTCTGAATACCGAAAGTCGTAAAGTTAGGATTCTGTCTCAGATTACTTTTGTGAATCGGGCCCACAGTTTTTGTTTTTTTATGTGTTCAAATAATATTTTAATTGTATATGTTTTATATTGTTTGTGTAATCGTTGTTAATGTTTTTAAATATAATTTGCAATTTTAAGTTATTTACATTTTTATAATTTAATTGTAAAATAGAAATGTATAGTGTCGTAACCAGTTGCGAGGTTAGAAGGGGTACAGGGTTGGAAGTTAATTATAATTCTTTTTACATATATGATTAATTTATTTAATTATTAAGTATGTAAATTGTACAAATAATATGTCTTTAATTTATGTTTAAGGTGCGTAAAATTAATTAAATAATTGATGAATTATTAATTATTGATATGTTAATAATTATTTGTTAATTGTGTAATTATTATAATTTTTAATTTAGATACATGTCAAATGTGCATTGCTAAGTATGTGGGACTATAGTGTGGAAATTTAATGAAATAATTATTAATTTGTTTTCTCTTATGTTAAGTAATTAAAACATTTATAATTATTTTAATTGTTTAATTGTTTTTTTAATGTATATATTTAATTTTAAGTTAACAGTTTTACAATTTTATGAAATTAATACTTGCATTAAAATAAGGTATGTGTTTGAAGTGAAGTACTTTCATTACTGTTGAACAGACTGAAATGGGAATAGTAAATTTTACCCCTTCTGCATCCAACTCTTTCCCTAATGTTGCACCGACTGGAGTGGGAATAGTCAATTTTACGTCTCCTGAGCCTAATTGTTTTCCTACTGTTGCACAGACAGGAGTGGGAGTAGTGAAATTTACCCCAGATGGGTCCAACGCTTTCCCTACTGTTGCACAGTTGTGGGAATAGTACATTTTATCCCTCCTGCATCCAACACTTTCCCTACTGTTGCACTAACTGGAGTGGGAATATTACATTTTACCCATCCAACGCATTCCCAACTGTTCCAAAGACTGGAGTGGGAATGGTATATCTATTATTCCTAGAATTGTATAGTTTTGTTTATATTGTTATATTATTATTATGTTTCTGTGTATATGAATTTCTTTTTTAATTAATAATGATTATAATATATTTTTAGTAAAATGTCTTCTTTATATTGCTTACTTTTTATGTGTAATTAAATTAGTATGCTTTTTACATTTTTTCCAATTTATTTGTTACAGTTTTTAATTTATTGTATGTGTATATACAGAATACAGTGACTACATATGTAAAACTCTTACTAAAAGATTTATTGACATATGGTCTGTGCTCTGCAAAAATTACTATGTTGGTTTCATGTCCATAATTTGTTATAACATCATTGCTACAAATTGATATAGACGTGGGTGTATGTAATTTACAAACTACATAGTGCCATGCAATAGGTCTGTTTACGGTGTAGTCAACCACAATATATGTAGAGTCTGTTTACTATTTTCACTATACCAGGAGATAATCACATGGTGTATGATGTATAAAGGCATTCTCTGATATCACTCTCGTTATGTGAACAAGCCCAGGAGGTGGGCGAAATGCGTCATCTTGCCATGTACAGCATAATTCAATAAACAGAAAGCAGCACTCAACTGGTGTCCGTGTCCCGTTTTCAGCCAGAAGCTGTGGGAATTTGGTGAAGATCATCATTTTGTCGGGAGCAGGCTGTGCCCGAATCACGGACCCCCTCCCCCTTAGAGGGTCAAGCAGTCTCCAGCCTACCACGCAGTTTTGATTCCGGAAGGATTACTCGCTGTTGACCCCCTGTACCCGGAAGTATTTAGCAAGCACTACGGTCGGCGAAAACGAAGAGACGCGAGTCGGAGGACCCCCGATTCCTCGCTGGAACCACCGGTAAGCAGCACTACTACGGAATTGTGCAGGTGGGGAGGTGTGCTAGTAACCAGGAGCACTGCTCCAACGAGCACAATAGGAACTTAATCACTGGGGCTCCAGTGTTTGAATTATCGTTTCCTGTCTGCACTATCCAAGCTAGAGCCGACCCTCAGAAATATACAAATACAGGCTCAATCATGGCAGACAAGATTATTAAAGAAAGGGAAGCGGCAGCACTAGAACTATTTACCAATCTGCCAGTTGTTACAGAAACCGGACGGAATAGAGGAGAGGTCGTTAACTCACCGGATGGTGAAGTGAAGACGCATTTACAGAATCTGGAAAAACGAATGAGGTCCGAAGTAACAAAATGGTGGGAACAGAAATCCTTAGAAAAATATGTGGAAGTGGGAAGAATTCCGCGCGGTTTGCGGATAATGATAGCTCCTAGTTTTGATAATCCAAACCCCGACATGTTAAAGGAGTGGGCTAGCAGTAACTTGGAAGCTTCAATGCGTTTGGTACAAATATTAATCAAATATGCACAAATAGATCGAGAGTCTATCCTTAAGGAAATTGAGCAAATCGATGGTGAGCTTGCCAAATCTGAATACCAGGATCTTATAAAGAGAAATACAAATGAATAAAAATGCGTCTTAAAAAGCAAGAAGACATAATAAAAACAAGGAAAGCATACAAGTTTTCAAGAGATATACTTGATTATGAAACAGGACAAATTTTTACGTTTGCCAAAATGTATGACTTTATGAAAAGAAAGCAGCAGCCTCGTGTCAATTTTAATGAGGAGCACGCAAGATCAAACAAAGAGCCTGATCTGGGATCCATGTCAGAGTCCAGTTCGATACAAAGTGAGATTGAATCAGATGACAGCAGTGGGGCAAGACATCAAGTAAGGGAGGATATGGGAACCCTCACACCAGCTGAGGAACTGGATTTTTTACAACGAGCGCGGCGCCAAACACTCAGACCGCGGAAGCCCACTCAAAATCAAGGAAACGACACAACCAAAGAAGGAAGGCTAGAAGGAAATGTCGGCAATGTAAAAAACAAAAAACAAACAAACAAGAGATGGAACAAGAAACAATAACTAACACGAAAACAGTGGTTAACCTGTCTTCTGTCCAACTAGATAAAGCTGAAATTCAACTTCTCTCACTGGGGCTATCATACTGCCCCGAAAGCAGCTTTGACTATGTGCAAACACGAGTGGATATATACAAGTTTATCCGCAAAATGAAACTGAAGAAATATTTTATCATAAAAAACTCAAAGAAAAATCTAGACCCCGACCATATGACCAGTATTGAAACCTCCGGTTCCAAACCTCACTCTACCTTACAGGTCTCTGATATTCCTGTGTTGCGCACGTTGGGATCACTATCAGGAGAGGAGAACGGAGATGTTACACCTGATACCCAAGATCTTCTAAGAGAAATGGGTATAAAATCATCTTCTATTGAGGCTAGCCCCTTTTAACCAAAGTCTACATTTGTCCCCATTATGCCGCGTGACGCCATTGATATTTACCAAGATGTGGTTATTGATGATATCAAGAGACTACGTCTATCAAACAAAGGACAAAAGAAAAGAGTGAATTTCAAGTATAAATGTTATCAAGATCTGATTAAAAAGCTTCAAGACCATAGTGAAGTTATAATAAACAAATCAGACAAAGGAGGCAACATTGTCTTATGGCCAAGGAATGATTATTTAATTGAAGCCCACAAACATCTAGATGATGAGAATTGTTACAGTAAATCTAATATTCAGCAATTAAAATCAGTGAAAGATCTTTGTATGCAGCATTTGAACAAATGGATAAGAGAAGGCTTGCTCTCCAGCGATGAACTTTCTTTCCTGAGGACGGATTTCCCTGTTACGCCTATCATGTATTTCATACCAAAAATTCACAAAATGATAACACCAGTCCCTGGAAGACCTATAATCAGCGCGAAAGGAGGTTTACTAGAAAAAACGTCGGAATATGTGGATTTTCATCTACAAGATCTAGTAACTTCGCTGCCCTCCTATATAAAGGACACTAATGACTTTTTGAAAAAGATTCATGATATACAGTGGACAGAAGATTGTCAGCTTGTCACTCTAGATATATGTGCACTGTATACTAGTATTAATCATTCTGATGGTATGAATGCAGTGGAATTCTTTTTAAAGAGTAGGTCTATAGAAAAGTACCAACATGGGAAAATGATTGTTGACATGATACATTTCTGTTTACACAACAACTTCTTTATGTTCAATAAAGACATTTATCAGCAAACGAGAGGAGTTGCGATGGGAGCCTGCTTCTCCCCCAGCTATGCGTGTTTACACGTAGGCTGGTGGGAGGAGCAGGTTCTCAAAGTGGAGCACGGGGAGATTTGGGATGAACGCATCCTTTGTTGGATGCGTTTTATCGATGATATCATTCTAGTTTGGAGGGGTTCCAAGGAATCAGCTGGTGTTTTCATAGATGCGATAAATAGAAATGATCTTAATCTACAATTTACAGCTACAGTAGATAGTGAATCCATTGATTTCCTAGATTTACACAAGGATAATACATTGGAGACAACCCTCCACAGAAAAAGCACAGCGGGCAATTCCACGCTTCATGCGTCGAGCTTTCATCCAGGTCACTTAATCAGGAATATCCCCTACGGGGAATTCCTCAGATTACGCAGAATATGCAGTACGGACACAACTTTTGAAAATTGTGTGAGGGAAAGCAGTATTAGATTTTTAGCGAGAGGATACAGCAATAAGATTATCCAACAGGCCCTAGCTAAAGTGAAAACACACACACGCGATGACCTGCTGTGTAGTAGGGAGCTGACTCCTCCAGTTAAAACAAACTCCTGTGACACAGAGTGCATAGGCAACACAGAAATTAGATTTATAACCACCTATAACAGTCAACATAGAAAAATCAGGGCCATAATCAATAAACACTGGCCGATCATACAAACTGATGCCGTCCTGAGTAATTTGTTCCCCACTCAACCAGCATTGACTTTTAGAAAAGCCAAGTCCATGCACAATGCCCTAGTCAGGACTAGTCCAGAATTAGCTCACAATGAATCTAAATCCAACACTATGTGGTTGACACCACAAAACGGTTTCATCAAATGTAGTTCATGCCGTGCAAGTAAATTTGGGATAAATACGACCCAATACACCACAGTATATGGCCCGAGTACAAGTAAGTTGCAGGGTAGATACAGTTGTTGCACTGAATATGCTGTTTATGTTTTAAGTTGCTCCTGCGGGCTACAATATGTAGGCAGCACAAAACCTCAAGTTCATGTGCGTATCCTCCAACACATAAGAGCCATAGTCAATTCGGACATGACTTATCCAGTGGCGAGGCACTTTAGAGCAGTACATAGGAACAATCTCAATGACTTGAAATATTATGTCATTGCTGCAGTACCCCCACTGAGAAGAGGTGGAAACAGGGAGAAACTTTTGAGAAAATTGGAATTGAAATTTATATTAGAGTTGGATACCAGAGCTCCAAATGGATTAAACAACGGGGAAGAACTTTATAATTATTTATAATTTTCTATACAATACATTTTAACACAAGCCACTCCATAATCTTACCTAAGCTACTCCATTTCCACATATCCAGTGATGTATATGTTTCTAGTACCATAGGAATTGCTGTTAAGGTGAAATTGCTGTCATCTATTCCCTACTGTTTTTAGTTAAACAGATTTTAATTCATAAGCACTTTATTATTTTACTTGCACCAGCACTATTTTTGCACTTTTAGGATTTATACAGAGTTCTCTACATATATATTTACAGAAATGAGGAAAGTAATTCATTTAAGGTTTTACAACCCAGTATTTTAGTAGCAATTTGTTTGTGAATGGAGAAACTGTTTTTATATCAATTAAAACAGAACTGGAATATTTGCCCTACATGAGGATAATAGAACCTGTACAATGTGTCAATGTGTTATACTATTTGCACTATGCTTTTTACCGTTGTTAAATTGAAGGTTAGAACTATCAGCCAAACACAAGTCATTTGAAGCTGGTTTTAAATGAGTTCTGTTTAGCATTTTTGCTTGTTTATTGTAGTATTTTCTTTAATACTTCTATTTGCGTCTTTATAATATAATTCAGGCATTATGCCGAAATATAAAGCAGATTGCACTATGCACTTTATTGTCAAATTGCATCTCAATGCAGAAGCCATCCTACACATTTAGGTGAATCATAATGTTTTGACATGACTCTTACAAAGACAAGGGATATGTAGGAGTCCAGATAAGCAGAAATGCTCCACATTTTTCTAGTTTCTAATGACATTGTGGTATTTGCAGAAGGCGAATTTTTGCACAATGTTTTTGTATGAGAATTATTTACAAAAACCCAAAATGATAAATTGTTTGCACTTTGCACTTTGGATCTATCTATGACCCTGAGGTATTTGCACTCAGCGTTATTGTGCACAGTGCCATGGCACACAGAATACAGTGACTATATATGTAAAACACTTACTAAAAGATTTATTGACATATGGTCTGTACTCTGCATTTGAGATCCATCAATGACCCAGAGTCATGTGTACGCAGTGGTATGTGCTTAGTGCATCGTAATACAAATTTACTGTTGTTATTGTATGTGCGCATATTATACTTTTATTTGTTCTAGGTCACCTCACAACAAAAATTACTATGTTGGTTTCATGTCCACAATTTGTTATAACATCATTGCTACAAATTGATATAGACGTGGGTGTATGTAATTTGTTTTATAGTCAAACTACATAGTGCCTTGCAATAAGTCTGTTTACGGTGTAGTCAACCACAATATATGTAGAGTCTGTTTACTATTTTCACTATACCAGGAGATAATCACATGGTGTATGATGTATAAAGGCATTCTCTGATATCACTCTCGTTATGTGAACAAGCCCAGGAGGTGGGCGAAATGCGTCATCTTGCCATGTACAGCATAATTCAATAAACAGAAAGCAGCACTCAACTGGTGTCCATGTCCCGTTTTCAGCCAGAAGCTGTGGGAATTTGATGAAGATCATGACGTGGAGAGTCTCTACACCAGTCTCCCACCAGTTCTTTGTGTCACTGAGGAGCCTTATGCATTCTAGTCGGTAGTCCTCTTTGTTCATGATGACTGTTCCTCCGCCTTTGTCTGGGGGTTTTATGATAATAGATTGGTTGGATCTCAGCGATTGTATGCCTGTGCGTTCTGCTGCGCTGGTATTCTGGAAGGTGTGGTCCTCTTTTACTGCTTCAATATCTTTGAAAACAGCTTGTTCATAGACTGCCACCTCGGGAGTGATGGCATTGGGAGGAGGCATAAAGGTAGATTTAACTCTGAACAGAGTGTCTCCTTCTTTTTCTATGGTTGGTTGGGAAGGTGTGTGTTCAAAAAAGGCTTTTAATCTGAGTTTCCGAAAGAAAGCCGCTAACTCGCAATGTAGCTGAAATTTATCTAGTCTTGTCGTAGGTACAAATCCGAGTCCCTTCTCTAGGACTGTTAGTTCAGTTGGTGTCAGGGTGTGAGACGAGAGGTTGGTCAGTAGGCTCATCTCGTGCTGGGGCCTGGTTGTTGGTCTTTGGCTTTGCTCCTCGTTAGTGCTCCTTCGTACTGGTCGTCTCCCCGGTTGACTTGGTTCCCTCGTCATCTTCTCCCTCGTCCTCGTGGGCCTCCTCCTAAAAAAGTGAATCGTTGGTTCTGGTTCATGTAAGGAGGTGACCCCTCACACACCAACCTAGTTGGTGTCATGCTTCATCATTGGGGTCCCAACAAGATATTTTTTAACTATAGTATTTTACTTCACATCACATATTTGCAACACACCAGCTCCGCTGTAATCAGGCGTCGTAGCACAACCGGGCAGCATTTGGCCGCCCGGTTGGGACCCCAATGATGAAGCATGACACCAACTAGGTTGGTGTGTGAGGGGTCTTTTAAACATACCTAATGGGTCCATGTTCATACCACATACAGTGATAAAATTACAGATACATAGTGGGGTCGTCCACATTGTTTAAAGTTAATTGATTTAACGGCCTGCATCATAGCAGTCGGAGGTCCCTCTGCCCAGTTAACGATCTGACCGGCGTGTTGGCGGTTGGATCCTGTATTTTTTCCATTGCAGCTTGTGCTGACACTCGCAGGACAAGCCACAATGGAAAAAATGCAGAGTTTAAACATCCCTGCACCGGTGCCTGCCATACGGTGCAGGGATGTTTAGGGGGGCACCAGAGGTGCTCCCCAGGCCCCACAGCGAAGGGATAGGGGGTCCCTGCTAGGTGTCCACAAAGGCACGGACCACCATGAAAGCGCAGGCGTAAAGCTCCGCTGCCATTTGTGGATTACATTTCCGACCGCACCCTCAACGGGCTCCATGAGCCCGTCGGAAGCGGAGCGGTATTCCCCGGCAGGTTTTCCTCCAACCGCCAGTATCGTAATACGGCGGTCGGACGGAAACCTCTGATGTCAGGCGGAAAGCCTCCAACGAGCTGTCAGATGGCTTTCCGCCCAACATCATAATGAGGCCCTAAGTGTTTTTATCTGTCATGAGGTCATAAAATTAACTTGGGTTTTTAAGGTTGCCTTACTAGATGTTTTATGAATTGTACTTATATAATTGTTTTGTGCTCAGCCCTGAAATGATTTTTAACATTTGCATTCTGACAACTGTCACAACTGTTTGCACTTTATAAATTATAATGCATGCTTTCATTGTATGGCTATTTTGGCTAAAACAATAAAGAAACTTGTAAACTTGAGATATAGGGGCCTAGTACGATGGAGCCATTCCGGGCCGCATCTCTGTTTATTTTCCAACCGCTGCATTACAATGCTGGCGGTCGGAAACTAAGCCGGCCGGTAATTCCAGCTGGCTTCCGACAGGCTCAAGGAGCCTGCCAGCCAGTTGGAGGCCGGCCCGTAATCCAAAAGGGCGTTTTTTCTCCCTTGGATTACGATACTTGGTCTCAAGCAGGCTTTTCATGTCGGGCTTTCTGACATGGAAAGCCTGTCGGAGAGTGAGTATGGGGGCCCCTAGCGGGCCCCCTTGTGTGCACGGACTCAGGTTTGGGGCCAAGGGGCTACCTATGGGGCCCCCCTCTTAATCCCTGCACCCCGTGGCAGGCACCTTGCCTGCCACGGGGTGCAGGGATTAACACCACTTCCCATTTCCCCATGGGAGCATATACTACGGCTGGTTTACGGCTGTAATACATGCCCCCATAGGGAAATGTAAGAATGCGACCGAACAGTGCCCCATAATGTCAAATGTGTACATTCACTGAATGAATGAACATGTTTTACTTTGTACATTACTGCAAGTAATGTTTAGATAACTTAAAGTCTTTCGTACTGGCACAAGTATCTCTGTGATTTTTGTTGACTTTGTAGTACATGTAACCACACTCTCATCTGTTGATTGTCATTTGTGTCCTCTGTATATAATACTACATACTAATACTACATACCCTATTTTCAACACTCTCACACACTTACCTAATTTTACCTAAGAAGCAGGCTCTGTCCTTTGCTTACTTTGATGTTTCCCCATCTAATTCGCTAAACTATCGTCTCTTAAACACATGCAGCCTTCTTCCCTTCTTTTCCTCACCCTAACATTGGGCGTAATTCACAAAGGTAAATTTACATGTGTAGATTTACTCATGTGTAAATCTGCTCTTGCACCTATGTGTAAGATTGCACCTTTTTCCATTCACAGTTTCACACATTTACAAGTGCATTTATATATTGCTCCCTCATTAGAATATTAATAGTTAATTCATAGTTCATACATTTCATGAAACATTATGTGTACTTGTTTTATTTTAAATATTATAATCACAAGTTTCAAAATTTATTACAATTTTAATAAGTTACATTTCAAAATAATGTAATTTATTTAATATTATTTCCTATGGGGTGTTATCCTAAGTACGTGCCTCCATTATTTTCTATGGGAGTGTGGTGCAGTATCTATGAGTGTTCAGTTCTAGGTCATTAAAGTTTATTGGATTTTATGGTAAAATCATGAAAGTGTACAGCACACTCAACAACAGTAAATCTAAAAATAGACAGCTCCATATATAACAGAACAAACCATAATAAAATCTCAGATAAATTACATCAAATATAATTTGATCTCAACATTTTAAAAAACACTTAAAATGAATAGAGCTATGAGGACCCATATTATCCCAATGACAACTAAAACCCTACATTGCAGACTTAATGGGTAGTCGTAAGGACACCAGGGAGAAAACAAGAAACAAAGAAACATACTTATGGTGTCGCTAGCAGCTGTAAATAGAGATATGCTGGTCCGATTTGCCTAAAGTGTGCCAGAATTAGCAGAGGCCTGATATACTTGTGACGTAGGTAGGAAAACATTGGACACATAAGTACAATGTGCATGGAGTCACAGATCGAAGTATTATCACAACTACAAATATGCAGATTAGGCAGTTTATACCAGGCCCCCTTCGGCAACAAAAGCTGGTGAAAAATATCCAGCCTTAAAACTGTTAAAAGACGTCACTGCCTATTTGACATATTCAGAAGGAGATAGGGGTCTATTCCACTTAAAGACTTAACCAGGTGTACTTCTGAACGGTCTGTTTTATTAAGGCAGAACTCTCCGTTTCAATAGCCACCCTTTGGGAGAACGTCTCTTTAACCCATGCAAGATCCTTTTTAGTTATTCCTCCAAGGTTAGAATATAGTCCTGGACTTCCTAATTCCTTAAACGATTGTAACTATGGAATATGAACCACATTGTCTAAGAGAAAACCATCCTAGAGTATAATCCTATTAAAATGCAAATTCTCTTTGCACCAAACCGAGCACCACATTAGGAGGGGGCGAACCCAAATAAAATCTGCAATATATGGCATACCTAGCGCTTTGTGTACAATTTTGGTGGGGATCCTTGACCAATGGCCAGTATATTTCTCAGTAATTTGTTCTCTATCACCTGAATACAGTCAGTAGTAGCATACCCCCCGATTTTGCTGCCAAAGGTGGCCATCTGGACACATGTGGCCTTATAGACATTAAGTAATAGGTTCAGGGACTTATTCCCAATGCGCCTAAAATATCTTGAAGCCCGGAAGTTGCACGTTGGAGGGCCCCTCTATTTTTAGATTAAAGAGGTTTCTAACTAAAACCAGAATTAAGGAGCCTTAGCTGAGGGAATACAGCAATTAGTATTCCTGGGGCCCATCAACATAGAATGCGATTTTTTGAAATTTGTGGATAGGTCCAGGCTACACATAAAATTAACAAATGCACCTACCAAACATTGCAGGCTCCTTGCCGTATGGGCGATTAAAAACGCATTGTCTATGTATGATAAAACTAATATAGCGCTTTCCCCTGCTTTTGTGACGTCAGCTTCAATATCAATTAAAACCTCCTCTAGGTGATTAATGTACATAATAAATAAAAAAGGGTAACAATACAGCCCTGATGAACACCTTTATTTATTTTAAAGGGCTGAGTTTATTCCCCATGTTGACCAAATCTAACCACCGAGTGAGATCTCTATGTAAATCTCTTATAAAATTTGTGAGAGTCTGGTCCACCCCCAGGGACCCTAGCTCATCCCATAGCCTGTCTCTATTGACACAGACAAAGGCTGAGCTGAGATCCATGAGGCCAGGTGAACCCAACCCCCCTTAGCCCTTGTGTACTTATGGGTCAAAAGGTGAAGATTTATGTTTTGTTCAACTATGCCACACCATGATCTAAAACCGTATTGCAGGTCAGAGAGGATACCTTTCTCATTGGCCCAATTGGAAAACGCCCCAAAATAATTTTCCCTATTTTCTTCACTTCAATATCGATTAACGATATTGGTGTATAGTATGCAGAGTTCTACCTGTCCCTTTTTTAAAAATAGGGATTATTACAGAACACTTCCAGCCCTCTGGGTGCAGACCTCTGATAGCCGCATTTATATGTAGTGTTAAAACAGTGGCCCATAGATCCACCAACGGTTTCAGCAGATCACCCGGAACACTATTAACACCAGGAACCTTGCCCTTAGGGAGTGCCAGAATGGCCTCTTTGACTTCTGACCATGAAAACAAAAGTGTATCGGAGGTGGAGTTTGGGCCGGATGCTAGAGAGTCACACTCTTATAGAGCTGAAAAATGATTTATCCAAGCCTGTGCCTGCACATAAACCGCCTGATCTGAGAGTTGATGTTCTTTAAAGAAACAATGGTTTAAGACCCCCCTAATCTTGGTGCTATTCTTGGATTTACTAGCCTCAACTAGGGCTGACCATAGCTCCTCCTTAAGTTGCAGTTTCCTAGTTGCAACTGCTGATTTATAGGCCAATCTGCACCTTTTAATTTCATTCTTATCTCTGGGGTAAATTTAAGAAATACAACAGCTCTCTCTTTGCCCATGTACAATTTATATCGGACCACCTACAGGACTTAGGGGGACCTACGGGTCCTGAGCGAGTGGGGGCCTGTTTAACATACTCACAAATTAAGCTATAAGCACTTAATACATTCAGAACTGGGGTCTTGTCATCAGGACAAAGCCTAAACTGTTCCTGACAGAGCCTTAGCATATTAGCATTGAATTCCCCTAGGATGATGTCTCCCCAATTGATTCTATGCCCCTTATCTTTAGTGTTAACTAAGATACGGTATTGGGCACTTATACCCCTGGGGTTTTCCCCCCCCCACACAAAAGAGGCAATCAAGGGATTGTGATCACAGTGCAGATTCCATTTTGGGGTGAAATCTAACAGAGAGGAAAAGAGCCCCCTAGATACAAAAATATAATCAATAAAAGATCTCACTCCCTGGCCCTTGAAAGTAGGGACATCATCTGGTTGCATAAGTGCTCACAAAGAGATTAGGTTACATAAATTAAAATTTGCGACCGGATCATTTAGGGTAGTCCCTTGGAGTGAGTACTTAACATGCACCTGTTCAACTAGGAGCCCCTCAGAATCCTCAGGATCATATAAAAAACAGTCCTTACATGGGTGTAAATTTAATCTACAGCTAGGATCAGCTCAATGGGCCTGATTCACAAAGATAAAGTTAGACGAATGACTAACTTTATGACTTTTAGTATTCACAAAGGGCATTTACGAATAATAAATGCCCTTTGTGAATAACAAAAGTCAAACTTTACGAATTTCAGTATTCACAAAGGGCATTTACGAATATTAAATGCCCTTTGTGAATACCGAAAGCCGTAAAGTTAGACTTTGGTCTAACTTTACCTTTGTGAATCAGGCCTGCCATTTTTAATGGAGGAAGAGGAGAGAAAGGCATCAAGAAACCTTCCAACATCCACTAAAATATCTACATACTCATTGCCATGCAGTGGGTTATATATATATATATTAATAAGTAGAATATTTTGGGAGTTATCTAATGTTAATGGATGCCTGCAATATTTCAACTCAAAATACACAGGTGATTAGTGGACGCAATAGGGTTCACACAAAGCAAGATAGTGCCAGCCTCGGTCTGATCCTGTAAATCCAACTCATTCAGTTACAGTTAGTGCATCAAATCGATTTCATGAAGAAATAGGAGCACAAAAAAACTGAGCTGAGTAAGTATTATGAGTTTTTGCCACCTCCCTGATTAAAACTATTCCTCTTTGGTCAACTCCCTCTCTCGAAATGGGCTTATAAAAATCTTAGGGGAAGAACCGATATTGATCCAGCAGGAAAAAGAAGGGATGACCATTTTCTCAAGATAAAACCTGGTCTCCATGAGTTTGCAAAATTGATCACAAGGCAATCACCACCCATAGCCTTGGGGCTATTCCCAATCCACCCTGTTTGCCTAATCATAATGATTTCCTCAAATAGCCACTGGGAATGGGGAGTAGAAAGTGTCACAGCTAACCAATGTACCACCTTATTTTTTACTTGGTCATAAGACTCAGTTTCAGCTTGTTTTAGTGGGGGTACATGCACTAGAACTAAAACATAAGGTGTACATGCTGGTGAGAGTTGCAAAATTGCCTCATTGGACACAGGAGACTCAGGCATTCTATCTTCAATCACAGTAGGATGGTTGATAGCACGACAGGCCGGATGGTCATTGTTAGAAATGGGATCTCTGGTTGGCTAAGGCTTGCGCCAAAGCCAGGCAGAGACCACCACTCTAGTCAGGGCAAGGGAGTTACACATCCCAGATAACCCCTGCTCACCCCCTTGGTAGCTTGGCACGAGCAGTCAGGCTTATCCCGGAGGCAATGTGTAAAGCGTTTGCGCAACACACCCACAGCAACAACATACTAGGCACACCACAAAAAGGAACTCCACACAAGGTTATATATAAAAATAGCCTTTGTATTATCATAAAACACATTAGAATAGTACTCACATAATATACATCGTGCCACTTGGCACTAGGTCATATTTACAAGGGATTATTTACACCTGACAGGGCCAACTGGACCACTGTCAGAACCAGCACAAAGCGAACTTAGTACATGTAGAACTTATAATAAATGTAGAACATCATAAACGTACAACCAGTACTCACTGGTAGTTACTGTACTTAGCATCAGCCTGTAACATAAACCACATTATGCACAGCATCACATTAGGCGCGAATTACATTCTGCGCCAACCTCACCAGCATAAATACATTATGCAATCCTCTCATAAGTCTAAACACATTAGACCCTAACCTCCTAAGTATAACTCACACTAGGGGCGTAAATCACAGTCGAGAATAACTCACAACCTAAACGCATTAGGTAATAATAACATCACCAGCATAAACATATTATGCAAAACCTCATAATCATGAAACACATTTAGAGGTATAACCCAGGGGTGCGTAAACCACAATATAGGAATCACATTTCCTAGCACCATAATCACATTAGCACCTGACTCAGATTAGGGCCTGGCGCCCTATAAACCTAACTGTCCCCCCTGGCCAACTGGCCATCTCTAAAGGGGCTCAAATGCCCTGTGTCCAAAATGTCAGGGCGCGCTGCCACAGCAGCGAAAGTCAAGGGTGCGCAACTGCGCAAGCCTAAACGTAGCAGCTGCCCACTACTTGCTGGGCAGCTGGGAAGATATGGGGCAAAGGAGTGCATCTCACTCCTACCTCTAAAAAGACGTGCCCCCAAAGAAAGAATAGCCTAAACGATGTAGCTGGCACCTGGTGCTGCGCAGCTGTAAATATCAAAATAAGGGCACTGGCACCGACTGCGCCCTGAAAACAAATGTGCCCACAGACAGGAGCACGAGCACCGACAATGTGCTCCGATCCCCCACTGGGATCTCTGGCCTGGAATCCTCCCTCGACGATGCAGCTGCCCTCTAGCAAGCGGGGCAGCTGTAGGGGACATGGCCACTCAAAAGGGGGGGCTTGGGCCCCTCTGGGCCCTTTTAAAATAATTGTCCCCTCGTTGGAGCGGCCCAGTATCAGGCGGGGCCGCTCAGCAAATGGGCCTCGACACGAGGCTTTAAACAAAACATGCCCCCGACGTTGCAGCTGCCTGCGCTCTCGCAGGGCAACTGGGAAGGGAGCAAGGGGGCCCTGGCAACTCTGTGCCTTCGGGGCCTCCACTGGGGCCCTTCAGCAAATTATGGCCCCCGTCGTTGGAGCGACCCCCTATCAGGCGGGGGCCGCTCAAGGAAACAGCCACATGCCCTCACTGGCACAGCACCACCCATCTGGAGTCCACACTCACCGGGACTCACTGGCGGCTTCCCGCTGTCTCCTCTGGCGGCGGGACCGGCAGCTTCTGGACGGCGGGCGGGGCTCTCTCAGCTTACGAGAGCCCCGCAGAGACTTGCCGGCGGCTACTCTTCACCCGGGCCCCTCCTGGGACCCGGGACTCCCTGCACCGCCCGCAACCCTGCACGGCTTCACCCGGGCCCTCCCATGGGACCCGGGACTTCTCTAGAGAGCCCTCGAGGCTCCGGTCGGATCTCTGGCGGCGGGGCGGGACTTCCTGTCCTCGCTCCGCCCCTGTCCCAGGCAGACGTGCCTGACTTCCTGGTCGCGCTGCAGCGACCGGGAACAGCCTTCTTCGGCGGCAATGAGGGGTAGGCTCCCTCTCAACTTAGAACACACAGCGGGGTGGGCTCCCGCCATCCAAATAAAAGTGAATGCGGCATAAAAGCGGGGTGGGCACCCGCGAAACACAGAAAGATGCGGGGTGGGCACCCGCACTGCAGGCATCACGGGGGAATCCCTAATCTGGGGACTCCCTCTCTCTTCCCTCTAAGCAGCGCGACGCTGCACAACCCCCGCTCCTTTTCCTGGGGAAATCAGCGTACAGCGCTCACCAGGCGCTAGGGTCAGGACAAGCTCCTTCAAAGTCCTGGAAGCTGGGCAGAAAAAGGCAAAAGGGCTCCAAGAAGTCCTTGAGGCATCCAGGGGCAAAGCGGGGCCCAGGGAGGCAAGCCCTCATGGCAGCCCCCCCTGGGCCCCAGCAGCAGCACGCGCCAGCAGGAACAGCACCAAAAAACTGAACATTTTCATGGGGTCACAGCCCCTTCTTTTATACACCCTTTTCCTTTGTCTAAAGGTGTAGGGTTCAGGGAAAACCAGATGCAACTGGTTTGGGGGGAGCTTTGGAGCACTTTGTTTTGCTCAGCTCCTCTCTCCTTTCACAGGACAGGCTAGGGACATCAGACGCACCACAGGGGGTGGAGCCAGCATTGTGGAGGGAAGGCACAGCCCTATTCAGGTCCCAGGTGCAACTCCTCCCTCCCATCTAGATGCAGATCTCCCTATTCACCACTGCGCTGACTCACCCTGCCCCTGTCACTCACAAGCCAGACATGCAATTCACATCAGGCAGGCAGACACAGAGCACACATAAATGCCAACTTCTAGAAGTGGCATTTCTTCACAAGTTATAATAAATCTGCGCACACCATTGCGCAGCATTTATTCTCACGAGTTCGCACATACTAAACTCGCCCCTGCACTCCTCTCACACCAGGAATTACCATGGACACACATATCCCCCATGCATTCCTATGGGAGGGCTGGACAATCTCACCACACGCACTCAGCGCGCACGCACTTTACACTGGCCCACAGTGCTAAAGTGCCCAGAGGCCTAAAACCACCAACACTAGGTCACAGACCAGGCAAAAAGTTCAGGGGTGAACCTGCCAAAAAGGGCCAAGTCCAACACAACCCCCTTCTAGCCAAAACGCAGGGCAGACCAATCACCACCGTGATGGGCTTCCCTGCTTGGGGCGATAGAACACGGACGCGGGCCCGCACTGCAGGGACACCCTCCGGTTCTACGCCACTTGGAACCCCTGGAATCCATCTAAGAGAGAGAGAAAAAAAAAAGAAAAAAAAACTCAGGACCAACTAGGCTACCCCACCGGTACTCCTTAGTTGTCCACGGCCAGTACCAGGCCCTAGGCCACCCAGATACCACTGGTCCTTGCCAATCCACAGAGTGGGGGGCAGTAACCCCTGGCATCCAATAGCCATTCTCCACTCTCCCTCTCAGTGTAGTTCCAAACTACCACTGATCCTTCAACCTAGGGTCCGCACCCTCAGGCTGACCAGAGGTCACGGGCGAAGCATCTCCTCCCCCTACCTCTATTTCTGGGGTCGCGCACTCTCCCAGGAAAAGCACCCTCCAGAACACAACTCTCCCACCAGTTCAGGACCTCTCCCCATCACTGGTCTACCACCTGGGAAATAAATTCACCGGCTGCACCGGGGTCAGAGGCGAGGACTCCCTCCCTCTGCACCCCCTTCCAGAGTCCGATACCCTCCCAACTGGAGTGGTACCCCCTAGAAGGCAAAACCGGCCAGGACACTGATTACAGTCGCCCTGCCGTCCAGATCCAGAAACACCAGCTACTGGCTCCCCAACCCAGGGCCGTACCTCTTGGGTCAGATGCCCGGCGAACCAGGACTTCACGGGGAGCACGCATGCCCCCCCCGAGGGTGACACATAACTAATGTGTCGTGGGACAGTCTGCCTGGCGCAGATCTCACGACCTCCTGTCCATCTGACAGTGCGTGCAGATCCCCCAGGACAGAAGTGGCGTCACCATGGTCATTCATTGGCGACTCAGCCCTTCTGGCTGGCCCCTGACCCCCTGGTTTTTCCACTGGGGAACCTTTCCCCCTCTCACCCCTCAATCAGGACTTCTGCACCCTCCACTTAGGAGCGGTGCTGCCTAGCACCAGGACTGCTGGAGCTCTGGTTACAGACGCTCCACGTCCTCTAGAGACTAGAAGATCCTCCTCAAATGGCCTACAAGTACAGCCTAGGCCCCCAACCTGATGTTCCCTTTAAGAAACAATCCAGGTCCTGAGACTGGGTTTCGGGCACCTTGGGACAGAACCACTCACTCTTTCTCCTCTTGAGACAAGATGTGAGCCCCTACACCGGGACCTAGCTGGGCTACACTGAACCTCCTCCACCACTCTGGGCTGGAAGACACCTCAGCCACTCCTTTTGGAATCACTTCCAGCTCACCTACCACGGGGAGGTCCCCCATACAGAACAGTCCAACAGGACAGACTAGGTTCCTTTCCTGGTGTTCCTTCTAAGAACCATCCAGTACCGGAGACTTGAGATTGAGGCTCGGAATACGGCCCAGTCTCACACCTTCCTCGCAGGACATGATGTGAGGCCTTGCAACCTCCTCACTATAACGGTTCCTAGTTGGGTTCCTCTGAACCATCTCCGCCACACGGGTTGGGAGACACCTGTACCATCCCTCAAGGTTACTCCCCAATGCAAGTTCCTTATTTCAGAGAAATCACACTCACTCGTCCAGTGCAACACACCATTCATCCACACCCCCCCCCCCAGACCGGTGAGACAGTATCTACTGCCCCTGAATCTCAACCTGCACCCCTCTTACTGAGCACCAGGTACCATACTCTGGGAACGGGACGGGGAATTCATGCACTGGACACACTTCTGCTGCCACCACTGGATCCCACCCTCACTGGGGAATCCAGAAAACTCACACTGCACTTAGGGGATAATCTACCCTCCCGAGCTAGTGACCATACCAATTAAGTCCCCACTGTAGGCCAACCCAAGAACCAGCGCAATGGTTCAAGGGCAGTCTCTCCTCCAGATTCTCTGGTTTCTGTCCTTGGCAGGACACCCAACTCATAGTGCACAAGAAACACATTTCAAAAAGAAATGACACTTAAAACAAACTCAGAAACAATAATCCCTTTCCATGTGACTATCTAAAATGCAGAGTTTTGTAATGCAGCCAGTTGTCGCTGTGGTATTGCGCAAACGCAAGTCCTAATCCCCACCGCTGACAACCAATGTTAGAAATGGGATCTCTGGTTGGCTAAGGCTTGCGCCAAAGCCAGGCAGAGACCACCACTCTAGTCAGGGCAAGGGAGTTACACATCCCAGATAACCCCTGCTCACCCCCTTGGTAGCTTGGCACGAGCAGTCAGGCTTATCCCGGAGGCAATGTGTAAAGCGTTTGCGCAACACACCCACAGCAACAACATACTAGGCACACCACAAAAAGGAACTCCACACAAGGTTATATATAAAAATAGCCTTTGTATTATCATAAAACACATTAGAATAGTACTCACATAATATACATCGTGCCACCTGGGACTAGGTCATATTTACAAGGGATTATTTACACCTGACAGGGCCAACTGGACCACTGTCAGAACCAGCACAAAGCGAACTTAGTACATGTAGAACTTATAATAAATGTAGAACATCATAAACGTACAACCAGTACTCACTGGTAGTTACTGTACTTAGCATCAGCCTGTAACATAAACCACATTATGCACAGCATCACATTAGGCGCGAATTACATTCTGCGCCAACCTCACCAGCATAAATACATTATGCAATCCTCTCATAAGTCTAAACACATTAGACCCTAACCTCCTAAGTATAACTCACACTAGGGGCGTAAATCACAGTCGAGAATAACTCACAACCTAAACGCATTAGGTAATAATAACATCACCAGCATAAACATATTATGCAAAACCTCATAATCATGAAACACATTTAGAGGTATAACCCAGGGTGCGTAAACCACAATATGGGAATCACATTTCCTAGCACCATAATCACATTAGCACCTGACTCAGATTAGGGCCTGGCACCCTATAAACCTAACTGTCCCCCCTGGCCAACTGGCCATCTCTAAAGGGGCTCAAATGCCCTGTGTCCAAAATGTCAGGGCGCGCTGCCACAGCAGCGAAAGTCAA
Source organism: Calotriton arnoldi (assembly GCA_963921515.1). Lineage (NCBI taxonomy): Eukaryota > Metazoa > Chordata > Amphibia > Caudata > Salamandridae > Calotriton > Calotriton arnoldi. The sequence goes on from CAWUFW010014148.1 coordinate 23,523, forward strand.
GGGTGCGCAACTGCGCAAGCCTAAACGTAGCAGCTGCCCACTACTTGCTGGGCAGCCTGGAAGATATGGGGCAAAGGAGTGCATCTCACTCCTACCTCTAAAAAGACGTGCCCCCAAAGAAAGAATAGCCTAAACGATGTAGCTGGCACTAAGTGCTGCGCAGCTGTAAATATCAAAATAAGGGCACTGGCACCGACTGCGCCCTGAAAACAAATGTGCCCACAGGCAGGAGCACGAGCACCGACAATGTGCTCCGATCCCCCACTGGGATCTCTGGCCTGGAATCCTCCCCTCGACGATGCAGCTGCCCTCTAGCAAGCGGGGCAGCTGTAGGGGACATGGCCACTCAAAAGGGGGGGGGCTTGGGCCCCTCTGGGCCCTTTTAAAATAATTGTCCCCCTCGTTGGAGCGGCCCAGTATCAGGCGGGGCCGCTCAGCAAATGGGCCTCGACACGAGGCTTTAAACAAAACATGCCCCCGACGTTGCAACTGCCTGCGCTCTCGCAGGGCAACTGGGAAGGGAGCAAGGGGGCCCTGGCAACTCTGTGCCTTCGGGGCCTCCACTGGGGCCCTTCAGCAAATTATGGCCCCCGTCGTTGGAGCGACCCCCTATCAGGCGGGGGCCGCTCAAGGAAACAGCCACATGCCCTCACTGGCACGGCACCACCCATCTGGAGTCCACACTCACCGGGACTCACTGGCGGCTTCCCGCTGTCTCCTCTGGCGGCGGGACCGGCAGCTTCTGGACGGCGGGCGGGGCTCTCTCAGCTTACGAGAGCCCCGCAGAGACTTGCCGGCAGCTACTCTTCACCCGGGCCCCTCCTGGGACCCGGGACTCCTGCACCGCCCGCAACCCTGCACGGCTTCACCCGGGCCCTCCCATGGGACCCGGGACTTCTCTAGAGAGCCCTCGAGGCTCCGGTCGGATCTCTGGCGGCGGGGCGGGACTTCCTGTCCTCGCTCCGCCCCTGTCCCAGGCAGACGTGCCTGACTTCCTGGTCGCGCTGCAGCGACCGGGAACAGCCTTCTTCGGCGGCAATGAGGGGTAGGCTCCCTCTCAACTTAGAACACACAGCGGGGTGGGCTCCCGCCATCCAAATAAAAGTGAATGCAGCATAAAAGCGGGGTGGGCACCCGCGAAACACAGAAAGATGCGGGGTGGGCACCCGCACTGCAGGCGTCACGGGGGAATCCCTAATCTGGGGACTCCCTCTCTCTTCCCTCTAAGCAGCGCGACGCTGCACAGCCCCCGCTCCTTTTCCTGGGGAAATCAGCGTACAGCGCTCACCAGGCACTAGGGTCAGGACAAGCTCCTTCAAAGTCCTGGAAGCTGGGCAGAAAAAGGCAAAAGGGCTCCAAGAAGTCCTTGAGGCATCCAGGGGCAAAGCAGGGCCCAGGGAGGCAAGCCCTCATGGCAGCCCCCCCTGGGCCCCAGCAGCAGCACGCCCCAGCAGGAACAGCACCAAAAAACTGAACATTTTCATGGGGTCACAGCCCCTTCTTTTATACACCCTTTTCCTTTGTCTAAAGGTGTAGGGTTCAGGGAAAACCAGATGCAACTGGTTTGGGGGGGAGCTTTGGAGCCCTTTGTTTTGCTCAGCTCCTCTCTCCTTTCACAGGACAGGCTAGGGACATCAGACGCACCACAGGGGGTGGAGCCAGCATTGTGGAGGGAAGGCACAGCCCTATTCAGGTCCCAGGTGCAACTCCTCCCTCCCATCTAGATGCAGATCTCCCTATTCACCACTGCGCTGACTCACCCTGCCCCTGTCACTCACAAGCCAGACATGCAATTCACATCAGGCAGGCAGACACAGAGCACACATAAATGCCAACTTCTAGAAGTGGCATTTCTTCACAAGTTATAATAAATCTGCGCACACCATTGCGCAGCATTTATTCTCACGAGTTCGCACATACTAAACTCGCCCCTGCACTCCTCTCACACCAGGAATTACCATGGACACACATATCCTCCATGCATTCCTATGGGAGGGCCGGACAATCTCACCACACGCACTCAGCGCGCACGCACTTTACACTGGCCCACAGTGCTAAAGTGCCCAGAGGCCTAAAACCACCAACACTAGTTCACAGACCAGGCAAAAAGTTCAGGGGTGAACCTGCCAAAAAGGGCCAAGTCCAACAGTCCTCTTGTTCCTTAGAGGATTGGAGACCCCTACCCTCCCCCTGGGGTACGAAGAATACAAAGCTCGCTAACCAACCGCACGAAGATCATTGGGCCCAGCGATAGATTTGCCAGGACATATGCACTCCACTCTGGGCCCGTCTCCCTGAGCTGAATTAGCCAATTGATTAGGGATGACCCAGGTGTCCACACTAATAAGAGAAATGGGGCCCATGGAGGGGGATGGTGGGGACTGACCAATGGAAATAGAGTGGGATTCCAAATGCACTTGCATGAGCCCAGCCCCTTTACTAAGGGAATTTACTAGTCCTTCCAGTCTTCGAACCTTCTGTATGAGTGTGTCTAAGATCCCCATTACATTCGATTCCATCTTTTTTAGGGCTTTTAGCGAGTTACATGATCCCAATGATAATGGCAAGTTCCCTCTTCTCCCACCTCTCCCTGTAGTATTAGACACTGCGATTCTGGAGTAGATATCACTCTGGGTTTTTTTGGGCCTCAACCCCCCTTTTTCTACCATGTGTAGGACTGTGGGAGCACTCATTGCCCATCTGGACGGTAGAAGGGACATTGGCCTGAGCCTCGGGGACAAGAGGGGGTATGAGCTGTGTATGGATCTGCATGGGATTAGCATCTAACCCAAATGCAGGAGTAGGGGGAACCAGGGCCTGTTGATTTTGAGTTTAGCCCAATTCTACCTCTGCATTAATGATCTCTTCTGCAAGGACTCCCATTGCATTATTCAAAAAGGACAGAATTATGCTGTTTGACCTGAGGCGCTTATCTTTCACATTAACAGATTCTTCTTTCCTTTTCCCCATGATTCACACAATAATCACAACAGCAAGGAACAATCCACTCAAGAAACCTCCCAATAAATATGCTATCTAATCTGATTTTGTCTGGAGCTGCTGTACCGCCATCGTGGCAGATCGCAGAAATTGTGCCCATCTATAAGAAAGGTGACAGAACCATTCCATCAAGTTACAGGCCGATAAGCCTTATAGATTCTCTCCCCAAAAATTTTTGCAAACAGGTCTTAGGGAGGCTCCAAGAATGGATGATAGAGTCTCACATCTTAAGTGATCTCCAAGCGGGTTTTCGTACTAAAGTTAGTACCCTAGACCAGGTTTTTCGTTTTATTTGTATTTATTGGAAGGAAGTGGGTGTTACAGGGGGAAAACTATACGTGGCCTTTGTTGATTTGCGCACAGCTTTTGATTCAGTGCCCCGGGCAAAGCTGTGGGGAGTACTGAAAGAGATGGGCCTGCCGGCAAACCTCCTAGACATTTTAATTAGATTACACGCTTCCAATACAGCACAGGTCAGATGGGGCCCAAATAACGATGTAACAGGCACCTTCCCTGTACAACGTGGAGTAAGGCAGGGTTGTGTGCTAGCGCCCACTCTGTTTACTCTTTTTATTAATGGTGTTATTGATTTTGTGGATAGGGATGGTTGTGATGTCCTGAAAATAGGTACAAGAAGAGTGCCTGCTTTATTATTTGCGGACGACATCCTTTTAATCTCCAAGTCACCTCAGGGTCTCCAACAACTTGTAAATGATTTTATAAAGTTTTGTAATGATAGGGGTCAGTCATCGCTGGCTACTTTTTGTCCCACATGGGCCAGTACGTAATTCTTCCCTGGGTGATCGGTGAGGGACTGCCCCTTCTTCTAGCGGATTTTTGTACCTAATATGGATGGGGGTGTTTTCTTCCCTGGGTGATCTGTGAGGGACTGCCCCTTCTTCTAGCGGATTTTTGTACCTAATATGGATGGGGGTGTTTGTCGGGGGAGAACGTGAGAATCAATTGACAGAAGCCCAGATTCCAAGGCCTCGTCAAAAAATCTGACTAAGATGGTATTGTTTACTGCCCCCGGAGTGCTCAGTCTACCTACATATCTGATGTCATCTCTAATAATAGAGTAGCAGTGACGGGTTGATCTAAACCAATGAATGAGCTTGTTCTTTAGGGAGTCATGGTCTTCATACCCGCTTTTAGAAAATTTTGGGACATTTGTGAGGTAGACTATGTCACAGATACCTTTAGCATTCGGCCTCCTATACACTCCATCCCTAACTGCCCCCATCCCTTGAGGTGCTTCATAGCTCGACCCTGGTGTATGCCCTTCATCTAAAGTCACCACCCCTCTATCAGGGCATCTAGGTCCTAACACCCCAAGGCTAGCTCCCAATTGCATGTGTTTTACTACTCTTGAGTCCCTGTCGCTAGGAAAAAATTTCTCCACAGGATCTTGTGATTGATGTATGGTGTTTAACGATAAAGCTCGGGATGGTGCTTCATCCAGCCCGTACTGGTGTTGCATCAAACCCTTGCCTTTAACTGAGGATTGCAGTATTGATATGGGAGCTTTAGGTGATCCAAGGAGTACTTCATTCCCACAGGTAACCCTCTGGGATAGAGTCTCAACCTCCCTTCTAAGAGCAACCACTTCTTCTTTCAATGACTCAATCAAAGAACCATCAAAGAACCAATCAAAGAACCATTTCATTTGCATAGGCACTTCTAGATTCACTAGGGTGAATCTCTCCAGCCCCAGGGTCATCAGACACAAGAACGTCAAACCTATTATGACAATCAATCTGGGCAACATAGGAAGCAGTAGAGGGCCCACATGGTTCCTTTTGGTGTTTATCTACGGTCAAATCAGGCTCCAGTCCCTTGTCCTTTGCCAATCCCTTCCTTTTCCCTTTGGAATTGGAGTTAAACATGCGTGGAATTATCTTAACTGGTTTTTGTCTATGCAGTAATTTTAGGGAAGTGGGGGAAGAAGGTGGGCCAGGTATCAAGACAATGGGATCTACTGCAATATTTCCACTTATGCTAGTACTAGCAGAGTTTTCTACCAAAGTGGAAGAGTTTGATTGACTAACGGCTATCTCCTGGCACTCTGATAAAATCAATTCGATGCGATCCATAGTCTCATGACAGACTGCACCGAGCGATTTTTCCTTCTTTTTAGCCTTGCCAAGACCGTGGACCCTCTCTTGACCTTTCCTTTTACCCATCTACCCCAGTAGCCAAGGGGAGGTTTTAAGTAAAATCGTTATGCTATTAATGAGACTGCTTGATGGCAAACCAGAGTGTAAGGGAGTATGAGGAAGAATAGTGGGACTCGGTTGACAGAGAGACCTCTATGCAATAGCTAAGTACTAGTTATTTGCTGTTTAATTTAGTGTTATAGCCTGTGTCTGTCTCAGGCAGTCCGTATCAGACTCCAACGGTCTCCCCCATGCACAAATACAAAAACACAGGTTAATTAATATCAGTGGCAAAGAAAGGTACTCTAACACCCCCAAAAACCTCCCCCACAAAACAGTATTGCGTAACCTTAGCGATAAACAATGTATGGAAGAACAATCCAGGAAACTTTCCCATCCACAAACTACAAACTAAGATAGCAGTCACAGTACCTTCAATTCACTTAGAATTCAGGAGGTCCAAAGACTACAGCAGAGAAGGGAAAAGCAGACCAGAAGTAGTGACCTAAAAAGGGGGTGGCCCTGCCCTGCCTCTTCCTGGCAAGGACGGGCCCGCCCTTGGCCCGGGCTTTGCCCAGGCACATCCCGCGCCGCAGGATAACGGTGGCGCTTTTCAGCGCATCTTGAGGCTCTTGAGGCTCCGCCCCCCCCTGGGGGCCTGCAGTATTGTGGGGAATGAGGTCCACGGACTACACAGCAGTCGGGCAGGCAGGCAGCAAACAGTGGCGCATCCCGCACCGCGGGATAACGTGGTGCTTTTCAGCTCGTCTTGAGGCTCTTGAGGCTACGCCCCCTCCTGGGGGCCTGCAGTATTGTGGGGAATGAGGTCCCCGGGCTACACGGCAGTTGGGCAGGCAGGCAGAAAACAGTGGCTCGTCCCGCCCCGTGGTATAACGGTGGCGCTTTTCAGCGCGTCTTGAGGCTCCGCCCCCTCCTGGGGGCCTGCAATATTGTGGGGAATGAGGTCCCCAGGCTACACGGCAGTCAGGCAGGCAGGCAGCAAACAGTGGCGCGTCCCACACAAGCACACACGCCAAGGTCGCAGGAGTGGGAATGAAGACAGTAACTGGACTGTAGGGTCACTTCCTTCGCTGCTACAGACTGCTTGATTGATTATTGGTAGGCCAGCTTACTTGCTTGCCTGCTTGGATGGTGGAGGTGGTGGTGAAACCTTAGCTATGAACTCAGACTGCCCCAGTCTTGTCTGATCTTCCAATGACTCCTAATAACCAGATCCAGTAGGTACAGCTAAAACAGCTATCAGTCACGGCCGGCATGACTCGTGGGTGGCGAGGCGGGTGCCTGGGGGAGGGGGCCGCGGGCCCAAGGTAGCGCAATTGAAAACAAAACATTTTTAAAAAAATTACACCCTTACCTTGCTGCGTCTGCTGCTTGTTGCTCCTGCTCTCGCCTCGTGGCGTGGGACAGGAAGCCAGGAACAATCACAAGGCTCCCCCAACCAATCACAACGTTGCAATGCAGCTTTGTGATTGGTAGGCACCCAGGCTCCCCTGACCAATCACAACGCTGCAATGCAGCGTTGTGATTGGTTTTGAGCGTCCTGGTTGGACGCTCAACCAGGGAAGGGGAGCCTGGGCTTGTTCTCCATGCAGGCTGTAATGCAGCCTGCATGGAGAATGGGAAAGTGCGCATGACTGGTTTGGGCAGCCTGAGAGGGCCGACCAAACAGTCATTGCACACTTAGGAGTGGGCAAACCACTCCTGTCCTGCTCCGTGAGCAGAGCAGCCCGCCCACCCGCCTGCCGGCAAAGGAAGGAAACATAAAATGATAATAACTAAAAGTTAATACCATTTTATATTTCCTTTCCTTTACACTGCCCATAGCAGTGGGGCGACGCTCCTTGAGGAGCCGCCACTGACAGGTACACAAAGAGGGCGTAGCTGCAGCTCTCCCCCTCACAGAAGATTTGCAAAAAATTTGCAGAGGGGTCATTGAATTTTTCTGGGTACTGCACCTCCCCTCTGATCAGCTCAGCACAAAATCAACATCCTCTGCCAGAAACACCAACTGCCTGCGCCACCAGCCTGTCGCCCTGCCATACACACACACTTGCACGTCTCCATGAACAGGTCAGGCACAGTGACGGCAGCTGGAAAAGCAGCTGAAGCAGCAGCAGCAAAAGTGGCCAAAGCACCGGGCAACTTCATTAGTCTTAGAAAGCGAACAGGGGCACGGCTACCCCTTCGCTATCAAAGTCAAGGTTACAAGGGGGGGGTTGCACGCCCACGGGAGAGGGATGCTAACACCCTGAGGTCCCTTCGCCCCCCGACCCCGAGTCCAAAGGGATTAAAAAGTAAATGCGCTCCCCCGTCAGGCTGCAGGGAGATAGCTGGGATGCTGAAAAGCCCGACTACAACAGATAAACTACCCACGGAAACTATTAAAGAGAGCATTAAAGAGAGCTTGGTATACACCCAGAGAAACACTGTTGGTCCCCAAGGAACAAACCACTGGTATGCATAACCACATTCTCAGGCATCACCAATGACATTAAGAAAATCATTAGGAAAAACTGGAACATTGTAAAAGGTCTTGAAGAACTGTGAGAAACTCCCTTATTTGCCCTGAAAAGGAATAAAAACTTAAGGGACGAACTGGTACGAGCAAATACACACCAGAAGAAGGAACGCACAATGCTTGCACTGCCCCCAATCAGAGGACATCACAAGTGCGGAAATTGCTCTTCCTGTGCTAGTACAATCGAAGGGGAACAATTCAACTACCATGGGATCACAATCAAACATGCAGAATTTACGAACTGATACACAGATAATGTGATATACTGCGTCACGTGCCCATGCAATTTAGCGTATGTTGGAAAAACTACTCAGGCCATCAAAAAGAGGATAACCCAACACAGGTCTCGCATCATGTGCAAAGTTCAAAATGCACCAATGGTACACCACTATGCAGAAAACAATCATGGACCATTGGACCTGCAATTGACTGTGTTAAAGCAAGTGAAGGGAAGGCAGGTAGATGCAATTTTATCCAAACTAGAAGCAAAAATGATTCTGCGCCTGGGCACAACCAACAATGGCCTAAATGAAATCAGTGAGATAGTCCATTGTCTCTAAAAAGTGAAACAAGCTACAATGCACAGGACAGTATAGTTTGGGCATGCCATGCAGACCTATACCGGTTCCTACACACAGTCCAGTTATGCTGCAAAAGTGATTACAGTCTCCACCCAGCCTTCATCAAGAAGAGTATAATGAGGCCAATACACTTAAGACTATATATAATGTTCAAGATATACAAGTATTATACAGAAATATGTAAACATCTTCTGGTCATAACTACATGTGCAAGATCAGCCATATCACATGTAGTGTGATATGGCTGATATATTCCGTGCGGAAGAAGAAACACATAAGTACATACCCTCCCTCACTAATGTATGTTCAGTAGCAGTAATACCAACACAGATGTAAGACTGCACATAGATTTTGTAATAAATTCACATAAGGGGTGGATGCCCTCTCACTCTGCAACCATATGCCAGCGTTATATAAGGGAATGAGTTAGTTCGAAACCAAAAGGTGAAATATTCGAGTGCGTAAAGAGTTTAGTAGAAAACTCCCTTTCTACTATTTACAGTCGCAATGTTCGCGGGCCCTCATAATACTCCGGGCACTATCAATAAAGTTACCATTGTTCAATAACATGAGGTCCGGCAGCGCACCATGCAGAGGAAGTTAAGCATAACTTGGGAAGGCCAGGCATAGGTCGCCCTGCCCCCTCAATTTCCGCTTCCCAGACGGAATTGAGAGAGGTTAAATAGGACGCAGCAGACCGGAGAAGTGAGGCACCAATGACCCGGGTAAACTGCTGCGGGCACACGTTCCTTCGAGTGATCACCGATATTAAGGTAACAGGCAGAAGCGCCGGGGAGGCAGAGATCTGCTGTGAGATATAGAACTGCACGATGCACGAGGTGATAGTCAGCTGTAAGCAAAGCACGCTTCCCACACACACAGGCAAACACAGAAGATATTGCGGTCTTGTCACTAAAAATGAAGAGAACTGCATGTTTACCGTGTTTTAACACAGACCGTGCATGTCGCGCAAGGTATTAGTAAACCCAGAGCTACACATGTTTGCCACATCAACAGGGGATTAACGCAGACACAGTGGAGGTTTCTGAGCTGTGGGGTGATGCCTGTCCATTTGGGGAGGTCCAGTATGAGCCTGACTGAAGTAATAGAGTATAGAAGCAAGAGGAGGTGACTGCGTATGCTTGTTGATTCATGGCCAGTTGGCTGTTGAGGATGATGCTGAGGTTGTGTGTGTGGTCTGTCAGTGTGGGCATTGGTCCAAGTTCTTCTGGCCACCAGCTGTTGTCCCAGGCGGACGTGTTCTTTCAGAAGATCAGTACTTCCATTTTGCCAGAGTTGAGTTTGAGGCAGCTGTGTTCCAGCCATTTGGTTACATTGGTCATGACACTGCAGAAGTAAGATTTAGCACTGGTGGGGGTCGTCGATGAGTGAGCGGATGAGTTGGGTGTCATCAGCGTAGGAGATTATGTTCAGGCCGTGGGATCTGAGAATGGTTGCGAGGGGGGTCATGTAGATGTTGAACAGGGCCGGGCTGAGGGAGGATCCTTGGGGTATGCCGCATGTAATGTCTTTGGGTATGGAGGTTAACGGAGGCAGTCAGATGCTCTGTGTGCGTCCTGAGAGAAAAGAAGTGATCCACTTGAGGGCATTTTGCTGTATGCTGGCATTGTTGAGTCTGTCAATGAGGGTTGTTGGGAGACGGTGTCAAACACAGCAGAGAGGTTGAGGAGGAAGAAGGCTACCATTTCTCCACAGTTCAGAGAACTGATGTCGTCTGTGGCAGTGATCAGTGCAGTCTCAGTGCTGTGGTTTGTGCAGAATCCTGATTGTGAGGGTGTGAAGTAGGTGGTTGAGTTCCAGGTATTTAGTGAGCTGTTGGTTGGTGACTTTCTCGAGTACTTTGCCCAGGTAGGGGAGGAGGGAGAGCGTTCAGTAGTTTTTGAGGTCGCTGGGGTCGGCTGAGCATTTCTTAAGGAGTAGTCTAACCTCTGCATGTTTCCATCTGTCTGGAAAGGTTACTGTGGAGATGTAGATATTGAGGATGCTAGTGAGCTCTGTGCTGATTGGGTTGGCTCCGAGGTTGAAGAGATGGTGGGGGCAGGGATGAGTGGGTGCCCCTGAGTGGATGGACAACATGATGGTTGAGGTGGTCTGTGCTGAGAGTGGAGACCATGTGGTTATCATTCGGCTGGCATTCGCTGGTTGGTTGCGAATGTTGAGAATGTCGAGGTGGGGGGTGGTGGGTTGGGGGTCAAAGTTGTTGTAGATGGTGGCTATCTTGCTGTGGAAGTAATCTCAGAGGGAGTCACAGAGTTTTTGGGGGGGTGGATGGTGTTCTCTGTGGCTGGTGGGTTGGCAAATTCCTTGACAGTTTCAATAGTTCCTTCACGTGGCTGGCTTTGTTGTTGATGCAGTTGCTGATGGCTGCTCTTTTGGCTTCCTTAAGGCACAGGTGGTAGTTGCAGAGGGCTCCTTTGTTAGCTGCTCTGTCGGAGGGGTCCTTGGAGATGCGCCATCGCTTCTTGAGTCGGTAGCAGTTGCGCTTGGTGGTTTTGAGCTGGCCTGTTTAGAGGCTTTGTTGGTGTTTGCTGGTTTCAGTGGAGCAACTCTATCGGCGCATTCGTAGATCCAGGCTGCGAAGGTCTGAACGGCCTGGTTGAGGTCTGATGAGGTTTCAGGTTGTGAGGTGCTGAAAGCCTGAGTCCATTGTGTCTCTGCAACTTTGCCCCAGCTACGGTGGGTGGTGCTGTGATGCTTGGCGGTGGTGTAATGAGCTCTGCCGGGGATCGTAAAGTGTACAATAGCATGGTCGGTCCAGGTGAGTTCTGTGATGTGGGTGAATTTTAGCCTGTCGCTGGAGGTGAAGATAGCATTGAGCATGTGTCCAGCTTTGTGTGTGGGTTCAGTGACCAGTTGGGTGAGGCTGATGTTGCTGTGGTTCTCCAGGAGGAGGCAGTATTGGTGTAGTTGGGGTCATCAATGTGGAAATTGAAGTCGCCGAGCAGGACGTAGTGGTGGGAGTTGATGGCGAGGGGGGTGATGAGGTTGGAGATGGCGTCGCAGAAGGCTGCTCAGGGTTCCAGTGGTCTGTAAGTGAGGGTTCCTCTTATCGTGGCCTTGGCGAGAATTTGTAGTCGGAAGTTGAGGTGCTCCATGAGGGGTGTAGGGTCGTCATTGGTGATGGTGCATCGGATGGTTTCCTTGAAAATTATGGCACTGCCTCCACTGCGTTTGTTTGCACGGTCTTGGTATATCATCTTGTAGCCATTGGGTGTGGCGGTGGCGATGTCTGGGTTCGCGGTGGGATGAGCCATGGTTTGGAAATTAATGCCACATCAGGGGAGAAGGTTGTGATGGTGTCCCAGATATCCATGGCATGTTTGCAGAGGGAACATATGTTGAGCAGGATGCATTTGAGCGGTTCGGGGTTGTGCAGGTTGTACAACGAGCATTCATTTCTGAGCTAGAGCTTTGTAGGGGAATGTGAGGACTAACCTGCAGTAAGACCTTTACTGCCTGTGTCTACACATTTCCCCCACTGACCACTTTAGCCAGGGTAATTTTCCTGGGGCCACTGATGAGGGTATTTTTGCAGGCATGATCCAGTTTTACCACATCACTGATGGTTTAACCTGCATCACCCAGAGCAGTATTACAGCTAATGTCAAAGGGATAGGTTTACTAGAAAAACTAATGCAAATCATCACAGCAACCATAGTTGCTGTGCTGCGTTGTGTGAGCAGGAGAGAGCAGGGCAGAGCCACAACTACAAAGATATAGCTCTTTCCTCCTCTCTCCCTAGCACTGGTGCACAATCAGGCTATCTAGTACCGCAAACAGAGCTCTGCATCATAGTTCAAAAGGATCTGTCATGTATAGCATTGGTTTTTAATGGAAGTCTATTCTTCTAGTACAAAATACTATACTTAGATACACACAATAAAACTGTTCCCACTTGGGAAGTGTGTTGTACAGTGCAGCACACATGCAAAGTATGAAAAGTTTGGAGAAATAAAACATTTCTTATTTTAATACCAACCTTATTTTAGGTGCAAAGCCCTGTTTACAATTGTTAGTAGATAATTCTTTGCATCAATAACTATGGGAGGTTACATAGAAACCCCCATGTACCCAACATTGAATGCCACCTTGACGCAAAGTAAAACAAAGCAGTGTAAACCACTGTTTTGCGTTACTTTCAGGCATTTTTCAAGCGAGAAAAACAGTTTGTACTGAAACATAAGTCCAAAATAAACATTTTGCGTCAGTTTGTCACATTTGTGATGCAAACCCGTTGTAAAAAATCTGTCCCTCAGTGTTTGCAATCCGAAACTGCAACAATCAGGCTATCATATATTTTTTGTGATCTAGAGGATGCCATCATTACCTTTTATTAGCGGCTTATTTTGCCCAAGTTTGACATTAGAAGAACAGTCAAACATTATTTGTTGCTTCTATACCTTGTATCATGATGCCATGATACTTCAGTCCGATGACACTGATCAACTGTAAGCGATGTCAACAAGTGGGATGGTAGCTTCCCACTTGCACTGTCCACCTGTTGGAAATCAGGCTGTTAGTTGATGGGGGTGAAACCCTGCTTAGGCAGAAACCACAATCAATGTCAGGGTGAAACACAAGCAAACCCCAAATTAACCTGTGTTTAAACCTCTGGTAGCTTGGCTCAAAGCAGTCTGGCTTAACTTAGAGGCAATGAGTAAATTATTTACGCAGCACTTTCAAACAGTAATAAAGTGAAAACACAACACAAGAAAAATCCCATGCCAATTTAGAAAAATAGATTAAATGTATTAAAATATTTGAGACCAAAACGACAAAAGTCAAATCAGTAGATCTTGAGATGTGCAACTTCAAAGATTTCAGGTAAGTAAAGTGCCTAAAAGCACAAAGCACCACTCAGGTTGTGCGAGACCGGGTGAAAGTCACAAGTTCAGTCTCACTACGATGGAGTACAGGACTGATACAGGGATCAGGTTAGTACCCTGAAAGAGTTAACTTCAAAAGTCCAGCATGAAGAGATCCATTCATTGTGGAGGGGGCCGTGAGTAGCAGGGAGAGTGTCACAGATGGTCATCAATGTAGCGTGAAGAGCAGGCTGGGTGTTGTGGATGGTCATCGCTGTAGCACGGACATCCTGTTGTGCGTAGCATACGGTCGTTGCTGGAGCTTCACGCTGGTGGTCACCACGATCTGTCAATACTGTAGTACAAAGTGCAGATTTTGTATCGCCGGGCGCCGCTTGTGGTCGCTGTGGTGCGAAGAGTCCACTTAACCAGAGCATTCCGTTGGCAGGTGGCACGGGTGACGAGATCTTGGCTTGGACAGGCCCATTTGCGAAGAGACCAAAACTTCAGGATTTCTCCTATTCTTTGGAGAGAAGCTCAACTGATGCAACAAAAAGGGTTCAGGACATGAGGGGCACCTCCTGGGAGTCAGAAACGAACTTCAGCAGAGGCCAGCAGGGCTTAGGCATTTCCAGTTGCTGGTCCCATTGTAGATCCAGGCAGCAGGTAAGGTGGGCAGTTTCAGGGAGCCTGTAGAGCTTTTTATGTCCCTGTAACTCAAAACAAGAGGATAGTCAGCTGACCATTGGAATCACGCCAGCTGTGGAGGAAGGGTGTGGGTCCAGACTTCCTTCTCACCAAGCAGGGCAGCAGGCAACAGGGCAGCAGATGAGCACGACAGTAAAGTAACAAAGCAGCAGACCTTCTCGCAGCAAAGCAGCACAGCAGTCCTGCTTCTGTAGTATCCACAGATTCAGAGGTGTACTGAAGAGTGGGTCTGAGTGTCCTATTGTTATGCCTGTGTGCCTTTTTTGAAGTAGGAGAAGTTTCTAGATAATTCCCTTTGAAGTTCTTGAAGTTTTCCTGCCTCTCCTTACCCTGGATCCAAGCTGGCTACATGAACAATGTAGTTGTGACAAGTCCTTTGTGTAAAGTCAGAGCACAGCCTATTAAGTTGCGAGTGAGGCTGTACCTAGCTCCTCCCCCATTCCTGCCAGTCGATCACCCGTCCAGACACACCTAATTCCTCTATTGTCTGGTTTTCTAGGAGTAATAAACAAAATCGAACTGCCAACTACACCCAGTCATGTGACGCAGGAACAGGCTGGAGGCACCAATTAGTAAGACAGGAAAATGACAACTTTCTAAGAGTGACATTTTCATAATTATGACTTAAAATCCAACAATTCTAAATAACAATTCTTTAGACACCCAACTCGCTATTCTCACCTGCTCCCAATTGAAAGTTATCACTTATTAAATGTATTAAGTTAACCCAATGTTAGCCTATCGGAGAGGTAGGCCTTGCAGTAGTAAAAAACAACGTTAGGAGTTTTTCACTACCAGGCCATGAAAAGCTTAAAAGCAAATGTCCAACTTTTTAAATGCACTGCACCCTGCCCTCTGGGATGTTTATGGCCTACCCTAGGGGCAACTTATATGCACTAAAAAGGAAGGTTTAGGCCTGGCAAAAGGCTTATTTTTTCGGGTCGAAATGGTAGTTTTAAAACTGTACACTCAGGCTGTAATGGCCTGCCTGGGGCATGCTTCAAAGCTAGGTAGATAGGTGGTACAATTAGTGCTGCAGGCCCACAAATAGCAATTAATTTACAGGCCCTGGGTACATGTAGTACCACTTTACTAGGGACTTACAGGTAAATTAAATAGGCCAATTGGGTTTGAGCCAATTTTACCATGTTTAAAGGAGAGCGCACAAGCACTTAAGCACTGGTTAGAAGTGGTAAAGTGTGCAGAGTCAAAAACGGGTTCTGAAAACAGAAGGGTGAAGGCAAAACGTTTGGGGATGACCCTGCAGACAGGGTCAAGTCCAGCACTACCCATCTACACAAAGTTCCTGTGGCTTCAATAATCAGTCAGGTGGGTCTTGTCATGCAACAGGGAGAACTGGTGAATTCTGGCGTTCCGCCACATAATGCCGCAGAAATTCGTTTTCAAACATTACACATTAACAACCTGCAATCTTTTTGGAATTTCCCAGCTTTAATAATGAGGACCCAAAACATTATCCATGATGAAACTGTCCATTTTTAATCTTTTTATTCCACTTTCAGAACTGTGCTTTGAATAAAATATTTATGATCATTATTTTAGTTACATTTGAACTCATACTTATCACAAAATACATCTTAAGAATCATCTTTCACACATCAACATGGCTAAGAGAACCTGCCCTTTACATATAAGACTGAAATGTATGTTGCATGTAAATGCAAGGTGTGGACCCATCTCAGACAACTGTTACATACTTAGGCTTGCTCACGAGGGCATCTCCCAACTTGTGAATTATATCAATGTATTATGTGTTAACAAACCCCATTCCTATCCCATCAACACAGCCTATCCTATTTACCACTCCACCATGATTATTAGCAGTAATGCCTTCTCATCTGGGTTCAAGGTCTTGACCTGTAACTGAGGGTGACTTTTAGACTGCAACCCTTGGTATAATCATTGGCACTACCAGGTGGCAAGCTGGCGCTGTCACACCCAAACTGACAACCAGTGCCCTATTAGGACAGATAACAAACAGTAGTGTAACAAGGATGCCATGGGCCCTAGTGCAAGCAAGGAGAATTGCCCCTTTGACTGCTGTTGGGGTAGTGAAATACAGCATTGTCAGAAATCAATGGGCCTGTAGGAAAGTAGGATCTGCTTCTTATGGTTACCCCCACTTTTTGCTTGCTAATCAGGTTCCCAGTCTATCTGCTTTCTCCCTAAAATGTTATGTCATGTACTTAGGGACACTCCAGATTGGATACTGGGGTACCCTTGTCAGTCCCTAGTATATGGTACACATGTACCCAGGGCATATGTACCCCAGAGGCCTCCCATGGGCTGAAGCATGTATTATACCACCCATGAGAGGCCATGCAAAATGGAACTACAGGCCTGCCATTGCAGCCTTTGTAAGATGGTGCATGCACAACTTACTTTAGATATAGGTTTACTATATCTATAGGTCACTATAGCAGGCCTTAACAATCCTGAAGGCAGGGTGCTGGGTTTTACGTGAGAGGGTGCCCCTGCATGAGCAGAGCACCCCTGCAGCCTTCGGAGACCATTCTCCTGGGTTGTCGGTGACGCAGCCAGACATATAGGAAGAGGTGCATTATATGCTATCTCGAAAACGGCTGCAACAAACAATGTCGTGTTTGGTATCAAACACCTTGGAATCATACCTCCACACCGGTATCCGGTGTGGGAGGTATGATTCCACCCTTCAGAAGCAAGCTTCGTGGGTTCCCTGGTCTTCCCAGTACCAGCCTTCTCAACGCGGACAGCACAAAATGGTTGCTGCTGACCAGAGACACATTTCTGCCCTCCTGCTGCTGAGCCAAGCTCGAGCAGGGGAAGGCAGCACAATAGGCATCCTGTCACAGGGAGGTGTGACCACCTCCCAGACAGGATTTAGTGTATTGGAGCTGGGTGGGTGCACTTCCAAAGTGCCTGAATGTCTGCACGAGGGGCAAATTTGGTGTCCCTGTGCATAGTCCAGTTCAAACCAGTCCTGGGAGCCATTGGCTCCTGCTCTGGCGTGAAACTGGACAAAGGACATGGGAGTAACCTCCCCCCTGTCCTGACCCTCCCCTGGGAGGGTCCCCATAATCTGTCCAACCCTCTCCAGTGGGTACAAAAGGGCTTACCTGGCTGTAGGACCCTAGATTCGATGTGGACAAGATTCTGAACAAGAAACCACTGCCCTTCGACTGTCTGGACACTCTGGACTTCGCTTGACTTCGACTGGCCCGACTTCGTCTTCCTCTCCGTCCAAAGCATCGTCTGTGCCCGTGCACCATACAGGCTCCGTGCAGGACTTGTGGAGCATCAAGGACAACTGAAGTATCTCCCTTGGGGTTAAGGAGTCACTCCCCTGCGTTTGCAGGCACCATAACACAACTGACTGGTCTGCTGATCCTGAGCTCCTGCAGACTCCGAAGGCACCAGCAACACAAGAGGTGGGTTCCTATGTTCCTTGAGGTTGAGCTGCCCTCTCACCAAGTTTGAGGCCAGTATCCCTTGTGGAAACTGCATAACTTGAACCTCTGTGCACTGTGTACATTTGCAAGTGCATATGCTTGTTGGCATTCCCCAATTAAGTGCATTGGGCTATCAATATCCCCAACCTCTGTGCACATTTCATACAAAGTAATTTGGCCTCCTTACATTCTGTGCCCTGCAAGCTGCTGTTTTGTGAAACTGCTAGAGGTCCCCTCATGACTCCTGTGCCTTCGGCCTGTGGGTCCATTTGAGGGACAACACTGATTTTCTTGGGCTTCCCTGGTTGCTCCAGACCTGCCCTGACTCCTCTTGCTGTGGTGAGTCTCCTGGTCCTTGCTGGGCCAGACCGTGACCTTCCTCGACCTTCTTTGTGAGTTGCCGCTGCCAAGGCTTGTTGGTGCTCATGCCGGACACCGACCCGTCAGCACTCGATATCCTTTGTGGGACAGCTCGTATCCAGCTCCTGGTTGTCCTTGACACCTCCTGGTCCCTGCAGCTGTAGAGTCAAGGTCTCCATCTTCACCCCTGAAGCACCCGACATCGGTGGGCATTCTTCTACCAAGCCCCTGGTCACTCCTGAGTGACCAAGACTCTGTCCCCTCTGCTTTCAGGTTCCTTCCTTCAAGAATCCACCTGTGGGTTCGACCGGCACTTTTTGTCTTTCCAGCAGTGGCATTTCTTTGAAGACTCCCATTAAGAACGACGGCGGTTTCCGACGCCACTTAAGCCCTATGCACCCGGCTTCCCTGGGATAGATAACTCTGGTACTTCAGTGTCCACGGGTGGGGTGGCTCTCCAACCTTCTATGTTCCAAAGGGTTTCCTCGTAATCCACTGGGAAGGGTCCTTTAACTTAAAAACTGCAACCGCGACTCTCCCATTGAATTGCACGTAGCACGCAGTAGTGTTCTCACACTGCACCCGTCCTCCGTGGGGTCCCTACTTACTCACCTTGGGTGGTTCCTTGGGGTCCCAGCGATTCTACATCCTCTAGACACTGTCTTGACTCCAGTCGTGGTTCTTATACCACTATTTTGGTATATGGTTTGGTCTCCCCCTGGAGCCCACTGTGTATTAGTGCTACTTACGACTGTTTCTGTGCTACAGTATTGTGTGCTTTGTGTTTATCTGAATGTAGCAGACACTGTGAGGTATTTAAGGTGTGTTTTAATAATAAATATATATTCTTATAACTACTGTGTGGTTCTCCTTTCATTTAACCAATACAATAAGATTGTATTCTGGTAAATCAAGCTGTTTAACATTCCTTCAAGACTAAGCCTGAAGGCTGCTCTCCACAGCTACCACTTGGATAGCTTTCTAAGGTTATCTTTGACCTCCTAAATCACCATAAGGGTTGTTTGGACTGGTGCAAGGTGCCCACTTTAATTAGTGGAAATCATATACCAGGCCAACTTCTCACAGGGCCCCTTAGGCTCGGGGCCTTGGAGCCACTGCACCTACTGCGCCAATGGTAACTACGCCCGTAATAAAAAAGAGTGCAAACAATGCCCAGTCCTTGACATGAAATGGTAAGAACTCTTCTGACCTGTACCCTTTTTATCTTCAAATGGCATTTGCCTTTATTACAGGCACAACACACGTTTCTAGCCAAGTCTTACCAGTGTCCTATTTGTCACTGTTGTCTAAAACGAATTTTACAGGTGATAAATTGCACTATACCAAATCTGCCACTCTTCAACAGACCCAAACATAGTCTGCTTTGGTGCAGTGCCAGTAATACCAGCTCCATAGGGGAGAAAATACCCTCATACTCAAACACCCCAGGGGAGAAAGCTAGTCACACTTTAAGCTTGAAATATCCTGTTATTCAAGGGATGGTACTAATTTGTTCTGCCTATTATTTCGCTGGGTGGTCTCTAATCCAGTCTTTCATAGAAAGTTGCACCATTAGTAATTCCTGGATCTCCAAAATTAAGCCAGTTAAAAACATGTGTAAGAAATGACTTCATTTTTTGTTGTGGTTCCCCTATTTTTTCCCTCCTGATTTTTGCTCTCTGTGCATTATGCGTCTTTCGAACAGTTTCAAAGGATATGTGCTTTACAACCGAAGCATGTACTGTGATCTGGCTTCACCTAACTGGCTTTTTACATTTTCCTGTAAGGCCGCAGTAAATGGTGCAAGAAATGTACCAATGGCGTAGATGTTAAATATAATATGTTATATTCAGTGGCAGTGTTTATTTACAGTACCCACATACATAACAAGAATGTATTGCTTCAGGGAGCACCACTGCGCACTTGCTGGGATGCAGTTTTGAAACACATTAGTAACATATGGCACAGAAATATGAATACGCCACATAGAAAAAAGAAAATTGCATTTTGTAGTGTTTAAGTAGTACTACAGTAGTACTATTTACTCAGTACAAAAACATAAAAACAATTACTATAAATATTTTATATTAAATATTAGTTAATATAAATTAATTTTATATAATTATTTTAAATGAAGAACAAAATACAATAAAGCTACAGAACTATTTACTTAATTTTGAATTAACATTTAAAATGTTTTAAAAGTAATTTTTTTATATTTATTTGTTATATATTAAAATTTACAAAATGTTATGTATAGAATTGGTTACATTTTTTAAATTAATGTTGCATTTATTTTTAAATTAAAAAGGGTTACTAAAATATTTTACTAGAAAATAACGTTAATGTTAATTTTTTTATAATATTTATATTTTCTTACATTATATTAATTTTAGATAAATTTTTTGAAAAGTCAATATAAGTGAATTTAATCTTAACCTGTGGAGTTGTATTTTAAGTCCATGCCTCCATTATTTTGTATGGGAAGGTGTTGCAATTAGTGGTTAGCCATGTGTTTCCATTTTGTCTACTTTATCAGAGGCAGAAGCAAGATACAAAGAAAAGTTCCACGGAGCCGTTAATGGCCTTAACGAACATGATGAACTCTTTCATTAGAATGTAAAGGCTGATTACTATATACACTCACAGTGCATCCACTATATTGTCTTAACAAATGTCTATTGAAAGAAATTTCCATATAATTATTCAATCACCAATGAGCAGATTTAAGAAAAAGTCACTCAGTGCAGCAAGACAATTTACTGAGCTGCGCTGTGTGACAGGTAGAGAGCACGAATGCGACATATATACAAAGATATGACACTTTACTGCTCTCTCCCTGTGATGGCACACTGGTTGCTGCAAGGGCACCTGCGTTACAGGCAGGATTGTTTTTGTGTGGGATGGGACTCTTTCTTTCACAAAAACAATCCTTAGAGGTATTTCTTCTTTCTATGTGCGCTACAGATTGAAGCACATATAAAAGAGGTAGTAACGAGGAAATAAAGATATTTCTTCTTGTTACACCTCTGTTGGGAAGGTGTATGATTTTGATGCATTCCCAGATTTGCAAGTCTGGGAGTGCGCCAAAATCCATGGTTGGATGCATTGAAATGTTCATGCTCTGCCATGAAATGCCTTCCCAATGCAGAGTAACTCTGTATTTAATAAGCTGTGCAGAGCCATGCAAGGTGGCTTTGCATGGCTTAGTAAATCTCACTTAAACCCTTGCGTTGACTTGCGTCGCCATTTGTGACACAAGTGCAGCGCAAGGGCTTTGTAAATCTGGCACATAGGTAAACTCCACAATGTTATCTGTGAGCAGTAGCCCCGCCAGGGATATGCAGCTAGGCCCCCTATTACAGTTTACATCTTAACCAGATCATTAAAGATTAATGTTTTTACATCCTTTTTTTGAGAGCAAAGCCCTCTTTTCTTTACTAAATGGGAGGTTTCTTTTCCAGCACACATGATTCCTTATTAATTAGGAAACTATGCCGGTAAGCTAACAATTTCTACAATCTGAAGGCTGTTCTGGATATTCGCTCACCACCTTAATATCTAATTCTAGTTTTTATATTAGTTTCCCTCACTGTGATAAATCGACTCACAGGGGTGCACGCACATTTCACCTGGAATAGATAGCAAATCTCCCTTTTGCCAGTTTCTCAAACATTTTATTCTCTCTCATCATGTGATGGTGGTGGTCCTGAGTCACTAGTGGTACAACACCAAAAGTGGTTCAACACACTTTTGTACAGATACATTAGTAACTTTGTGTGTATATATGGGAGCGCCAAAGCACGTTCCTACATGGCATGGACTGTGAAGTCTATGTCATGCAGGAACTGGGGGTATATCCCCTCAGGGGGGCACACCAGCGCATGGACTGTGAAGTCTATGTCATGCAGGAACTGGGGGTATATCCCCTCAGGGAGGCACACCATGTGCCACCCTGCATGCATCCCCTGGCCCAGAGGCAACAGGGGGCCCTGTAGGGCCCCCTTAGTTTCCTCACTACCAAAGTTTTCATGGTGGACTCACCACCATGAAAGCTGTGGCTGTGAGTAAACTCATAATATGCTTGTCAGTGCTGCAGCTGCACCACCAGCATATTGCTGGGCCAGACTGCCACGCCACTGCCAAGGAATCAAGGATCACCGGCAGTTGTGGCAAGTGGGACTGCCTCACTCGTAAGGCAGCAGTTGGACCGCCAGTGCGGCGGGTCCCGCCTCACCACCACGAGTTTGGCAGTCTGATGGATTGCCAAACTCATAATCAGCCCTTAAGTAATTTGATATATATGAAAGCATAGAAGAGAAAAATACTTACATTCTGTCCAACCTGTGTTATTCTTTAAGTAGATTGTGGAGTGTACCAATGCTGCAGTCTCTTCATGATGGAAAATGATGGCATTAGTAGTATAAGTGCGTTCTGAAACACAAATTTGTGAAGCAGTAAAGTTAGAAATAGAAACATTTATTTTTCTGTTATTGACACTACATCTTTGAATCATATAAATTAAATATTTGATTTCCATTGTTAAATTAAGTGTGCAGAGACATTCTAAATAACAGTTTAGACATAAGTTGTTTTGTACAGCTTCAGATATTAAATTATTAAATGGAATATATTTGCAATCAGGTATTGGTAGATATACAAATCTTTCAAACTTTGTAATAGTGGTGCTTGAATGTTGACAGTTTAAGCATTCATGTTCCCAAAAGTAGCTACACCAAACAGGTCACAAGTCGGGTAAGTGTCCGTACCTATTATTCCTAGAACAGCCATACAGAATTCTTGAGCATCTTGTTGTTGACTGATAGAAAATTGAATAGAACCTCTACACATATCTACCATATCTCATATGGTACTTGTAGAGTGGCATATGTGGTTGTTTGACAGAATCTTTTCATGAAGATTTATCAACGTTTTGCAGAAGTGATCATCTACATGCTGGTGGATCATTTCTTTGACAGATGGTAGGCAAATAAGAAGATTAACAATTACATTGCTGGAGCAATTTATACCTTTCTGATTTTGAAACTGATGTCCTGTCGTTTCTGTATCTTTGGTTTTCAGTTTTTTTAGGTACTTCCAATTCTTCTTTGTCATTGTAGTTTATTTCAATTTTTCTTTCAAATGACATTTTAGGTTTTGACAAAATGAGATATTGACCAAGATGAGGAGTGTATCTGTTTCGCAAATAATTCTATTCTGTTACACAGCTACTGTCTGCACTAATTCTTGTTGCATCAACATTGGTAATATACAGTCCTGTAAGTTTTTTAATTAAAAAAGAGCAATGTATGCCATACCCTCTTTGAAGACTGTTGACCCAGTGTTAATGAGCGCATAATCTAATCTTAGTCCTTGTGAATTGTGTACTGTTACTGCATAAGCCAAATTAAATGGAAATTGTTCTCTACGAACATATAAATCTTTCAGAAGTAAGAATCTTGCTGCACATCAGATACATTTTTGCGGTTTAATATGGTCAAATTTGACCACAATAATTAAAATTTCTTTATTTATTCCAGATGTAATAAAGTCCACTACAAATCCCATGGCTCCATTTACGTCTTTCTTCTACATTTAAATTTTGACATAAAGTTACACAACAATTTTTACAAAGGTGTAAATCTTTTTCCAATCCCGCTGTACGCGAAATTGATTGTTCCATCTTTTGTAATTTAGTAGCTAAAGATTTGCTAAAGATTTATGTTTTTAGTCTGTGATTCTACACTTTATCTTTAGACAGAAGATATATACTTGTTCTTTTTCCAGATGAAGCATTTTATAGTTTAAGTGTGCACATTTTTCTACAGCTGCCATTAAACAAACAACGGGTTGTGATTTTGAAATAAGGCAATGCATAACTTCAGCTGGTGAATGAAGGAAAGGAAATATTTTTTTTGCATTTCTTTTCCGTAGCATAATCTTCGCTTCATTTGTTAGAAGGTGAATATCTTTCAAAATCTTGGCATGTGGTTCATCATTAACTTGCCTCACATATTGTGTTAATTCTGTATATGTGAAATGTAACCAAATGTTGGCATTGCCTATAGTTCCCAAATAATTCCAAGTTTGGTCTTGCAAAAGTTTGTTGAAAATCGGTTGACCTTTTCCAGGTATTAGTTGTAATAAATCTTTAACCACAATCACGTGTTTGCCTCCAAAGAGCACATCATACGACGTTTTTGAGCACCTCCTGCATACGAAGATGAGCAAACGCCAACATTAACTTATAAACAATACTAACTTCACCTATACTCATAACTTTGAATTTTTTAAGGAATTTACCAAGTTCTTGGCATGTATCAGTGTTTAATTTTAAGTATTCCAGTTTATCATATTCCACAGATAGTAAAAGTAGATGATGTAAAGTAATTCCTTTGATGTTATGTGCTGCTAAGCCAGAATGAGCAGTAGCTACACAAGATAAATTAGAGCTAGTAACTTTATGCACATAAGAAAACTTGCCTCTGTGCCTGCCTGTCCTCTTAGAATTGGGCCAGGGAATCCATTTTGTGTGACATTTAGATTTTCTCCGATATTTTCTTAAGTAGTATTTACCACACTTATTTGATTGAAAGCGTAAAACTTGCTCAGATAGTTTCTTGTTCTTTTTTTTATTAGGATGTCACAAGTCAGATAAGGTTCAATTAAATTTAGATCTGAGTTATCTGAGTTGTATCCAAACTTAGGTGCACAGTTGACCCAGAGAAGCATATGAATGTTTTGTGTGCTTCTTGCTTGATGCTCTTTTTGCCCAAAAAAATAAAGGACTTCTCCAACTGGATATTTCCTTCTGTTGGTTAAGTACTGAAGCCTAGTTTGAAATTTGTGATTGAAATATTTGCAAACATTGGCAGGATCAAAAGAACATAATTCTGAAGGTGTTTTACAGTTAATGTCTGGGATATTAGAATTAGCTTTGAGAAGAAATTGATATAAATTGTCCCATCCATACTCAGCATAGCTTATACTAAAAAAACAAGTAAGTGGTCCTAAATTTCTGAGCATACAATTGCATTTCAATTCTCTGTTTCTTCAAACCCAATATTCATTTATCCCTTGTTGACATGCAATTATGTTAATGAATTTATATTCCATATTTTCAGCTTTTTCATGCACCATTTCAACAAAATCCTGAGCTGTTATTATTAGTAAAGCCAGTTCCAGTTCACATAACATGTGCAATGGTGCAAGAAGTGAAGGAAAGCTCACTTTCATGTAGTAGTGTGAAAATATAAGGACTATCTTGACAAAAGCGTGGACCCTCTGAAGATAATCTTGTAGCTTGGTACTCACATGCTGAAATTTTAACTAGATGATCATCATATCGTCCACCTTTTACAGTGGGGAATAAATGTGAATAACATCTTTTTTCTAGTGTTTTTTCCCAGACCCTAATAGGGTCTCCTTTAGCTTCATTCATCTGATACAATTTAAAGCATCACCCATTATGTCTCTTGAGTGCATTAGGTATTTACTGTAATGTTCATATATTTGTTCAGGTTGTTCTTCACTAATCTGTTCAAACTGTCCTGTTAGATTTGCTTTTCCAAATGATAGGTATGTAGAGGAGATGTAGTTTGCAATGTTAAAATATTTATTGTGTTTGTTGTTTTTCTTAAGGTAATGTAGTGGTTTCTGAACTTATTCAATGCTAAGTATATCTTGCCATTTTTTTCTGTTGTAGGTACTCCATTGGCTAAAACCACCAAAGTTTCTTGTATTTTGCATTCAACTCCAAGAGTGGTTATGTTTTTTGTTTTTTTTAAATCTAATGGGAGAAAAACAACGCTTCCTTTCGGTGTGCGTACTAATTCATCTGGCTGAAATTTTCTGGATTTTGGTTGCATTCTGACTCTGGTTTGAAAAAGATGCACTGTTTAAATTATAACGCTTTCATATAAATTCAATTGCTGTAGTTCTGAGGAAATTGGATATATTTCCAAATTGTTATGAATTCCACGTGAAGGCATGAAGTTATGGTCTAGTTTTTCAAGGCAGTAATTGCAGGTTACATGGTATTTGCAAAGATTGTATATTTCTTCTGCAAATAGAAAGAGTGTTAGATTTCTCCATTCCATTTTATCCTCGTTTATTCGATGGCGATATATAATTTTACTTGCTTCTTATATTGTGTTCTTCGGCAACAAATGCAAATCTGATTAGGGTGCTGCGTGTTTCCTATATAGCCCATTGTTGTTTTCCCTGTGTTAGCCTAATTATGCACGTTGTAGGCTGCTTTTGCTTTCCACATGCTACCAAATATCATGCTTGTTTTTGTGCCACATTGTACTTTCAAACATAGTCAACACACGTTTTGGTATTTTGTTCTTTCCCTGGGATTTAGTTGGAACAGCCTAGTCAAGGTCAAACAACATTGCTCCTTGTTATTCTCTATGGTCAGACACTAGCACTTAGACATAATAGAGAAACCCAGCTGCTGTTTTTGAACACACATGTTTTGCCATATAACCCGGGTTGTGTCAATTTGAAAACACACAGAGTGGAGACTTGGAGGCAGAACAAAGGTCCTGAGATGGGAGGGCTGTATCAGCTAAGATGTAGAGCAACTACCTATGTATGCTAAGGTATGGGGTTCCACACTAAACTCAGAGATCTATAATCTATAATCACTTAGCTTCTGTAGTGAAGGTGGGTTTAGGCAAATCTGTCAGCTAATATGGTGGGGCTTTTCATTGTACATGATTTGCTAATCATGCTAATGATATTACTAACCTGTATTTGTTTTTTAATTGTGGTGCAGTTTTTGCATACTAGAGCACAATAGTTTAAATAAATATTATAAACTTCCTGCATGTCTCTTTTCTATTTATTGTGGACAAATACTAATGAGAGAATGAAAGGTGATGACCTGCTACTGCAATCCCCGAGAGAGTCGAGAGGGTTGTGTTTCGGGGTGCCAACTCACTTGTCTCTCTGGAAAGGTTAGGAGGGCCAGTGAGACACTATAAGATAGTCGGATTCTGGCCCATTGGTACTGATGTGGTATGGTGACTCAGTCCCTCCATGCTGATGTTCTATGGTTCCAAGCATAATTTTGTTACTGAGCAGAATCCTTGCACTATTGCACAGCCAACGTTTACTCTACTACTTATTTGCGGGTCTCCTGAGTAGTAATTGTGCATGTCCACAATACCCTTGCACCTTTTATCTGAGACATATGTGGTTTTGAGCGTAGTGTTCTAATCCTCTGCAATGTTTAGGAAGCACCTAACTCTGTTGTTTTTTCAAGCTTGAATACTAAAAGGTTCGATACTGGTTTGTGTTCCACCTTGAATCCATTTCTGTTTTTCAGATGGCTGCTCAACCTGTCGCCATTCCAGTTAACTGCAGACCAGCAGTGTATGCACATTTAGTGCAACATGGGCTTCCTAGTGCCGGTGATCCTATTATCTTTGTAGTAGAAGTGGATGCAGCATACACCTTTGCAGTTTTATATTCTTGGGTCACATTTCCAGCTGTGGATGGAAATACTAATACATTCCATACATACACTACACCTGCAATCAATATAGACCTTATGCACTTATTGAGGTTCCTCTCACCTACTGAGAACACCAAAATTGGTTCCTTGGTGCACTCTCCCACGTAGCTACACTTGGGTCCCTTTAGTAATGAGGAGGCGAATTGGCCTGTATTAGCTGGATATACACCTTACCCTGATATGGCTAACCAAAATCTTGTACAATTAAAAGCTTTTTATGCTGATCTAGTTACCTTATACAGATGCTTGACTCAGTTTGTTTTGCGCACCATGTAGGCAGGGCTAGCTAGGACTGGCCTGCAAGGGCAAGCCCAGTTGCCTGCAGCGCCAACTATAAGTTCTGTAATTGTTCATTCAGTTATGGGCAAAAGACTCACAAATCGTGAGGAAATTCCATTTTCGATCGCCCCAAACATCGATCAAATTGAAGCTTTGTTTTCCCTTATAGAGTTACAAGACAAGTACAGAATTTTGACTATGTGCTTACTCAATGGGATGGTTCCTGGTATTAGAGACTGCATCACCTGAGGGACAGTCTTTGCCACTGTCTATACTATCTGCCACGGCACTCCCTTGATGTCCGTTTAACCAGACTTACTCAAACAGATACAGATTGAACATGGGGCAGTTGCTGCCCTAGATTTGGGGATGAAACTAATGCAGACTTTTCCCCTGTTGTCCACAATGATTCTCTCTAATATTAAAGGTGAAGCAGTATATCTGGCTATATGCCAGCAGCTCGCAGCAGTTGCACCAGTCGAACGTGAACATGAGTTGCCTATAATTATTGCTGATGTGTTCACATCCTTAGGACGCAATAATTTGGGAGCCAGACCTACTAAACCACCTCTTGGCAAACCCAGTACAGAGAAGGAAGCCAAGCCAGCCCATGAGTTTGTTAAAAAAAAGTCAAATAAATCTAAACAACAACAGAAAGGTAAACCTCGTGGAGGTTCTCCAACCCTGGAGTCCTCTGAGAGGCTGTACAATTTTCGAGATCGCACTAAAGTCAAGACTCCAGACAGGTATCAGGTTACTGATACACATTCTCCTCATTCCTTTCAGGAATTGTCTGACCGGCAGTATGACAGAGGAGGGTGATTTGAAGGCAGACAAGAAGAGTACATGAGACTAAGCCTGGGCGTAATCTCCGTTCCGTTTGTGGGGCCCGATTCACAGAACTAACTTACGACAAAATCCTAAACTTACTACCATTTTGGTATTCACAGAATGAACTTACTCATTTTGGTATTCACAGAATGAACTTACTCATTTTGGTATTCACAGAAGGCACTTACTCATTTTGGTATTCACAGAAGGCACTTACACATTTTGTGTAACTTACACATTTTGTGTAACGTACTCATTTTGTGTAACTTACACATTTTGGTATTCACAGAAGGCACTTACTCATTGATGAGTAAGTGCCTTCTGTGAATACCAAAATGAGTAAGTTCATTCTGTGAATACCAAAATGGTAGTAAGTTAATTCTGTGAATACCAAAATGGTAGTAAGTTCATTCTGTGAATACCAAAATGAGTAAGTTCATTCTGTGAATACCAAAATGAGTAAGTTAATTCTGTGAATACCAAAATGGTAGTAAGTTCATTCTGTGAATACCAAAATGAGTAAGTTCATTCTGTGAATACCAAAATGAGTAAGTTTATTCTGTGAATACCAAAATGGTAGTAAGTTTAGGATTTTGTCGTAAGTTAGTTCTGTGAATCGGGCCCTCGGAGTTTGCGGAGTTTTTCGCGCTCTGCGGAGCTCGCTGAGTTCCGAAAAACTCCGCTCTGCCTAGCAGAGTGGAGTTTTTCCCTCGCTCGCGAATGGTAAGTTGGCGAGTGAGGAAAATCCAACGCTAGGCCACTTCCCAGTGAGATTTCTCAACACGGGCGGTCGCAGATGGTTGCTACAACTCGCGTTGGGAAACATTCTGTTCGCGTTGAGGAAGCTGCCGCTCGAGTAGAACTTCTACTCGAGGGTCAGAAAGAAGCAGCATCCTCTTGCACTGTGCGAGATGCCATTCACGCTGATTTTACAGTGAGGGACAAACCGCCGGCACTAAAAATCAGCGCGAACGGCGTGAGGTAACCCACTCCGCTGCTCGCGGAACTCCATGTAGCTTGGCAGAGTTTTTTGGGCACTTGGCATGGAACTACGCGAACTCTGCCCAGGCTTACATAAAATTGAAAAGGGAGACACTACGCTCGTCTGACTTGAAGATAAAGAAGGAGGATAGAACTCCTTAATATAAAGCCCAGTTACAGAAAAAGAAAGTTGTGACTACTAAATATGCCACAGCCACTGACATTTCACGTTCTGAACAGGAGTTGGGCAGTCGCTCTCTCCGACAGCGTGGCAAAAGTCACCGTAGTGTGCCAGAATCTGCTGCAGTTTCTGTAGTGAGAACAACTGATACTTTTGTTGCAGTTGAAACAGCAGATCGATGCGTAGCTCCTCCAGATCGATTGCATCATTTAGATATTGAAATAGAATGTGACGGACCATTAAAGAAATATACTGGAAAATTTGACCTTGTCCTATGACATCCTGTTGGCAGAGGTCGAATGGCCCCAACCATTTCTATGCACATCCCCCCAAGGAGAGGATGTTACACTTTCTTCTTTTTCTGTTCTTGCCCCTGAACAAGTCAAGCAAGCTTATGCAGCAGAGTGGGCTCTTGCACTTGCCCCTGTGCTCTATCGCAATCGTGTCGGCTTGGTTAAGGATTCTCCTTATCATGTTATACCCTTACGGTCCAGCCTGCAAGTGCAGCAACAATATCCCATTAAACGTGATGCTAAGGCACCCCTGGAAGAAACTTTCCCAATCGGAGTACCAGGGAGTTATTGAACCCTGTGTCTCTCAGATGAATACTCCTCTTTTTCCTGTTTTAAAAATGGGTCATTCATATTGCATTGTTTTAGACTACAGACATTTGATCAGTCATACACGTACTTTTGAAGTGCAAAACACACATAGTATGGCACTGAATAACAATGTAGTCTGTAAAAAATACAAAACCATGTGGGGCATTTCCAATGTTTTTTGGACCACTTTTAATGGGCTATAAGAATAGCCCGGGTCTATTTGCTGCACACATTATGTCGATTCTTCAAGATATTGACCCGGACGTACTGTCCTAAGTAGATGATATCTACTTAATGGACGACAAATTAATGATATCTACTTAACGGACGACAAATTGAATCCCTACCTGTCCAGAGAGGATTGCATAATATTGGGATTTGCTGAACTTAGCTTTAAGTTCACCTTCAAAAAATCTAATATAGCTTTTCTGAGTGTCCTTTTTCTAGACTATGAACTTGCGCATGAAGGAAAGAGCCTTGCTCCTCATTTTTTGCAAAAATTTGCACAACTGCAACCTCCAAACACACTGAAAAAATTGCAGTCCCTGCTAGGATTTCTAAATTTTGGGCAGCATACATACCTGATAATGCACAATGCATTAAACAACTTTATGAATTAATAAGCCCTGATTTTTCCACTATGTGTTGGACATCAGAACACAAAGATGCACTCAGATCATTACAATCTGACTTGCTCGAAACACATCACTTACATACACATGGTAATACCACGAATCTTGTCATCCATATTTGGCCGGGTGCAATTGGATTTACTTACATCACTTTTTATGAAGTTTAAATAGTGCCTATTGCACATAAATCACATTTATGTTCCAATGTAGAAATGCATTTTGCTTCCACTGAGAAAATACTGACTGCAGTGCAACTGGCTATCCGTACAGAACGGCCACTTGCACAAGGGAAACACATTATTGTAGTTACTCCCGTGCCAGCCTTAGAGACTGTTACAAAAGCTAGAGTTCCAAACGCTAAAGCCCTCCATCCTAGATGGATACAATGGGCCACATCCTTAACAGTTGTTGATGTAAACTTTGTCTTCAACCCCTCTTTATAGACAAAAGAATTTCTAAAGTATGAGCATGTTTATCCCATGCCATCTTCTGTTTTACCTCTCGATCAGTATAAATGTATTATTTGCACTGATGGTTCAGCTTAACCTGCTATAGGTTCTAAGCCGCAATATTCAGCTGCATGCGCTACTGTTATTGGTGTTATGTTGGATGCTGAATTCCAACCTCAAACAACTCGTACGCAGTCTTTGGGTGACTGCACCGCACAAATGACTGAACTGAAGACTTTGCTTTTTGCACTTGAACATACAGATCCTGAATTCCCCACACTTATAGTGTGTGATTCGTATTACTGTGTACAGTCCTTTAATGATAATCTAGATTATTGGCAACAAAATGGATTCAAAGATTCTAAAGATAACACAATAAAGCATAAGACAATTTGGGTTAAGGTGGCAGACTTTAAAGACAGATTGCCACGTACTCGTGAAACGAATACGTTGAGTCATAAGCATGTGGGACACACTCTGTAGGGAATTCCTTGGTTGAAGAAGCGGCAAATCTGCAGTAGCCACAGCTACTGTTGCTGCAATTACTCATTCTAAAACAAGAATAGATAGTGATATCCTGGTTGCTGTTAAAACAAATAAAGATGGCACCCCTTTACCTAGGGGCTTTCCTTCTAAATATTCTTATCATTTAAATGAACAAAATATTCCTTTTGTAACAATTCCAGGGGTTGAGATCGTTTAATTCCCAACCAAGACCGCAGACTTGCTTTAGTGATAGTGGCACATGAAGGTGTTGCCCTGGCACATGCTGGTGTGGCAGCCACAATTTTGCTGCTACAGCATCATTATTGGTGGCATGGCTTATATAGACAGGCCAAAAAATATGTCCTGTGGCATTTGTCAACAAATTAAATCTTCTACCGTGGTTTGTCCATTGCAGACACACCTGTTGATCTCCAACAAGCCTTTTGGCTGCATTTATTTGGATCACTGTGGTCCGCTGTTTCGCACACTGCGTTCAAATTTATTTTAGTTGCAGTTGATTCTCTCTCTAGATTCCTCTGGATTTGGCCACATGATTCTGCTGATGCTTGAACTGTTATTAAAGACCTGCAAATCTTTGTCGGGACACATGTATGCAGTGCCTTCCACTTGGACTAGGTCCCGGCTTTCATGTAAAAAGTGTACTGTGATTCTATGGTATCTCTGGGTGTACAGGTGCATTAATCTTCTCCATACTGGCCCGAGGGCAATTCTGTTGTGGAAAGAATGAACGTGACTTAAATCAGTCATTAACAGCTAGAGTATTAGGCACTGGGCTTAGTTGGATCCATTACCTCTACGAGGTTCAAATGGCTCTAAATAACCTCCCTAAAAGATCTCTGGGTGGCAGACCCCATACAAAGTACTTTTTGGCATGCATCAAAATGTATGTTTCAGACCTTGACGGTCCAGACATTGTGATGGCTGCCGCGACCTTTGACTTAGATAATCGTTGTGCTGTCTTAGAGGATCCACAAACGTTCTGTGACATTCAATCAAGCGAGCAAATGAACGCGTCTCCCTTTTTGAGTACCAACGTGAAACCCGAGATTTCCGGCCGGATTCCAAAAATTGGAGATCTAATTTGTAAAAAGGTGGTGATTAAAAAGGAATTCAGGCCATCATACCGAGCACCGATGCCTGTCTTTGGCGTCAAAGGCACAGGGACAGTTATCCTGCCACCGCTTTCGGGTTCTAAAGACAAACGCTTTGTCTCCATTGAACATGTCAAACTACACCATGTGGCATATTCTAATATAGTAGGCCACAGGGTGTCCTTGCTCCTACACAGGACATTCCTCTGCAGCTGGTGAGTACCACCGAAACTGGTTCTCCCTGGACTGGGGGGTGGGAATGAGTCCACAACCAGCAACACGAACAAAGTGAGAACTGTTCTTACTATTGCATCGTCTGCAGCTGACGACGTTTATACTTATCCACTGTTGGTGGATCCACTTCTTTTGGATTTTTTGAGTCCTGTTACAGAATTGGAGCCTCCAGTTTTTCAACTAAGTGCTTCTGGGTATTATTTGGATTAAGATGATTTTTCCGCAGACAGTTCTTCTGTTTTAAACACTCCTCCAACACGAATATGGTTGAAACACACTTATCTAGCACTACCTTGGATATAAGTTTGGATCACACTTTCCTTGGTTTTTCTTTGCCTGTGGATTGGATTTGTGACAGTTTTTTTCCTGTTTATTAATGGCCACTACCTCCCAGAACATTCTGCTACTGAACTGGTTGACAGGGTGTTGGTCCCCCATTCTGTGAACATTTCAGCTGTTCCAGTAACTGATGGAATTGTTTGGGATAAAGTTCCTTTCAACATATTCGGTCCCACGGTGATCCTGCAGATACCATATGTGTTTAAAGTTTCTATGGGTGATGTAATAGTACCTGGGTTACAATCAGATGATCAGAATGTTAAAACTGTAAATTCTATGCTCTCGGAGCTGGAATATTACACTGTTTTTGAATCAGAGGACCTGTACTTTAATTCTGCTAATTACGCGGATATGTTCTTTTATCACCATTGCGGCTATCATTTCCTACACAGGGCCAGTATTCACCGTACACTTTTTAACTTCACACAATGGGAACATTGTCCGATTCCCCCACAAAGGAGTTCCACAACATACAAAGACAAATTCAGGTATTTTTCAGGATATGACACTTGAGATCCTACAACATATTAGTTCAAATTAGTCGCTACCCCACTGAAAAAATATATGCTTACACAGACTAAGATAATATATACAGCTTAGTTTGTCACCCAGTTAGCTCTTAAAAGCTATGATTATTGAACTGAAATCGATTTGGGGAACCAAACCTTTGGAAGTTCAGGGGACGGAAACCTTGTTAAGAGCATGTTTAATTCCAACACAAATGATTTTTTTGAATGACACCGTCCAACAGACTACATGTCTGGGACTGGCAAAATTAAAGAAATGAATGCCCTGGATACTCCCTCCATTACCCGCTTCAATAATTGGCAAAGTTTGACAAATCATACTGAAGAACAACTCAATAGTATGGTGGAGAATGGTACATTTAATTCCACTTTTTCAGGTCCACATTGATGATTAATGTGGCCAGTAGACACGAATGGTTCTCATGCTCATTTTCTAAATTCCACACCTGGGTTTAAATCAAGCTGACCCGACCCCCGATATGCCCACTCACAACATTCAGGCATTGTTTCCACCTATTCAGTGGGAAATTGTGTCAACAATGGTTGGAACATTCCACATTGTCTGCAGTGAAACAACAATTTTCTCTCCTGTTCGAAGACAGTGACTTATCGGATTTTTTATTAGGCCCTAAATCTCCACGTTCTAAAAGATTTCTTTATGCTACCTCTAATGAAATTTGGAAGCGGTCCCAAATGAAAGCTGCCGCATGTTTAAGACAAATTGATCAGAATAGTTTAGATAAAGTGCTTGCTCTTGTTGATAATAGAATTAATATGCGGTCTTCTCGCATTTATAATTTGAATAACATTGTGTTGTCTGTTATTGATATTATGCAAAGTGACATGTCAACATTGTATCATGGACAAAGTCAGCTTAGATCTATCACGCAGTTTAGCTAGGCACTTCAAACCCTTAGGAATGGGTGCATACCATGGAGTTATCTGGATTCCAGTAGCTTATTTTTGCCTTTCAATTTAACACACAAACAACAACTGATGGCAATGAAAGATGCAACCTATACAATGTTGCATTTGGAGAAGTTAGAACAACTCCCATTTACCATACCTGAAACATCTTCATGTGTATGGTTAATGCACGGTGTAATATCTTTGCCTATTTCAGCATTTCAATTCACAGTTTGCATCAGACATTTCCCTGTCGGTAGATATGAACCCCCTAGGAGGCAGCTTTGATCATGAATTAATGTCACTCCCTTTTTCCTATTGTTGTGAATGTGCCAGCAAAGAGATATTCCTTACTGGAATAGAATGATACTTTCTGTCAGGCTCTCACATGTTTGCAAACAGGCTACTTTGCATGGTGCGTGTAATGCTTCAGTAGGGAATTTGGCCTCTTTTTAAAAGGAATACCAGCTCCTGCAATACTTCCACTTATTATTGTCCTTTCAAATGGTAGTTATTAAATGCTTAGTTATCAAGATTGTTGTGGAATGCATTAGGGGATTCCATACATTTTATCGTTTTTCAAACCGTTACATGTTGTAATAGTGTCCTGTTTCCCCCACGCAAAGAGTTGTCGGTAGCCCGTTGTGGCCTTCCATTCCAACTTTAAAGGCAGACTTTAACAAGCTAAGCCGACTCAAAGTAGCTCCCACATCTGACCAAGAGACTTTCAAATTACAGGTTGCAAGGACACCCAGAGAGATACAGGTGCTGTTAAACATGAACCTCCCACTACATTTTGGCGAATTAGTTGATCGAATTTTTAACGCATCTAATATTGCCGGTCTTGCGCATTTCTTTAAGATTATAAGATCCGGCCTGGTCAGTTCATTCTAAACTATCTTCGGAGTAATACCGGCTTTTATTAATTTGCTTTTTTCTAGTGTGTTTGCAGGATTCCCCCTCGAACTACCACAGCTCCGGCAGTGTCATGAGCACATGGTTCGATACTTTTAAATCTTGTTGCTTCAAGAACTAGACCTTGATTGGTCATTAACATTCCCACCTGCCTGGTTTACCTGCATGCAACCTGTGTTCCACAGCCTCTGGTGCCCCTTTGAATGGGCACTAGAATATTTGCCTGGCTTTGCAGACGCCTGCTCCCATGAACATGGAACTGCTGATGAGTCCTATAGGACTCATTTTCAGAGTTGTCCCTTGGGTTTGCGGCTTCTCCACAATGTAAGCAGTGCTTAATTTGAGCCGGTGCTTTCCGGTGCTCAGCACCAGCATTTAATTGGTTTCCGGTGCTCGGCACCGACACCTAATTGTTCTAAGTATGGTGTTGACAGTCTACCACATGGTGGCGCTGCTCATCTAATTTAGAGATGAGCAGTACAACAGTTGTTAAGGAAAACAATATACATTAAAATAGTGCTAATACCTGCCTCCCCAGCCATTCCTTTAGCTTTGGGGACCTGGAATAATCTGACTGTCGCATTTACGTGCGAGAGAGATGGTTAGTAGTTGTTTTGGCAGCGATGAAAAGGACGATGTGTGGTGCAAGCCTCAGTGGCCTCCTGGTCAGAGCCCTGGCACTTAATATTTTACAAATTAAGCACTGAATGCGAGGTGTGAGCCACTCTTTCCAGAGGAGATGTGTGCTTTGGCACATGAATCACTAAATACTGGCTCTACTAACACAGATGCAGGTTACCTTGTAGCTATCTCAGCATCTGCTGAGACCGAGGATCATGTCTGTTCTCTGGAACTTGTGATCTGGGCTGTTGATCGATCGTCTTCTGCGGAGATTGACTCCCTTTTGGAGCTACTGGCCTTTGAATTTGCGAGTGACATCATGGATACCTCAAACTCATCATAATTTGTTTATATTTTCTAAATTGACATATTAGTTTTTTATATATCTGTAATCTATCTTATAAACATGCTCAGTAGACCTGCTTTGAGTTTGCTTATCTTTCCATATCATTTAGTTACTTGTCATGCTATTGCCCTGACCAAGAGGAGGATATTGTGTGTTCCCTCTATAGCCCATTGTCGTTTTCCCTATATTAGCCTAATTATGCACATTGTAGGCCGCTTTTGCTTTGCACAAGTTACCAAATATTACACTTGTTTTTGTGTCACATTGTATTTTCACACATAGTCAGCACATATTTTTGTATTTTGTTCTTTTCCTGGGATTTAGTAGGAACAGCCTAGGCAAGGTCAAACAACATTGCGCCTTGTTATTCTCTTTGGTCGGACACTAGCATCTAATTATAATAGAGAAACCTAGCTGCTGTCTTTGAACACACATGTTTTGCCATATAACCCGGGACGTGTTGTTTTGAAATCACAGAGAGGAGACTTGGGGGCAGAACAAAGGTTCTAGGATGAGAGGGTTGTGTCAACTGAGATGTAGAAGAACTACCTATGCATGCTAGGGTTCGCCACTTAACCCAGAGATCTATAACCTATAATCACTTAGCCTCTATTATGAAGGTGGGTTTAGCCAAATCTGTTAGCTAATATGACAAGGCTTTTCATTGTATATGGTCTTCTAATTATGCTAATGACATTACCAACCTGTACTTGTTTTCAAATTGTGGCGAAGTTATTGCATATTAGAGCACAGTAGTTTAAATAAATATCATAAGCTTCCTTCGTGTCTCTTTTCTGTTTATTGTGGACAAGTACAAGTGAGAGAACAAAAGGGTATGACTTGCTCTGCGATCCCTGAGACGGTTGAGAGTGTTGTGTTCTGGGGTGCCACCTCACTTGTCTCTCTGGAAAGGTTAGGAGGGCCAGTGAGGCACTATAAGCTAGTCGGGTTCTGGCCCGTAGGTACTGATGTGGTATGATGACTCAGTCCCTACATGCTGATGTTCTGTGGTCCCAAGCATATTTCTGTTCTTGAGCAGAACCCCTGCAACAAGGGATTTCATCAATTGCTTCTTGAAACTCATGAATATCCATTTTGTAATTGGCTAAGTCCATTAATGATTCATTCTGAGTGAATGCAACGCCTGGACAATTATCGTTCTCAGAGTGGATCAAAGTATTTCCATGGGATGTAGTCCGTAATATTGTTGACTTTTTCTGGATTAGGGTGAAGTAGAGCAAAATTTAGTGCTTCGAATTGCAAAGATGATGTTTTGACAAAGTTTAATGCTCGCATAAGTTTTCTGACACTTAAATTATGTGTGGTGAGTATTTTGAAATGATGGAAAGTGGTGACACACGTGATTTCTCAAACAACCTAAAAAATGTCCTTTGAGGTTAATAATGGTCCAAAATGGGCAGACGGCTAAGTTTTGAAGAAGTTAGATTTTTTTTAACTAGTGATGATATTTTATATGCCATTGGAAATGTCCTTAGCTTCAGAATGGATGGGTCCCTGATATTACAAATTGAAGAGCATTTCCATTCATATATGGGCTTCTGTTTTATTCCTGTATATCTTCACTACATATTGTTTTTTGTTTGACTTGTTTTTTTTTCTTTTCCTACTAATTACCATGTAAGAATTCCTAACAGAAAGCACACAATTATTCTGCTGATGGTAACTCTCTTCATTAAAGTATGGTTCAGTGCTTGATGTATGTGTCCACGTTCCCTGATTTTTTGTGTTATTAGTTGTTTCTTCTGTAGTTTATGTTTTTTATAGGTTGTTATTAAATGGTCAAGGATTTTTTCATTATGAAAAAGACAAGTTTTGTTTGGCATAAAATGCTTTTTCAACAATATGTTGAACATATTGTTTCTGTATGAGTTTCCCTGTCTTCTTCCTTCTGAATGGAAGAGTTTGAAATAGATTTCTTAGGACACATGTTTTGTAATACCTTGCAGTTCTACTCCTAATGTTGTCTCTTCTTGTGAAAGTGTATATTTTTCTTTACATAGGCATCCTCTCCTTTGTTGGAATAGCTGTTAATGGTGATCTCTGTCAATTTCTTGTTATTAAACATTTTACTACTAATTTTAGGGTGTACAGAAACAATAGAAAAATGTATTGTAGTATTATCAGTACTGTTGCTTGTTTTTGGGCATCCACCTAATTTCTTTTCAATTTTTCTCTCGCCTCTCACTGTAGTGCAATTTCATTTGTTGGCCCTAAGAGTATTATTTTTTTAGGACTTGTGTTTGATGTGGACAAATCTGTTTTGGAAAAACATAACGAAGTAATGGTTAAGGTAGTAATTGTCCTAATACAAGTGTTCTTTTTAAAATTATTTTCCTGTATTATTTTTCTAACAGTATTCCATTTAGTTGTATTGGGTTGTGTTTATAGCCCAATTTGTGTTAATAACCAATCACATAATGCTTTACTTCTTAATGTAATTTCTTATCTAGATTTCTATACGTTTTCATTGTCAAATGACTAGAAATGTGTATTTCAAATGTCTTTCTAATACTTTTTGAAGGTCCTTGCTGCTGACTAGTTTATTTTCTTACCTCATTTTTGTTTTTGGTAGTATTGGGCTAAATTAGTAGCCCACGCTCCACTAAAGCCAATAGTTGTCCTCCTTTCAAAATTAAGTTGTTGGTATGATGTAGTTTCAAAATGGCCAATAATCAAATTATTTATATCATTGTTTGTCTGCCTCTGTGTTCCTTATTCTTGCATGTTAGTCTGTGTGCAAGATGGTTAGGAGTTTGGTTTGTTGGGCACAGTGGTGAAATTTATTGAGGTTTGAAATGAGTTGAACTAACATGAAATGGTATAAGAGGTTTTAAATGGAATCAGTTACTCCTTCTACTTTTCTCTGTTAGTAAATGTTTATGGTTATTCACTGTGGTAGCAACGATATTGGACACCTAACTGGAGTTATATCAGAAATTGAGATGAAGGGGACAGTTTCCATTTTAATGTCTATGTTTGTGAGCACACATTTTGTGTTTACAAATATTTGTCAGAGACAAAAGTGGAAGTTATCTACTATAAATGCTGCTAAGTTTGAAAAGACTCAAAGACGTGAACAAGGCAGTGTTGGCATTCCTTCGAGATCATAAAATGTCTTCCATTTTTCATTTAAATATAAAATATGGCAATGTAGTACTGCGTCGTCCTCATGGTCTACATTTTTCAGTGTATGGAAACCATAGTTTAATTTCAAACCTAAAAACTTGGCTTGACAGACATAAATAAATATGTTAACTTAAAAAACATACACAGTCTCTTTTAAGAGCCACCCCACATTATGCCCAATTCTATTTTGTCATGTATCATTTTTTTTTCATATTTCAATAACTACCGCAGTACTTTCCAGATAGTTTTGAAAAAGTACAGTGGTACGTCATAAACTTTTTAAAAATGTATAAATCAATAAAATACGTTCCTTAAATCTACAGAGTTTGCTCAGCTGCCTCCTTTCTTCCTGTACATTACAAAAAGAGTAATAAACTGTATTTCACGTTAAAACACAGAACAAAGACAAAGTGTGATCTAAACAATATGCAAGGGCTTTAATTAACCAATAATATTGTGTTTCGTCATCGTCATGTACTGCGATATTCCATGAAGGTACCACATTATATTGCACCCCAATATATAACAAAAATTTTGTCCCACATTACTTAAAAACAACTGAACGAATTCAGATCAGACAACAAAAAGGACCATTTCGACACCATAATCTACATTTCTGCTAAATTTGATGTAAAGCCATTTTGTTGCTACGTTTGTTTAAAAAGTCAATGGAAAATGTGTAGGTGGACAAACGTGTTTTGGGACACCTCTTTTTTCTTTGCACCCCCTTACCTAATCATATATATATATATGAGGGACACCCACAGGTGACTGTGCGATTGATAACAGCGGTAAGCGAGGGGGTGAGCACAGTTTGCACAGAAAATCAAGTAGCCGAATTTGATTAAGGACATGAATAACGCATTTGCAATTATGATTAATGGTGGATTATGGGACATTGAGGCCCCGCTCACCTGTCATTCATGCCGACGTGGGAGGTGTCGTTCCTGATTGGTTCTAGCCAATGGAGTGCTTATTAGTGCACAAAGGACTAAAAACTGAGCAGAATCTTCAAATGGTTTTTTAGCACTGAAGAAGGTATTAACCGAAATGCATCTGCGAAATAAAACCATTTTTTTAAATCCCCGTGAGTGCTCCGCCTGCTGGAGTTGTTGTGTAACAGGACGGACTCACCTACCATCTACGGAGGCACCCGCTGCTGTGTTCGGCTGCCCGGTGGAGTTGTGTTTTGTAATATATATATATATATATATATGCAACAACAGAAGCAGAGAACTCTGGGTAGTTCTCAAGTTTAGGTGGAAAGCAGCTCCAGTAAGAGCACTCTCAACACCAGCGGCACTCTACATTTGCTCACCTCAAATGTCTGCTTTTCTATCAAAGTTTTTAAGCATAGGATTAGCTGGTTTTGTAATATATATGTATGTATATATATATATATATATATATATATATATATATATATATATATATATATATATATATTATCTACTGGCGGTCGCCAGTAGGTAGTTATAGTTAGGACCTAGTTTCCATAGGAAAAGCATTTTTTGACTTGGCTATAACTTTGGTGTCGTTTGATCAATCTGCATGAAATTTTGCTGAAAAAATGTCACATGGGTACTATTGATTGGGAAAGTTTAGGAGTGATCTGTGCAGTGGGGACAGAGAATTTGGGGTGCGAAATAAGGTTGCGTTTGTAATGTTAATTCCCATAGGAACCTTTAGCCACACCTACAGACTGAACCGCTGAATGGACTTACACCACATTTGGCAGGGAGGTAGATGTTGGTTCAAGGAAGTGCATTTTGCTTATTTGGTGTAAATCTGTTCAGTAGTTGTTGAGAAATTTAAGTTCAAAATTATAGTGATGGTTTTGCGATGAATCGCGAATGCACGTGCCAACGGGAATGCTCGGATTGGCTGGACGCAGTCTGAATAGAAAGTTGTGCCTGCCATTTTATCTATCGGTAAAAATCTGTGTGAAAGTCCACATAAGAGGTCAGGGTGGAGATACTCTGACCCCATGGTTGAGAAATGGGGGTGATAGTGAAATAAGTTATGTGTCCAAAATTGATTTTATTAAACACGTGCGATATTCGTGACGGCAACGCGACTGCCAGTGCAGCCTCCCCATGTACCATCACGGGGACATCGTGACTATCAACGTCATCGCGAATATTAGTGGAAATATAAAAAAATATATCAGTTAATAATTAATAAGTATTGGTATACAGATATTGAGATTTTGATAAATGTTTTTATAGAATTATTCATGTAGTAAGTAATCTACTGTGATGGTTAGAATTAAATATATAATTATAGTTTTTTAATGTGGTGGTGGCTATTGAATTCCTGCTTTTGCGACGTAACTGCGGGGATCATGATTACCAACGTCATCACGATTTCCGGCCTCACCACGAAAGCGGAAAATAGGTTTTAGAGATGGTTGTTCTAGAAATAAATTTGAAAAACATGAGTTTGAAGTGTACAGTAATAAACCCCTAGTGAGTAAAATACTGCAATATGTGTGCACATATGCGTTTTCACTTTATGGAAAAGGCACGATCGTCACGGTTAACAACATCATCGCAACATCCCGAATAACCGCAAAAATGGAAAATCGGTCTCAAAGATGTTTTTTAAAGAAACTTAGTAAACAAATATAAGTTTAAACATGGTTTGAAAGAAGTATGTATATAATAATATGTGTAGGGCAATGTTAAGAATGGATTTTTTTACATATTATTTTTGGATGTGTTGGTGGCCATTGAATGTCTGCTTCTGTTTTCCGTTTTCGCAACGTGTCCGCGTGGATCGCAATTACTGATGTCATTGCAGTCTCCGGAGCCACCGCAGACAGATAAAATAGGTTTTAGGGATGGTTTTTATAGAAACTTTCTACAAAAACATGACTTTAGAGAATACTGTAAGAAACCCCTAGATTGTAAAATACTGTAGTATGTGTGGATATATGTGTTTTAGACTTTATGGAAAAGGTGCTATTGTCGCGGTTAACGACATCATTGTGACGTCCCGAATTACCGTGAAAATGGAAAATAGGTCTTAAAGATGGATTTGAAAGAAAATGAGTACAAAAACATTAGTTTAAAAACGGTTTCAAAGAAGTATGTATATAGTAATATGTGTAGGGCAATGTTCAGAATGGATTTTTACATATTATTTTTGGATATGTTGGTGGCCATTGAATGTTTGCTTTTGTTTTCCGGTTTCGTGACGTATCCTCAGGGATTGCAATGACATCGCAAAGATCGTCAAAAATGAAAGAAAAATAACCTTTTAGAAAAATGCTTTGCAATATTTGGGGAACTACAGTGGTTCTGACAAGAGCCATTGTGTTGATTGTGTGTAAATGGCTGCTACACATAAGACCAGATGCAGAGTTTCAGGTTACTTAGAAACACCATGTAGTCTTCATCTGTAAAGTGCATTCCATCGTTTTTATAAATTCCATACATGTCAAAATACAGACTGTTGTTATAGATACAGCCTATGCGATGGTCTCTGAGAAATGTAGAAACAGTTTTATTAACATGTTTCCTGGCTTTGCCAATATCTGGACAGAATTGGTTTGACCACTTCCATTTCTGTCTTTGGCATATTTTAGAGTACACCAAGACAGTGTGAGGAAAAAGTGATATCAGTTTTGCAAAGGTATCCTTCATTAGGATGTCCAGCCCTGCCCCAGTCAATGTGCTTAGGTCATTGCCACCACAGTGCACAATCATGAGGTGAGGAGCTTGGGAATCCACAACGGATTTGACCAAAGCCAGCAACTGATAAACTTTAACCCTCTCTGGCTAAACCAAGTAATCTGCACATTTGGCAAACCCAAGTCCCTGTCAATACCTCTATTGCAGCCTCCTTAGCCCAATAGATATAGCTGTGGCCCACAAACCATACTCTAAGCATTTTGAAGTGAAGGAGCAATAGTAGTCAGGAGAAGGCTGGAGCTCAATGAACTAGTTTTCCCAAGGAAAAGCAGTTAAAATGGAGGTGTTTTTTTAGTTTTTTTAAAGATATATTTTATTGAATGCTGTCAGCATGAAAGTGAATAAAATAAGTTAGTGTGTTGG
This sequence comes from Calotriton arnoldi, assembly GCA_963921515.1. Lineage (NCBI taxonomy): Eukaryota > Metazoa > Chordata > Amphibia > Caudata > Salamandridae > Calotriton > Calotriton arnoldi. Next base: position 67,311 of record CAWUFW010014148.1, read on the forward strand.
ATGCCTTAGCAAGAAGTCATATTATTGGCTGTTGTTTAAGAAAAGAAATGAAATACAGACATGGATATGCTTTTGAATCTGTGGAGTAAAGCACACCTGCTGTATCTTATTTGGAAGCAGCATGTTCCTTCTAGAATGTGCTGTGAACTCGTGACCTGCTGGTTCCGAAGGGTTGCTAGGTACACCGAGCTAAGGCTGTATTGGGGGGGAAGGGTGTTAAAGAGACAGAATTTTTTTTTTTAAATTGAGGAGTGATGACACAATGTAAGTAATGCAAAAGAAACAATTGATGGACGGAATGCTGGACAATGCAAACATTCACCCCCAGTCCCAAGGATCTGGGTTAAATCCATCATTCTTTTGCTCACCACACCACCCCAGTTTGGACCCAGCCATATGCAAAACAGTCTTGACCCTGTTCCTTGTGGGAACAGTCCAGCCCGAACTGCCAAGCCAGGTCCTCCCTGGACCGGAAACAAGCATCCTGGGACCGGTTTCAGGGCATCACCCTTCTTCAGCCAGGCTAGCTTGAATCCAGTGGTGTAGTGAGCATGTGACCCACGTCTGGGCATACCCTTCCCACTTAGGGCGACAAATGCAAAAGAAACAATTGATGGACGGAATGCTGGACAATGCAAACATTCACCCCCAGTCACAAGGATCTGGTTAAATCCATCATTCTTTTGCTCACCACACCACCCCAGTTTGGACCCAGCCATATGCAAATCAGTCTTGACCCTGTTCCTTGTGGGAACAGTCCAGCCCGAACTGCCAAGCCAGGTCCTCCCTGGACCGGAAACAAGCATCCTGAGACCGGTTTCAGGGCATCACCCTTCTTCAGCCAGGCTAGCTTGAATCCAGTGGTGTAGTGAGCACGGGACCTACGTCTGGGCATACCCTTCCCACTTAGGGCGACAAATGCAAAAGAAACAATTGATGGACGGAATGCTGGACAATGCAAACATTCACCCCCAGTCACAAGGATCTGGGTTAAATCCATCATTCTTTTGCTCACCACACCACCCCAGTTTGGACCCAGCCATATGCAAATCAGTCTTGACCCTGTTCCTTGTGGGAACGGTCCAGCCCGAACTGCCAAGCCAGGTCCTCCCTGGACCGGAAACAAGCATCCTGGGACCGGTTTCAGGGCATCACCCTTCTTCAGCCAGGCTAGCTTGAATCCAGTGGTGTAGTGAGCACGGGACCCACGTCTGGGCATACCCTTCACACTTAGGGCGACAAATGCAAAAGAAACAATTGATGGACGGAATGCTGGACAATGCAAACATTCACCCCAAGTCACAAGGATCTGGGTTAAATCCATCATTCTTTTGCTCACCACACCACCCCAGTTTGGACCCAGCCATATGCAAATCAGTCTTGACCCTGTTCCTTGTGGGAACAGTCCAGCCCGAACTGCCAAGCCAGGTCCTCCCTGGACCGGAAACAAGCATCCTGGACCGGTTTCCGGGCATCACCCTTCTTCAGCCAGGCTAGCTTGAATCCAGTGGTGTAGTGAGCACGGGACCCACGTCTGCGCATACCCGTCCCACTTAGGGCGACAAATGCAAAAGAAACAATTGATGGACGGAATGCTGGACAATGCAAACATTCACCCCCAGTCACAAGGATCTGGGTTAAATCCATCATTCTTTTGCTCACCACACCACCCCAGTTTGGACCCAGCCATATGCAAATCAGTCTTGACCCTGTTCCTTGTGGGAACAGTCCAGCCCGAACTGCCAAGCCAGGTCCTCCCTGGACCGGAAACAAGCATCCTGGGACCGGTTTCAGGGCATCACCCTTCTTCAGCCAGGCTAGCTTGAATCCAGTGGTGTAGTGAGCAGGGGACCCACGTCTGGGCATACCATTCCCACTTAGGGTGACAAATGCAAAAGAAACAATTGATGGACGGAATGCTGGACAATGCAACCATTCACCCCCAGTCACAAGGATCTGGGTTAAATCCATCATTCTTTTGCTCACCACACCACCCCAGTTTGGACCCAGCCATATGCAAATCAGTCTTGACCCTGTTCCTTGTGGGAACAGTCCAGCCCGAACTGCCAAGCCAGGTCCTCCCTGGACCGGAAACAAGCATCCTGGGACCGGTTTCGGGGCATCACCCTTCTTCAGCCAGGCTAGCTTGAATCCAGTGGTGTAGTGAGCACGGGACCCACGTCTGGGCATACCCTTCCCACTTAGGGCGACAAATGCAAAAGAAACAATTGATGGACGGAATGCTGGACAATGCAAACATTCACCCCCAGTCACAAGGATCTGGGTTAAATCCATCATTCTTTTGCTCACCACACCACCCCAGTTTGGACCCAGCCATATGCAAATCAGTCTTGACCCTGTTCCTTGTGGGAACAGTCCAGCCCGAACTGCCAAGCCAGGTCCTCCCTGGACCGGAAACAAGCACCCTGGGACCGGTTTCAGGGCATCACCCTTCTTCAGCCAGGCTAGCTTGAATTCAGTGGTGTAGTGAGCACGGGACCCACGTCTGGGCATACCCTTCCCACTTAGGGCAACAAATGCAAAAGAAACAATTGATGGACGGAATGCTGGACAATGCAAACGTTCACCCCCAGTCACAAGGATCTGGGTTAAATCCATCATTCTTTTGCTCACCACACCACCCCAGTTTGGACCCAGCCATATGCAAATCAGTCTTGACCCTGTTCCTTGTGGGAACAGTCCAACCCGAACTGCCAAGCCAGGTCCTCCCTGGACCGGAAACAAGCATCCTGGGACCGGTTTCCGGGCATCACCCTTCTTCAGCCAGGCTAGCTTGAATCCAGTGGTGTAGTGAGCACGGGACCCACGTCTGGGCATACCCTTCCCACTTAGGGCGACAAATGCAAAAGAAACAATTGATGGACGGAATGCTGGACAATGCAAACATTCACCCCCAGTCACAAGGATCTGGGTTAAATCCATCATTCTTTTGCTCACCACACCACCCCAGTTTGGACCCAGCCATATGCAAATCAGTCTTGACCCTGTTCCTTGTGGGAACAGTCCAGCCCGAACTGCCAAGGCAGGTCCTCCCTGGACCGGAAACAAGCATCCTGGGACCAGTTTCAGGGCATCACCCTTCTTCAGCCAGGCTAGCTTGAATCCAGTGGTGTAGTGAGCACGGGACACACGTCTGGGCATACCCTTCGCACTTAGGGCGACAAATGCAAAAGAAACAATTGATGGACGGAATGCTGGACAATGCAAACATTCACCCCCAGTCACAAGGATCTGGGTTAAATCCATCCTTCTTTTGCTCACCACACCACCCCAGTTTGGACCCAGCCATATGCAAATCAGTCTTGACCCTGTTCCTTGTGGGAACAGTCCAGCCAGAACTGCCAAGCCAGGTCCTCCCTGGACCGGAAACAAGCATCCTGGGACCGGTTTCAGGGCATCACCCTTCTTCAGCCAGGCTAGCTTGAATCCAGTGGTGTAGTGAGCACGGGACCCACGTCTGGGCATACCCTTCCCACTTAGGGCGACAAATGCAAAAGAAACAATTGATGGATGGAATGCTGGACAATGCAAACATTCACCCCCAGTCACAAGGATCTGGGTTAAATCCATCATTCTTTTGCTCACCACACCACCCCAGTTTGGACCCAGCCATATGCAAATCAGTCTTGACCCTGTTCCTTGTGGGAACAGTCCAGCCCGAACTGCCAAGCCGGGTCCTCCCTGGACCGGAAACAAGCATCCTGGGACCGGTTTCAGGGCATCACCCTTCTTCAGCCAGGCTAGCTTGAATCCAGTGGTGTAGTGAGCACGGGACCCACGTCTGGGCATAACCTTCCCACTTAGGGCGATAAATGCAAAAGAAACAATTGATGGACGGAATGCTGGACAATGCAAACATTCACCTCCAGTCACAAGGATCTGGGTTAAATCCATCATTCTTTTGCTCACCACACCACCCCAGTTTGGACCCAGCCATATGCAAATCAGTCTTGACCCTGTTCCTTGTGGGAACAGTCTAGCCCGAACTGCCAAGCCAGGTCCTCCCTGGACCGGAAACAAGCATCCTGGGACCGGTTTCAGGGCATCACCCTTCTTCAGCCAGGCTAGCTTGAATCCAGTGGTGTAGTGAGCACGGGACCCACGTCTGGGCATACCCTTCCCACTTAGGGCGACAAATGCAAAAGAAACAATTGATGGACGGAATGCTGGACAATGCAAACATTCACCCCCAGTCACAAGGATCTGGGTTAAATCCATCATTCTTTTGCTCACCACACCACCCCAGATTGGACCCAGCCATATGCAAATCAGTCTTGACCCTGTTCCTTGTGGGAACAGTCCAGCCCGAACTGCCAAGCCAGGTCCTCCCTGGACCGGAAACAAGCATCCTGGGACCGGTTTCAGGGCATCACCCTTCTTCAGCCAGGCTAGCTTGAATCCAGTGGTGTAGTGAGCACGGGACCCACGTCTGGGCATAACCTTCCCACTTAGGGCGACAAATGCAAAAGAAACAATTGATGGACGGAATGCTGGACAATGCAAACATTCACCCCCAGTCACAAGGATCTGGGTTAAATCCATCATTCTTTTGCTCACCACACCACCCCAGTTTGGACCCAGCCATATGCAAATCAGTCTTGACCCTGTTCCTTGTGGGAACAGTCTAGCCCGAACTGCCAAGCCAGGTCCTCCCTGGACCGGAAACAAGCATCCTGGGACCGGTTTCAGGGCATCACCCTTCTTCAGCCAGGCTAGCTTGAATCCAGTGGTGTAGTGAGCACGGGACCCACGTCTGGGCATACCCTTCCCACTTAGGGCGACAAATGCAAAAGAAACAATTGATGGACGGAATGCTGGACAATGCAAACATTCACCTCCAGTCACAAGGATCTGGGTTAAATCCATCATTCTTTTGCTCACCACACCACCCCAGTTTGGACCCAGCCATATGCAAATCAGTCTTGACCCTGTTCCTTGTGGGAACAGTCTAGCCCGAACTGCCAAGGCAGGTCCTCCCTGGACCGGAAACAAGCATCCTGGGACCAGTTTCAGGGCATCACCCTTCTTCAGCCAGGCTAGCTTGAATCCAGTGGTGTAGTGAGCACGGGACCCACGTCTGGGCATACCCTTCCCACTTAGGGCGACAAATGCAAAAGAACAATTGATGGACGGAATGCTGGACAATGCAAACATTCACCCCCAGTCACAAGGATCTGGGTTAAATCCATCATTCTTTTGCTCACCACACCACCCCAGTTTGGACCCAGCCATATGCAAATCAGTCTTGACCCTGTTCCTTGTGGGAACAGTCCAGCCCGAACTGCCAAGCCAGGTCCTCCCTGGACCGGAAACAAGCATCCTTTTGCTTTGTTCGCCCTAAGTTGGCAGGGTATGCCCAGACGTGGGTCCCTTGCTCACTTTGCCACTGGATTCAAGCTAGCCTGGCTGATGACGGCTGATTAGCCAGAAACCGGTCCCAGGATGCTTGTTTCCGGTCCAGGGAAGACATGGCTTGGCAGTTCGGGCTGGACTGTTCCCATGAGGCACAGGGTCAGACTGATTTGCATATGGCCATGTCTGAACTGGGGTGGCGGAGTGAGCTAAAGAATGATGATGGATTAAACCCAGATCAGTTGACTGGGGGTGAGTGCTTGCAATGTTCAACACTCCGTCCATCATCCCCTTCGGTTTTACAATGTAAGTAATGGCATGTTTTAATTTCCAACTCAGGACTACGTAATAAACTGTTGTGTAGTATTTAAATTTCAGGAAAATGAAGCTAGATATAGGTTTGAACTCCTGATTTTTTTGCGATTTATCCGTGATCATCGCAAAAACATTGCAGAAACGCGCCAACAGGAACCTCATTTTGAAAGAGAGGGAAAGGGTTAATAGATGCTAACCATTCACAAGTGGAGAAGCAGTAGTCTAAAATGAAAGACATGATATCATTTGCTGGCTTTCTCTTGATGATAGAGTGGAAAGTTGAAGAGGTTGTCATTTTAGAGTTGCTTTGTATGAGAGTGGTATACCATTCTTGTGCTTAGTTTTTACAAATCTTCACAGTGTCACAACTATCCAGAAAGAGCTAAAACAACAATATAATCTACAAACTCAATTCACAGGTATGAATATAACTTTGTAGTTATTTTAAAAATGTACATTAGAAATGAAGATGTATATGGGAGTTTGATTAAAAGGAGTATGACATTGATGTGAAAAAATATATGAGATGAACTGTATCTATTAGAGGGTATGTGTTTAAGAGGTTAGTGGTCAATGTTTTGGGAAGTAAGAGAAAAATGAATTAGTACCTCTTTATTACATTGTGTTTTCTATTGAAAAATAACAGTATAGTCTTGTGGAAAGTTGCAAGCAATGAGGAACTAAGAATGTTTTAAATGTCTAAACATCACGTGCAGAATAGATACATCTGTTATTTGCATTCTTGGAGTTGTAGTACTTTTAGTAACATTATTAAACAGGAATAGTGTAGTGAGACATAAACGATGAGACATGTTGTCCGCCTGTATATGATTTAGAAAGAAGTAATACTTGTTAGGTATGTATTGGGAAGTGTTTGTCAATGTGATTTTTAACTTATATGACCGCTTTGCATATACTTAGATGGTGAGATATGTTTTTTGTACTAGCACATAGCTTTATATATGATGGGACTTTTGAGTTAACTTAAAGATGCATAAAGGTATATATTTTTGGAAAGATGGCTTGAAGGTGTACATCTGTCAAGAAATCGCATATATGTTTACATGGTGATCTATGTTCAGTAAGGCTGATGAAAATTTCATGTATATGGTGAGGTGAGTGTTTTTCTTTAAACATGGTTTGTTTAAAATTGAGAAGGATTAATAGTGCAGAATGCCTTGAGAGTTCTTGTGCTAGCTTCATTTTGAGTGTAACATTTGTTTGAGATATGCTAAATATATGTTTTAGAAGCAGAAGACGTATTTGAGAAATTATGTAGGTATGCCATTCGAAAAGGTTTTGTGCTTTGAACAATTTCAAAATGTTGTTTTCCGTTTTAGAAACTTACTGATGCATGTGCACACTCAGTAGCAAAGCAATGTATGTTTCTACAGAGCAATGTATGCAATTATATATCATGTGATACCTAGATTTCACTCACATATAGCTCAGAAGAAAAGCATAAATACAGTAAAACAAGTAGTTTGATACTGACAGAAGGAGATAACCAATGAGTCAGAGATATAGTGACAACTGTTATGTATCTAACAGCAATAAAGGTACTTTCACAGTCAGTCAGGCAGTATTCAGGCACTCATGCAATCACCCAGCCACTACTCAGGCAGTCATCAAATCAGTGATTCACTATCCATTGAGCTATTACCCAGACACTACACATGTACTCTTGCAATCAGGTAGGCAGAAATTATGTAGTCATTGAACTTTGCAGGCACTACCCATACATCCATATATTCACCTAGGTACTAACTATTGACTTATGCAATTAACAAGGCTGTAACTATGCACTCATTATAACATTTGTGCAGAACCTATGCAGCCATCTAAACACCCACTTACAACCCATACAGTCAGTGAAATGCTGAGGCACACGTGTGCACTGATGAAACACTCAGGCTCTGCTCATGCACTCATCTGATTACGTAGAAAGAACCATTGTAGTAAACCTATCACCCATCCAGTACCTATGCATTCATTAAAATACTGAGGCAATAGTCTTGCAGTAATACAATCACCCAAGCAGTACACTTACGTTCATCTAATCTCTGAAGCTTTAACAATGGAATCATGCAGTCACTCAGACACTAGTCATGCACTCATCTAACTAGCCAGGCACTACTGATGCACTCATTCAACTCTCCAGGCACTTCCCATGTAGTTATCTAAACATCCAGGGACTACCTGTTCACTCAACCAAAAACAAATGGGCAGCATTCAATTGCTGAAACACTATTCATCCACTCATGCAATAGATGTAATAGGCTATGTGCTATGCATGGGCTTAAACAATCATGTATGCACTATCCATGCACTGCATAATTCACCTATATACTATGTATGCACTCTTGTAATCATCCAGGCATTAAAATTGCACTCATTTAATCATCCCACCAGTATCTATGCATGTATTGAATTATTGAAGCATTAATCATGCACTTGTCTAATCATTCACGCTCTACTCATGCACTCATCCAAACACCCTGATACTAGTGGTATACTCATGCAAACACGCAGGGAGTAAGTATGCAGACATGGAATGACCCATGGAGTTATGACATAGTCAGGGAATCATCTAGGCACTCCTTGTATTCTCAGGGAATCACCTAGGCACTACCTATGCACTCATTCAATCATTCAGGGAGTTTTGATGTATTCAACCACAAATCCATGTATATACAACTTTTACTGAGGAATATGTAGTCTTTTAGAACCATGTGGGGAATTATATATGCAACCTGTCACACAGTCTTTGCAAGTACTCAGAAGAATTGGTAAGATATATGGTTATATGCAGCGTTTCCCAAAATTTAAATCTGATACATTTAAGTAGAAAAGTACTGAGATACTAAATACACCAGTGACACAGTGGTAGAGAGGCCCTCAAATAGCCCTTATGGTGTGTTTTTGGATTTAGAGTGTTGAGACACTGTATGTACTTCTACACTTGGGTAATGCGGCACAGAGACGCAAGCCATTTGGCTGCGCCGTGCTGCATTATTTTCAAAGCACAGGGATGCATCATATTTACAACAATATGATGGATCCATGTGCTCTCCCCTGCACTGGCGCACAACTGGCTGTCATGCTCCAATGGAGATACCCTTGCAGCATGGTGCAAGGGTGCCTGTGTTGCCGGGATGATTGTTTTTCTGCAGGAAGGCACACCTTCCTGCACAAAAACAATCACAAGAGGTGTTTTCCTCTTTCTATGCATGCTGCAGAATGAAGAATGGGAAAATGAAGAGTTGTTAAGAGGAGGAGTTGCAGAACAAGACACATGTATTACTGTTGATAGTTTTAAAGAAGCAATTACAAAATCTAACACAGTGTTGTCTAAAAACCAGAGTATGTTTATATATGTTGTTGATGCACTTACTAGAAGATTTAAACACAGACTGTTGACTTATATTTAAAAAGCGAAAAAGTAAATAATGATAACTGGCAAAAGTTACCTGTATATTTATTTGTAGAGGGACGGTTTCACGTGTCCATATGTTCTATTTGTTAGTTTTGATGTTGAAAGTTATTTTTTTTTAAACTGTTCTTTTTTTATAAATGTGTTGTTAAAATAAAGTTAAACCAATATGTTACTAAACAGCTAGACTCATACTTTGTGTAACATATGTCTTTATTTCTGTTTTAGACTTTGTCATTTGCATTCGTGACTACTGATGTGATTGCGACCTCCGGTGTTGCTGTGAAGAAGGAAAATGCATTTTTGATTTAGTTAAACTGAAGATGGAAGAAAGGAAGAGTGACGGGTGGATGGGTGATGTGACTGAGAGTATGGAAAGGGGGGTTCATCTAAGCAGTGGTGGGAGTTGTTTGAAGAATTCTTGAAAAAAGGATGGAGATGGAGAAATAGAATGGTGGTTCTGAGGGTAACTGTGAATAAACAGATAAACCAGGGAATAAACCAGGTAAAAGGAACACTGCTGGTTACAGGGAAAAAACGCATAGTAACAATCACCCCTTTCTTTTACAGCTAAATAGAACATTAGAGAAGAGAATGAAAGTTAGCACATCAGCAGGAAACTGGGGAGTAGTAATTGTGGGGTAGCTGAAGTCTAGTGGGGGAAATTAAAAAAACTAGACTTAACAGGAGGAGTAGGGTGATAGGACCCTAATAGTGTTTATGTTTTGTAAAAGAGTGCGTTCCAGGGAGCAGATTGGAGACAGATTCAAGGAGGTTGCGAACTACAGTAGTTTGGCATAGAGAACGACACATTGTGAAGAACCCAATCAACTTTTCTCTCTATTATTCACACCTGTTTTCCCCTCTTTGACTGACCAGGCCTTTGTGTAATTTAACTGCCAGAATGTCTTCAGTTGGAGAGTGCAGTGAGGGAATACACCTTGACCATGATGGCATATCGCTCTCAGAGGATTAGCACCAGGTTAGTGCTTTGCTTTTTGACGGAGACACAAAGCAAGGAGAGGTCCAAGGCAGAAGAGATGGAACTGGCAAAGAGGTAAATAGTCCCCACCAATATAGACTACTGAACATTAGAGTTTGGGATCTAAGGCAGCTTATTTTGTGAAAGGCACCCAGACAGCACACATATGTTTTGGGGCACCAGCCTGGTTTTGATAAAAGAGGAATTGAAGTCATGGAGATGAATGTGGGGAGAGGTGGACAATGAGCTGTGGCTTCAGTACATGACACAGCCCAGGCCAAGTAAAGCATTGCATACAGCAAATAGGTTACCATTTCACCTTGTTGCACTGTTGGGTGGGACCCAGGGCAGATGGTGGAGGGGTGGAGTGTACTGGGACTATGATGAATATTCAGAACTCACTTCTTTTCTGATATGATATCAATGTATTATCAATTCAACGTACACTCAGTAGGAGGACTCAAGTGTGAATAATTTTATGCGATTTCTGTGATGTTTTGTATTGTCTTCTTGTTTTTTTTTTAATGTAGGAAATCAACATAAGAATATTTGTGTATGTTTTTATACTGAATTTCCTTGTAATGAATGCGATATATATTTTTATTTTTGTGCTGTTGAATTTTGCACAGAACGCAGACTGCTCAATATCTATTTGTTTATTTAATGACTCTGGGGAGCTCCCTGGTTGTGTGCCAATTGAGACCCTGTCCCCTTGGTTCAGAGGGGGGTTGCTCTTGTTTTTTTGTTAGCCTCAACAACTGGACCTCGGTTACTAGGCAAGTTTAGGCATAAGTGTACGAGGGAGGTACCCCTTTGTCCACTGCATTGCCAGACAGACAAAGTGGAGACAGTGGTGCCATGGGCATAGGAACTACAAAAGAAAACATGGGAAAAGGCCAGCACCCCAATTAAATTGAAATCCATGGAGCCATGAAAGAGACAACACCACAACACAGAGTAGCAGCAGAATTTCTTTTTTGGAGGTTTTGAGCAAGGTTTTGAGCTATGGACTAGAATTCCAGACACAGAGCTGCATCAGCGGCGATGGGCACATAACCTGAAGTCCAATGGGGGGGTGAGGTGGGGCAGAGAACCTGGGAAACTGATAGAAGAGGTGGAGGCGAGCAGGATGGCAGGACTTTTAAAACATTTTTCCATCCTGACTGAGACTGTCTCCACATTGGGGATAGTAATGAAGTAGAGGGCGGGAGAATACAGACTGATCCTCCACTTGTCATTGCCAGGAGGGGGACTGATAATGACTACTTTGACCAAGGCAAGGCATTGACAAGACAGTGGACATGGTTTAGATCTGCTCTCCATCTACTCACAGTTTACCCAGCAGATTTTCCATTCTTGAGGATACAGTTTGATAGGAGTAGTTTAAACGGTGTCAAGGTGGACTGAGCAAGGGATCCAGTATCTCGATGATTTCCTTTTTGTAGGTAGGTCAGGTGGGTAGGATGAGTGCACACACTTGATGAAAGTGATGACATAAACAACACAAGACCTGGGTGTTGCACATGAAAAGATGTGAGGACCTGCAGCAATGATTACATTCTAGTTAGCCAGGGAAGAATTTTGCTCATGCTAGCTTAATCGCACTTATTTTCCGGTATTTTCTTCTACAAGTGATAGGCGAAATGCCTTATGTTAAACCATTATGCCACATCTTGCATTTGAGAGTTTGTTTGGGTAACAATACTATCACAAGAGCTAGGATGAATGCAAAAGAACCGAACACAAGTGGTAAACACATTCTTTGGGGCATTCAGAGCATCTGAGGTACTGGAGCAAAAACGTATGAGGGCCTTTTGGTTGATGACCTGGAACTGCAGGAAGACAGTATGCTGATGAGAATGCTCAAAGTTCAAAAAAGGGACAATGATAGGGATGCATAGGTCAGGCAGGGCTGAAATTGATCCAGTAAGGACATTCAGGAGCTCTCAGGAATTGAAGGGAGGAGCATCAAGGATGGTATTTGTGCATGAAAACAGAAGCAGGGTAACGGATAGACAGATGCATGATATGCAGTGGAAATGTGTGTGTTTGGAATCATTGCAGAAGCGACTCTTCAAGATTTATCCATTCAGAATTGAGGCTGTTACAGAAGCACATGGTCTAAGTTGGAAGGAGCACAGGCTGAAGCGCTTGCGAGGATGGAAATCCGACAGAATGTGGGAGTATGTGAACCATGAAGAGCATCAGGGTCCATATTATGCTAATGGCACATTTTCATTGTTTGCACAGGGGGTACTTTTTAAAAGGTGCTCCCAGCATAAACAATGAAAATGCGCAGCATTATGGTGAATGGGCTGCCCCCAGGGCAGCCATGAACTCGCGCTGCCCCTAGGGCAGCGCATTTTTGTGAAAAACTGAGTGACTTCTTTGAAGCCGCTCTGTGTTTTTACAGTGCAGGCGACAACCGGCCTGCACTTTGAAGGGGGATTAGAGATCCCCTTGCAAGCGGGTGCAGTGAGTGACTGCACCCGCCTGCAAGAGGATGTCTGGGAGGGTACATGGGACCCCCTTTTACCCCACCAGAGAGCTGCCATCAGGGGACTGAGAGCTTCTCAGCTTCTTTGCCTCTATGCCTGCGTATGTAATACGACTGCATGCAAATGAGAGAATGCCCTCTAAAGATAGTGCTAGTGCTTTATATGCGCCAGAGCTATCGGTATTACAGAAGGAAAGGCACAAGCGTCTGCAGCCCCTTCTGTAATACCAAAGTGCCCCGGGGCGCGCAAAGCGGGTGCAAATGCCCATTGCACCCCTGGGGCACTTCTATAATACAAACCCAGGGGCCAGTGCATTCACTCTAATATGGCACATTTTCCTTGATTGCGCCAGGCGCTGTTTTAAAAGGTGCGCCCAGCGCAATCAAGGAAAATGCTCCATATGTGTAATATGGCCCCAGGTAGTTACATGTTCTGATGGACTCTGTTGTCATCACAGAGGGAGGGCAACTAGAGGGAAGGAAGAAAGAAGTATGGTTTGGCCCTCCATTGTAAAAAGGGTGGGGGAACACCCACAGAGACAGTGTTATGGACAACAAATGAATTCAGAAGGCAGCAAAGTGATGGTAGGACGATGCAGTGGTGCTATGAGATGGGCCACCTACTGTCCATTTTTTGGGACATGAGTGCGAACAGGCTGATGCCTGATTTGATATTGGTACACCTGCTTGAGGATGACTTGGTTCAGTGACTGGGCTGGAGTTTTTTTACCTGATGAAGAAGGATTTGAAGGCTATTCAAAACAAGTAAGACAGGATGACTATAATGTGGATGCCGTTGTTTCTGTGGATGGTTTAGAGGGGTGCCAGGAAGCTGGTCACTAGTAACAGGATGCAAAAGGAGGTAATCACGGAAGTGTCCGAATTTTTCAAAAATGGGGTACTGAACCATGAAGACATAAGGTCTTTGCTAGGAAACGGGATTTGTTTGATGAAGTCAATGGAAGTGCTAGAAGTCTGACATGGCAATGTAGGAATGAGGGTAGGTAAAACACCTATGGGGAGGGATTTTTCTGGTGGCAAAAAGAGAGAGCTGAGGAAAAGTCTGGACGAAAGAGGGAAGGTTTGGAGAAGAAAAGTTTGGGGAAGGAGATGTAGTAAGATGGGAAAGGAGGCAGTTTTGGCCGGCATGGGCCGCTGGTGAGGGGGAGGGCACGGGGGGGGAGGGGGTCGCTCGGGAGGAAGCATAATGAAAAAAATTCAAAAATTAAAATAACTTACCTTTCCGCCGGGTCCTGCGTCTCTGCTCCTGCTCTCCTGTCTCCGCAACAGGAATCAGGCAGCCAGGCTCCCTCCCCTAAGCCAATCACAATGCTGCAATGCAGTGTTGTGATTGGTCTGAGCGTCGTGATACGGCATCACACTCAGCCAGGGGCTGGATGGGTGGCCATGTTCTCCATGCAGGCTGTAATGCAGCCTGCATGGAGAAGGGCAAAGTGTGCATGACTGGTTTGGGCGGCCCGAGAGGGCTGACCAAACAGTCAATGTGCACTTAGGAGTGGGCAAACCACTCCTGCCCTGCTCTGTTAGCAGAGCAGCATCGCCCACCAGCCCGCTATCAAAGGAAACATAAAATGGTAATAACTGAAAGTTATTACCATTTTCTGTTTTTGCTTCTCGCACTGCGAGAAAGCAGTGGGGCAACGCTCCTCCGCCATAGCGAAGGAGCCGCCACTGAAAGGAGGCTCCCTGGACCTGGTGCAGACAGGCAAACCAGAAGGCTATGGAGATTCAAGAACAAGAAGTTGAAATACGTGGTTGCTAGATAAAATGTTAAAGTGTGCAATGTTAAAAGAGGGGATAGGAGCTATAGAGGTGTAAGCAGACAAAAAAGAAGGCAATGAAGATTCCAAGACAAGAAGTTGAAAAAAGGATTTATTAGTTAAAACGTTAAGGTGTGGAATGCTAAAAGAGGGATTAGGTCGGAGCTATCGAGATGTAAGAAGGCAAAAAATAAAGCAACGGAGTTTCCAGGACAAGAAGTTGAAACAAGCATTTGCAATGCAATAGGTCTCGCATTTCCGAAAGTTTGAGCTATTGGCATTGTAAATGACAATCACTTTTATTTATGTGCTGTTTTTAAAACAGATAAATAAAAGGCATTGTCATTTACAATGCAAATATCTTAAACTCTCACAAATGCGAGACCTATTGCATTGCAAATGCCAGTTCCATGCTATAAAATTAGGAGAGTGTGTGTCCTGTGCAGCAGGTAGGACAAAGCTATTTGAGAAAATAGTGCTCAGAAGCTGTAATTAAAGCCTACCGAGTAACAACACTCGTAACAGGTAACTGGTGAACTTGGAATTACACCTGGGAAAATGGGGCTCTGAAAGGGAAAGTAGCAGCACTTCATTAAGAAAGGGGGAGTAGCAGCACTTCATTAAGAAAGGGAGAGTACAACACTTCATTAAGAAAGGGGGAGTAGCAGCACTTCATTAAGAAAGGGAGAGTAGCAGCACTTCATTAAGAAAGGGAAGTAGTAGCACTTCATTAAGAAAGAGTGGGACAGTCAATAAATGCACCTTTATATTTCCAAATGGAGTTCTGATTATAAGCACTGGGGAGAGTACGTGCCCTTACGGCTAGGGTGGTCGACCTCACGCTGGGGATCCGGGTTCGAGTCTCGGCAGGGACGCTCAACATCCTGTGATTGTGGGCAAATCACTTAATGTCCCCGTGCCTGCCAAAAATGAATGTGTCCGTTGGTAACGCAACTGGTGCTTATGTAAAGCGCTCCGCTACCTTCGGGTCAAGTTTGCGCTATATAAAACTCCGGTGGGGGGGAAGCATATCTCTTAAAATGCTAACGTGCCAAGAAGTACTGTTTACTGAAGGCGGGACCATGCCCAAGAGCACACAAGTGAGAAACAGAGGGAGGCGGCTGCCTGCTGTGATCCAACAGCTTCTGGACCCTAAACAGACACATCAAACTTGCATGCAGGAAACGACCGACAACATTTAATCGCCATCGTCAGTTCAAAACATCACCAAAGGCGCTGGAACTGCTAGAAACTTAAAATAAAGATGCACAAAGGATTCTGGTCGAAATATTACCGGCCTACCCGAGCAAAAACTGCAAAGTGAACTTTACTGCAGATTCCAAGCAGGGGCGGCCACGCTTGATTTTCACAATCGGCCTTGAAACCTCATCTCGCCCCCACCGCTACCGGAGAGAGGAAGTGCAGACGATCACACGTCCACAGGTGCAACATCTGTGCTCCCACTACACTGTAGCTGCCCGGTGAGCAGAGGAACACACACTCACACACTTCAAGTAATCGTACACAAGGCATGAACATGTGGCAAGTTGTAACAGTTGAAAACACGACTCCTGCGCGGACCCACATGTAGCGCCCCACTGCACAAATGTGCCCATAAGCGCTTTAAAACACGCTTTGTGAAAACATTTACCTAACTTCCAGTTGACCGGATGGGATTGGTTTCTACCAAGCTCGACTCTTTTCTCTGTGTTTTGTTTAACCTCGACTGACCTTGTAGAGTAAAACATTCTAGTTAATTCCAGATAGTGGTGGGAAACGCAACTGGTGCTTATGTAAGCGCTCCGATTCCTTCGGGTCAAGTTCGCGCTATATAACACTCCGGGGGGAGGGGGGCGGGGGGAGAAGCATATCTCTTAAAATGCTAACGTGCCAAGAAGTACTGTTTACGAAGAAGCCTGGGTGGGCTGAAGGCGTCACTGGGGTATGACACAAGAGAATCACCTGTTAAATACACCAATAAATTCCATGGAGGCCTTTGAAGTGTCCAGGTGCGGGACCATGCCCAAGAGCACACAAGTGAGAAACAGAGGGAGGCGGCTGCCTGCTGGGATCCGACAGCTTCTGGACCCTAAACAGACACATCAAGCTTGCATGCAGGAAACGACCGACAACATTTAATCGCCATCGTCAGTTCAAAACATCACCAAAGGCGCTGGAACTGCTAGAAACTTAAAATAAAGATGCACAGATGACTCTGGCCAAAATATTACCAGCCTGCCCGAGCAAAAACTGCAAAGTGAACTTTACTGCAGATTCCAAGCAGGGGCGGCCACGCTTGATTTTCACAATCGGCCTTGAAACCTCATCTCGCCCCCACCGCTACCGGAGAGAGGAAGTGCAGATGATCACACGTCCACAGGTGCAACATCTGTGCTCCCACTACACTGTAGCTGCCCGGTGAGCAGAGGAACACACACTCACACACTTCAAGTAATCATACACAAGGCATGAACATGTGGCAAGTTGTAACAGTTGAAAACACGACTCCTGCGCGGACCCACATGTAGCGCCCCACTGCTCAAACGTGCCCATAAGCGCTTTGAAACACGCTTTGTGAAAACATTGACCTAACTTCCAGTTGACCAGATGGGATTGGTTTCTACCAAGCTCGACTCTTTTCTCTGTGTTTTGTTTAACCTCGACTGACCTTGTAGAGTGAAACATTCTAGTTAATTCCAGATAGTGGTGGGAAACGCAACTGGTGCTTATATAAAGTGCTCCGATACCTTCAGGTCAAGTTCTTTCTATATAAAACTCCGGGGGGCGGGGGGGGGGTGGGAGAAAAGCATATCTCTTAAAATGCTAACGTGCCAAGAAGTACTGTTTACGAAGAAGCCTGGGTGGGCTGAAGGCGTCACTGGGGTATGACGCAAGAGAATCACCCGTTAAATACACCAATAAATTCCATGGAGGCCTTTGAAGTGTCCAGGTGCGGGACCATGCCCAAGAGCACACAAGTGAGAAACAGAGGAGGCGGCTGCCTGCTGGGATCCGACAGCTTCTGGACCCTAAACAGACACATCAAGCTTGCATGCAGGAAACGACCGACAACATTTAATCGCCTTCGTCAGTTCAAAACATCAACAAAGGCGCTGGAACTGCTAGAAACTTAAAATAAAGATGCACAGAGGACTCTGGCCGAAATATTACCAGCCTGCCCGAGCAACAAGCGCGGTCCCGAAAGTGAAAGAGGACCGCGCTGCAGCCGGAGCATGGGGATCTCTTGTCTTTATGGGGTCATGTGTTTAAACACATGGCCCCATAAAGATAAGAAAGTGCTTCACGACAGCCGTGAAGCAGGCGACCCAGTCCGGATCGCAAGCCAAAGGGCGGCAACCAAAAACCCTCATTTCCAATGGCAGGCCACCGTTTAGCATAAACGGTGACGCCGGCCAATGGGAATGAGGGGCGGGGCTTCAAGCCCTCTACTGAAACTCCTCATTAGCAATAAATCTCGCCGAGCGAGCTGCGCATGTGCGCAGCAACGCTAGGCGAGACCTAAAAAGGAGTTAATAGATAAAATGTTAAGGTGTGGAATGTTAAAAGAGGGAATGAGAGCTATTGAGCTGTAAGGGGGATGATGTTTAGTGCGTGGATGAAGCTTTAGAGTTTAATGTTAGAACATTCATTTGTGTTATTTAGTGTGTGCTGCTAAGCCGAAGGTTCTTGGCATTGTGAGCTCTGCTCAATTCAAATAAAGCGTACTTTTTCAGAAAATGTGAGCGTCAAGGGTGGTACCTCTTCCAAGGCGGGCCATGTGCAGAAGAAAGGGAGCCAGCCTCTCTGTGCAGAGTCTTTGATAGGGCACGTGAGGACACATAGTGGCTGACATTGGCGGCAATCGAGCACTCACAGCATTACGTCGCACACACAAAAGGGATTTCTCAATTCCTATCGGCTTGTTGAAGAAACAACTACCCACCTTGGCCTAGGTTGCTAGGCTATATGTGGAATTTGGAAAGGCAATGGTATTTTGGATGACATGATGGGGTGCAGTTGCTGGAGGCAAGTGAGAACGAAAGAGAGAACTCGGGAAAGGTCTTGGGAACAAAGGGGAAGGTTGGGAGAAGAGAAGAAGGTGAAAGATTAAAATACAATGGAACAGGCAGCCTGGGCCTAATGAGGACAGGCTGAAAAAGATGCAATGGAGATTCAAGAACAAGGTGTTCAGAAAAGCCGTCACTAGATAAAATGTTATGTGTGGAGCGTTTAAATGGGGTGGGAGATGTAAAGCTGTAAGGGGGAATGTATTTTGATAATAGAATGATGTTTAGGGTCATTACGCATGTGCGGCCTAGCCGAAGCTTCTTGACATCGAGAGATCTGCTTGCTTCTAATAAAGCTGCCTTTTTTCCACCAACCGTGTGCATCAAAGCTAGTCCCCCTCACAAGAAGTCCTTCAGCGCAGGGTGTTTTTGTTATTGTCGTGTCCCCGCTGTCCCCCACAGACGTACGCAGGACACAGGTAAGAGGTTGGTTATTCTTTATTCTCTCCCTGCTCCCCTGCCCACACACGTGTATCCTCTTCCCCTGCTCCTTGGTACTGCCCCCTTGTCCCCACACCCTGACCGGATGTGGTGTCCGGTTTCCCTAGTCCCCACTGTCCACTCTGGGTCCTAGTGCCCGTCTCCAGGTCACTACATCTCCCCCTTTTGTCACAAAGAAATGACGAGCAGTTGAAACACAGAGGTGTGTCGATAGAGGTAAGAACAGATAAGATGGAGATGAATGCGTCTCCCATTGTTACATTTCTTCTATTAGTCTTTTCGGCCGTCTGCTTATTCTTTTGGGCAAACCTCCGTCTGTTGCTCTTCTGATGGCTCCTCCCCCTTGTGTGTTCCCTTTCTCTCGTGTTCCGACCATTCTCTTTCTGCTGTGTCCTCTTCTTGGTCTTCTTCATTCTTCTCCTTCAGTCCTTTGAAGTGTGAGCTGTTCCGTGTTATCCTTCGGTGTTCTGACTCCGCTGTGATCATTGGGCCTTTCACTTGAGTTACTGTTAGCGGGTCTGTTGAGAACGTACTGTCAGACTTCCTTTGTTGTCGTTGACGCACTACCACAGTGTCCCCTTCTTTCAGGTGCGACGAGACGGCGTGTCGCCTAGCATCTGCGTATCTTTTCATTTTTCTTTAGCCTCCTTGTCTCTTGCCTCAATGCTGCTGTGTTCTGGTGTCATAGTTGCTTCTACTTGTGGCAGTCTTGTTCTGCTTGTCCTTCCCAGTACTAGCTCTGCAGGGCATTTTCCGGTGGAGTTATGTGGCGTGTTTCTATAGTCACGTAGCACCTGGCATAGAGCCTGGCTAATTGATATCTGCGCCAACTTTGCCCTTTGAACCGCCTTTTTGATGTTCCCCATGAACCTCTCCACCATTCCATTCGCTTGCGGCCACACTGGAGTTACCTTCCTGTGGTTTATTCCCAGGTAGGCCATGAATTTTCGGAATTCTTCTCCTGAGAATGGGGGTCCGTTGTCTGTTTTTAGTGTTTCTGGTGAGCCCCAGGCCGCAAAGATGTCATCTAATATCGGTAGGGTTGCTGTCGCTGACGTCGATGATACCTGTCGCACTATGGGGAATCGCGAGTATTCATCAATGACCACAAGCAGATAGCTGCCTGTGTCTAGTGGCCCAAAGAAATCAGCCGCTAGTGTTGTCCACACCGCTCGTGGGAGTTCTGACATTTGTAATGGTTCATGTTTTGGTGGTGGTCCTGTCATTTGGCAGAGGTGGCATGTCGCGATTGTGTCTTCCACCATGCGGTCTAAACCAGGGAACCATACTTTCTCCCTTAGTAGTTTCTTTGTCGCTACTATTCCTCGGTGTGACTCATGAGCCAGATCGACCAGTTGTCGCCTCAGTGAGCATGGTATCACTATTCTTGTTCCTCGCATCATTATTCCTGTTGCAGTTTCTGACAATTCTTCGTTTATCTTCTTTAGAGCAAGCATTTCTTCTTTGCGTACTCCTTCTCCCCAGGTGCAATTATTATTGATGTGTTTCCATCTCTGCTTTCTCATTGTCTCCATGGCCATTTGCAACGTGGCATCCTTCTTGGTCTCGTTTTTAGCTCCACTACTGTTATCGGTGCCGGTGTGTTTTGTTTTAGCACGAAGTTGAGGTACTCTTCTGCCATCGATTTCTTCTCTTGTGCCTGCGGCAGTGGGTGTCTCGACATGTAGTCTGCCGGATTGTGCTCTTTCCCGGGCTTGTGCACAATCTTGAAATCGTAGTCCATCAGCCTTATGCCCCAGCGCTCAATCCTGGGTGGCATTTTGGCCGACGGGCTGCCATAGATTGTTACCAGCACTTGGTGAAATTCCTTTCTTCCCAGCTCGCATTTGTCTCCATTCAACGTTAGTCCTGCTTGTTCCAGTTGTGTGCACACTTGACGCAACGCAGTGTCATGTTCTTGGTCTGTTTTTTCAAACACTAAGATGTCATCACTGTAGTTTAGGCTGTTCTGTACCGGCCTTATCACCTGCCTTATTGTCTCTTGGAATATTTCCGCAGCCGATGAGATTCCGAAGCTCAGTCTCTTGTATCTGAACAGGCCCAAGTGCGTGGAGAACGTTGTGATGTACCTGGACTGGTGGTCTAGTTCTAGTTGGTGGTACCCTTTGCACAGGTCCAGCTTCGAAAATTGGCAGGCTCCAGTGAGACAGCTGATCATGTCGTTTAGGTGTGGTCCCGGATGACGCCTCTCGCGATTGCTGTGTTTGGGATCCTCATATCTACGCAGATGCGGATCTTTGAAGTGTTCTTCTTTGGGACTGCCACTATCGGAGACACCCAGGGCGTTGGCCCTTCAGCAGGCTCAATTATGTCTTGCGCCAGGAGACTGTTGATTTCTTCTTCAACTTGTGGCTGTAGGTGGATGGGCACTCGTCTGTGATGTTGGGCCACCGGCGTGATTGCTTCATTTATATGTAGCGTTATCTGTTTTCCTTTCAACTTCCCGAGACCTTTCAGTATTGCTGGGTATTCTTGTAGAATGTTCTCCTTTTCCGACATGTGATACGTCATAGCTAGCAACCCCATCACTTGCGCTGTTACATTGCTTAGCAGGCATGGTGCTGGGATGTCACCTTTTAGCACGTGTATTTCTTCTTTGTATGACCTGCCTTTGTATGTTAGAGTCTCTGTAAATTTTCCTATGTTTTCTACCGGTCTTTTGGAGCCCCACGTGAACACGTCTACGGTTGACGGTGACAGCGATGGCTTCACTTTCATTTTCCTGTATTCTGACATGCACATGATGTTGCATGTTGCTCCGCTGTCTAGCACGAACTTAGCTTGGTGGCTCCCGACACCGATGTCCACGGTGGCGGTTTTCTTTATTTGCTGCTTCTCCACCAGCTGAATGTGCTCCGACCTTGTGTCTTCTTTGGGCTCATCTGACATTAGATATAGTCTCGCCTCATTCACTGGTGTTGCCGTCTCTTCGGACTCGTCAGAGGAGCTACGATTTGCCGTTTCCATGTGTCGGGCGTATCTGTTGCTGGTCATCCGCGGTCTTATTGCTCTGCCTCTCTCACTTCTGCCTTGTCTGCTCATGCACATGCTTGCAAAGTGATTGTCCCTGTTGCACTTTCTGCACTTCTGGCCCATTGCTGGGCAGGCACCGACATGCGGGAATTCAATGCCACATCGATAGCATATTTGTTCGCCCTTCTTTTGTTGTATTGGTGCCTGGTATTCTTTTTTTTAACGCCCCAGCGACGCGATGCGCCAGCGCCACTCTCTTTTCTTTTCCCATTTCCATTTGCTTGGCATGAGCTGTGGCCCGTGCTTCCGTGCGAGCCATCGTCAATATCTTCTCTAGCGTCGTTGGTTCCTTCAGAACGCGTGCTCGGAAATCCACTGATTGACAACCTTCAATAATGCGCAATCTTATCGCTTGCTCGTTGTCAAACTGGTCAAACGCGCAGTATGTTACTAGTTTTCTCAGTCTAGTTGCAAAATCGTCCAAGCTTTCTTCATCTTGCTGACATGCAGTGTTGAACGTATACCTCTCGAAGTCAACGTTTCGTTGAGGGTCGAACTTCTCGGTGAGGCACTTTATTACTCCTTTGTAGTCCGTTGTCTTATCACTGGGGAAGGTGATGAGCAGATCTTCTACTTCATCCCCTGCGAGATTTAGAAACAGGTCTAGTTGTTTGGTTGCCACGATGTCCGTGGCGCGCATGTAGCGCTCAAATTGCCTGATCCATCTCTCCCATCTGATGCCTGCTTGCGGTTCCGACAGGCTAAATGGTAACGGTCTGCGGAATATTGCTTTTGCGCTCTGTTTCTCTGTGTCGCTCATTTTCTTGCTTTTGTACTTCTCTTGCTTCTTTCCTTTATTTAGTCTTTTGTGGTCGTTGTATTTTTTTGTATTTTCAATGTTTGTTTTTTTTTCTTTTCTTTATTTTCCATGCATTTCAATGGCTGCCTGACTTCAAAATGGCCGCTGAGCTTTCCTGTGCTCTGATTGGCTTATTTTGCCTGGTTTCAAAATGGCCGCCGCAGTCTCGCGAGATTTCAGCCTCTCGGGCCTTTGCCTGACCTTCTAAGATGGCCGCCGCTTGTTCCTGGCTCCTAATTGGTCCGGCCCGCCTGTCCTTAAGATGGCCGCCAACTCTCGCGATAGTTCGTTTGAACTTCGCGCGTCAGTAGCGTTAACTCGCTTTCCAGTCACTTTTGCTTACCGCTCTTGTCCTGCGGTCGGGGTGGGCTCCCGCAACGGTGTTTTCTTGGCCACTCGGACCGGGGTGGGCTCCTGGCTCCGGTTACGGTATCGCTCTCGGCTACTCGGACCAGGGTGGGCTCCTGGCTCCGGTTCTTCTTCCTCTCAGCTCCTGACGCCACGGCGATTTTTTTTTTTGTCAGCGGACCAGGGTGGGCTCCTGGCTCCGTCGCTCCAGCTGCTCTCGCCAACGCCACGGCACGGCGATTTCTCTTCAGCGGACCAGGGTGGGCTCCTGGCTCCGTCGCTCCGGCTGCTCTCGGCGACGCCACGGGGATTTCTCTTCACCAGGGTGGGCTCCTGGCTCCGTCGTCGACCTCGACCTTCTTCCTTGGGATAACGATGATCCCACTCTCGTCGCCAGTTGTCGTGTCCCCGCTGTCCCCCACAGACGTACGCAGGACACAGGTAAGAGGTTGGTTATTCTTTATTCTCTCTCTGCTCCCCTGCCCACACACGTGTATCCTCTTCCCCTGCTCCTTGGTACTGCCCCCTTGTCCCCACACCCTGACCGGATGTGGTGTCCGGTTTCCCTTGTCCCCACTGTCCACTCTGGGTCCTAGTGCCCGTCTCCAGGTCACTACAGTTATCAGAGCGCATACTTTTGCCATCGGCTGTAACTATTCTCCCCCTTTGTAGGCCTGCCAGTGGAAATGCCTGAAGGCAGTCTAACATGCAAAGCGCGCTGGTACATTGTGCCCTACGGTAGTGTTAGCATTTTCATTCAAACTTCATTTTCTAGCTGGCACGCAACACATCAAAACATTGACCTTTCCTGCTGTTGAAGACACTTTCACATGCAATACCTTTCAGTTTGACACCTGACATTCTCGCTTTGGTCGCGCTCTTGCTCAGCTGTCTCGTCAAATGCGAAATGATTTCGGACTAGGAACCCAGATGAAACTTTTCGCATTATAAGTCAGTTGTACTCGCCTATTTTACAGTCCATGGAATGTTTACTTTGCAGCAATTATGGGTTTAAATGTGTATTCTGAGGGGCTGATTACAAGTACCCCGGTAAATTGCAATCCCTGTTCAAACACCTGTTCGCACAGGGGTCACAATTGTGAAGCGGACCAGTGTTTATCGTAGCCTGTAATTACCAGATGCAATAAAATTCCCACCCAGTTTCAAGTTTCAGCAGCCCAAACGTGCCTGAATTTAACAGGTGATATGCCTGATAAATATGCACGTATGCAGTAGGCACCAAAATCCATCTTTTGCTCCATTTTCAGGGCAAATCTTGGAATTGGTGATTATTATCGCACCCGATAAATTCTGAATACCTCAGTGTCAGATTTTAATGGATACAATAATTATCACATCCAACTCTAGGAGAGCTTGTAGTCAGGAGCTAATCCTCTGTTTGCAAGTTCTAAATTCTGACCCCTGAGCAAACAGAATTTTACACAGGGATCGAAATTAAGAACTGTGTGATAATTATTACACCCTCACAGCTTTTCCTTTATAGATTCCGGCAATCAAACCAGTCAAAATGGAAATAGGACCAGAAAAAAATCATGACAGGCGGAATTTGATTCTCTTTAGTAAATGCAGATTCGGCAAGTTATGTCTAATTTCCACGCTGAAAACTCAGAATAAGAAGTACTTAACGCGCCCAGTAAATATTCCACCCTTTTCATCACAAGTTGTAGCCACTGCCTAAGATTCCAATCTTACAGTTAACTGATGCTAACCTACAATTTTCGCTGATTCTAATCGATGATTTTTTCTCAAAGCATTTTTTGAGTTTAGCTTGTACTGGCAACGGAACTGTGCACTGCCTATGTCAATCAGTGGTTCTTATCCTTTTACCTTCTTTTGACACCTCTGGACTTGTGGAAGACTCAGAAGGACTGCTGTGCTGCTCTGGAAGAAGTACTGCTACTCTGTTGCCTGCTGCTAACTGCCCTGCTGCCTGAGTGAAAGGACTAAACCTGCATCTTGAACCCAAGACCATCAGAATCCAAGGGCTAATTGGCTGGCCTCCTGAACAGATACTAAGGGTAGAAAAGGCTCCAACCACCTTGAACCAAGCACCTGGACTGTGTCTGATGTGAGTACCACCCCGCAAGTGGTGACAACTCAGTCCTGGACCATTGGAAGCGGGTCAGAAGCAGAGGCGCAACTAGAGCCAAATTTCGGGGGGACTAAGAAAAATTTCGGGGGGGCTAATTCTTCAAGCAATAGGCAGAGTGGAGCTGCAGGGGCTCTAAGAAGGGGGTGAAAAATCAACAAAGCCTCATTACCAAGTAAATGGTCTTTTAAAGTCCTGTGAAGTACTCAGGTGCGGCTGTGTGTGCCCAGGAAGCTGTCTCATCCCGGGCTGCCACACACGATGTGGGGGGTTTGAAGCCCTTTAAGCCCAATGGGCGCTGCGCGCCTGGTCAGAAGGTGCTCTGCCAGACGAGCTGTGGTTGGAGCTGATGAAGCATGTTGCATCACCTCACAGCCCCGCTTCGGCACCATAGCAGTGCAACGCATCCCCGACTCCAGACGTCGCATTGAAGCCTGCAGTCTACTCAGAACGGCTGCTACTTGATGCATCCTCGACGCAGGCTTTCGCTTCACAAGCCCCTCGTCAATAGCCTCCTTGACGACAACGCAAGATTCCGCATACCAGCCCTGTCACTTCTTCAGACCACTGGTGAGCAACGCATATTCAACGCAGAACTTCCCATCGCAAGCCCCTTTTTGACAGCATCCTCATCAATGATGCAGGACCTCCCATTGCAGCCTTGCAGCTTCTCCGAACCACCACTGCATGAAACATTCTTGATGTAGGATCTGATGTAGGATCTCTGGAAACCAGGATTTAAGGTACTTTGTTCAGTGGGCCTAACTTGGTCGCTGTATCCAGCCCATGTTCAGTCGCAGTCAGCCTGAACTTGTGACTATGTCCCGGTCCGGAGTGATCAGATGCCCACAGTTATCGCTTTGTGGTTCTAGCACTATTTTTATTTAAAACTCTGAAATTGCACATCTCCGGTGCTACTGATTGGATTTTTGTTGTTTTGGTCTCAAATTATTTTTTTAAAATTAATTTTAATCTATTTTTCTAATTTGCAGTGGGATTTTTCCTGTGTTGTTTTCACTTTATTACTGTCTGAAGTACTGCATACATACTTTACACATTGCCACTTAGTTAAACCTGACTGCTATGTTGCCTAGCTACCAAAGGTTTATGCACAGCTTAATTAGGGATTTGCTTGTGTTTCATCCTGACAGAGATTGTGGTTTCTGCTTGAGGAGGGATTCACCCCCCTCCACTAGTAACCCAATTTCCAACAGGAAGCATGGAATGCCAGAGCAAGTTTTGGGGAGGAACCAGATATGGTGATAAAATCAGATGCATGTTTACAGTGATGGGGTGTGAGATGCGGAAATTTGTCTGCGGGTGGTTGATGGACAGATCAAGAGAGGAACTTACATAACAATTGTCTAGAGTTGTTAGGAGGTTTGTTTGCCAAACTTTGTGTTACTCAGGAGAGAATGAGGTGTTGTGTAATAGAGAGTGTGATTGAAAAACTTTTTAAGGGGCTTTAAACTTGCATGCTAGCCTCCGTTGCTTGACATAAAATGTCCATATTTATGTCCAAATTCCACAGCTTGTTTAGCAGCAAATATCTTGATTTTATTAAAGACACAGAAGCTATGATTATCCTACTGCTTTTGAGTAACCCGCCCTGATTAAAACTTTGTTTGGTTTACAGAATAATTAGATCAATGTTACAAAGATGATCTTGCAGTCGTATTCTTATCTGGTTGTTCATTTACCAAAAGAAGTCGAAAACGATGGAGATGATTTCTAAGTTTTTTCTTGCTCGCAGCATTGCAAAGAAGGAAGAGAGATGTGTGTTCCTTTGTTTTATAGTCTTCTGGAATGTTTAAAGAGTTCTACATTCTTGTAATTGTTGTTGAGTGGAGCAAAAAAAGGTGATTGCATTTTCTTAGCCTTTGTGTCTTTAATAAAATCCAGATTTTCTGCCCACCAGGCTGTGGAAAATTCACAGCATCCACAATTCTGGCTCACATTGCCCTTCTCTGGCTCATGGTTGTTCCTCTGTCATGACGGTTGGCAGTCCGTCAGGCCAGACCTAAATACGGCAGACACTTAACCACTGGCCTCACCTACAGAGCAGCTCCCACATGGCAGAGGAACAACATTCTGTCTGCCAAACTCTAGATTCAGCCCTTAGGCCCTAATATATAAAAACATCTGTCTCAGTTCTTGAGTTCACAAAAAGGCGTATAGTGTCTACGGTGTAATGAGGGTAAAAGACAAAAAATGGAGAAGAATAAGGAGGCCTTTTTTGCTGATTCCTACAGAGGCCATTTTTAGGTTTCGCCTGCACATCGCTTGCTCTGTGCTTGGGAAATCTATTATATTTAATATAGATCTAAAAGGGGCTTACATTCCACCCTCACTTTTCATTGGTTGGTGTGCTTGCCACTTAAATTTCCTCACTTTATATTGGCTGTAGCATACTACTTCCTGTTGTTCCTCTGTGGGTTTCTCCTATCATTCTCCCATGGTCCAAGTACCATTTTAATTCGCTTTATGGGACATTTTTTTAAGGTTTTGCCTGCACAGCGCTTGCACTGTGCTTGTTTTGTTTGTCTTTCACTCTTTATGTAATCTCCTTCTGGCTGTCTTGTTGCCGACAAAGGTCAGCCTTCTAGTGTGCTTTCTCTCCAGTGTGTGCCTCATTCTCTTGTTTCTGTTACTTTCATTTATTCCACAAGGCTTGAAACACATCGTTCTCCAAGCCTCGCTTATAGCCCTGAGCCCTGGCCCCGGTTATGCTAAGACAGGTAGCAGTGGTGTGGTGCTGAGTGGTTTGTACCCAAAAGCAGTGTAGCTGTTCTGCCCAAGAACTTACATTCTCTCAGGCGCACGATAGAGGAGTGCTTTTCGCACTCCCAAACTCCAAGCTGTTCTTTGGTCCACAAACTTCAAGTGATTCTTGAATCTGCATCCGTTCATGGTCTGCCGGTCTGCCAGTTGGCCGGACTTCTAGTCAGCTCGTTCTGCGATCAGTCATGTTTACCATCTGTGGTGCCTAGGCCTCCTTTGCAACCTGTGAGAGTCTCCTTGTTAGGGACAGATCTGTACGTTACTGTGGCTGAGTTTGGTTGAAGTTCGAGGGCTGAGAGCCGGTCTCTTGTCATGGGTTTCGGGCTAGATTAGTCACCAGGGAGAAGGGTGGGAGCACACTTCTTCACCTCCCAGCACAGTTCGCCCCTTAGCATTATGGTAAATGCAGTTCATGGTACATGCTTACTTGAATATTTACTGGAGTATTCCACCAAAGTTGGTGCAGGTTAGTGCTGTAAATCTCTAGACACATGTTTCTTGATATCATCCGTCATCAGTAGAGATAAAAACGAATTTAATCTGGGGTTGCTGAGCAGGCTGCCACAATCCTTTCAGGTCTCAGTACCTCTCACAGGCGCACAGGTGCATTTCCACAAGCTCGTCAGCTCAATGGCTTAAGGGAGCCTTTTCAAACAGAAAGGGGTGGGAGCACACTTGATCCAGCTCCATCACACTGCTTTACCTCCCAGAACAGTTCGCCCCTTAGCATTATGGTAAATGCAGTTCATGGTACATGCTTACTTGAATATTTACTGGAGTATTCCAACAAATTTGGTGCAGGTTAGTGCTGTAAATCTCTAGACATGTGTTTCTGGATATCATCCGTCATCAGTAGAGATAAAAACAAATTTAATCTGGGGTTGCTGAGCAGGCTGCCAGAATCCTTTCAGGTCTCAGTACCTCTCACAGGCGCACAGGTGCATCTCCACAAGCTCATCAGCTCAATGGCTCAAAGGAGCCTTTTCAAACTGTTTGAAACACGTGTCTAGAGGTTTACAGCACTAACCTGCACCAACTTTGGTGGAATACTCCAGTAAATATTCAAGTAAGAATGTACCATGAACTGCATTTACCATAATGCTAAGGGGCGAACTGTGCTGGGAGGTGATGTGGTGGTGAGTGGTTTGTACCCAAAAGCAGTGTAGCTGTTCTGCCCAAGAACTTACATTCTCTCAGGCGCACGATAGAGAAGTGCTTTTCGCACTCCCAAACTCCAAGCTGGTCTTTGGTCCACAAACTTCAAGTGATTCTTGAATCTGCATCCGTTCATGGTCTGCCGGTCTGCCAGTTGGCCGGACTTCTAGGTAGCTCGTTCTGCGATCAGTCATGTTTACCATCTGTGGTGCCTAGGCCTCCTTTACAGCCTGTGAGAGTCTCCTTGTTAGGGACAGAGCTGTACGTTACTGTGGCTGAGTTTGGTTGAAGTTCGAGGGCTGAGAGCCGGTCTCTTGTCATGGGTTACAGGCTAGATTAGTCACCAGGGAGGTTGGACCTTACATCCCTCTGTCTCAGCACAGATCTCAGCGGAGCAGAGTCCCCCTTGCAGGTTCAGCCTTCTCTGTTCTTCAGGTGTGACGGCACTCCAGCTTCTAACCTGCCCAAGTTTGCTCCCACCCTGCTGCTCTCCTTTTCCCTCCTCTCTTGAGACATCAGTCAGATAATTAAGGAAGAGACAGTTTTGTTTTATTATTATTTGCAAACTGAAAGTGGGCAGCACAGAGAACAAGTGGGTGGGAAGCGTGGGGAAGACATTAATAATGCAAAATACTCCCCGTGGGTATCCTCCCTCCCATTCACTCTTTCTCCCTTCCCTGCTTTCCCTTCATTCCTTGTTCCTGCTCTGCTTTCCCTTAAACTCTCTTGTCCCCCAAGCTGTCTTGCCCCCTTTTTCAATGCGGCTGGATGAGGGCAAGCTCTCTTGTCTTGGAGGGTAAGAACGACCTGCTTGTGATGTGTCCATCAGCACACACCGTACTCCACTCAGATAAGGTTGTCCTGCGGACGTGTCCGTTGACAATGATTTTGCTCTGCAAAAAGTGGGGTTTACCTTCTGGGACTAGCGGGTTCATTCTGACTTTGGGGTGAATGCAGAAAGGCAGCAGTGGCGCAGCTACAAAGTACCTGAAATGCCCTCAGAGGCCAAATACACACAGTGCATGCCGCTCCAGGTGGGACCGATTTACAATATTTTTGGGTGTGTATCACATAGCCCCAGGCTTCAGTTGTAAGTTATGCCTATTTCAGGAGAAAGTCACGCCTACTGCCCCGAAAAAAACAGGGGCAGATTTACAAGCCCCTTGCGCCAACTTTACGCCGCCGTTGCGTCACTTCTGTGACGCAGCGGCGTCGTAAACAATGCGCGACAATGCGACATATTTACAACGTGACGCATCTAGGGAGATGTGTCATGTTGTAAAGCCCTGCACTACATTATACCTGCGTCAGGTATAATATATGCAGGGTGGGCGTTCCATCGCAAGGAAGCCTCGTAAAAATGACTCAGTGAAATCTACAAGATTTCACTGAGTGACTTTTACGACGCCACTGCGTCAAAACCTTGCGCCTGCTTGAAGCAGGTGTAAGGAGTGACGCAGCATGGTCGGAATAGGCATTCCTGACCATTGCTGGAGTTGCGTCGTGCTTACGACACGACTCCAGCAATGCGTTGCCTTTCCAACAAAATATGCGTCACGCATCTGTCTGTACTTGTGCCACGGTGCGCTGCATTGTAAATGCGGCGCATCCATGGTGGCGCAAGGCTATTTTTCCGTCACGCAAATGAACTGGCGCATCTCTGCAAATATGCAGAGATGCGCCAGTTCTTGTAAATCTGCCCCACAGTGTTTGACAAGTAAAGGAGTTGAAGCAGAGAGAAATAGCCTATTTTGCTCAGGAGCACACAGTTTGTCAGGTGACGGACCCGCCAATGTTGCTGCTTCTACATGTCACCTCCATGTACATTTGTTACATCACGTGCTCAAGATCTCACATCAACAATACTATTACTATCACAGTTTTCGAGCTAAATTGGAGATAGGTTTTACTGATCTTCTTGCAAAAGGTTGTATGCTTCGTCCAAGGAACAAACGGCTTTGTGTATTGACTACACACCACCAACAGAGACTGCTATCAGACGGGGCCAGCAATGCAAGCGAGCACCAAACTGCCGGGGCAGGATTAATGCACTGCAGGCAGCTACTTCAATATGTATTATTTATAGTGATTGGAGCAAAGTGGCTACCGTCCTTTACATAAAAATTACAGATTATTTCGATTTCACCAACCGTGATGCCCTTTTGCCCATCTGAGCTTATTCAGCTTTTCCTATTGGCTTTCTCTCCCATCCTGATGTATATCACTTTTCACCGGTTATGGCCCTTTTCCCAAATTACTTAACATATGTTTTTGTCTTTAACGCTGTCCTCATCATTGAACATCATACTTGTAAAAATAAAGTCCCGCCCCATCTCCCAGAGGTGTGACAACCTGACTATCATGGAACCTAATGCAAGAAGGGAAATCCTATCCCCTTGTTTGGTAACAAGAAACCACACAAACTGAAGAGCGTGATGGCTCATAACAACCTGGGCTTCTGTGCCACAGCACCTGATGCACTATTGATAGGTACGCCCCTGCAGCCCCTATCTCTCACACATTGTCCATTAAGTTTAACTGGCTCCAAGTCACACTTTCACATCTAGATACACTCATATATATTAAACACACTGACACACAGACCCACATACAACTCTCTGTCTTTCACATATACATGTCAAGCCGTCATGCACGCACACAACCAAACGCCATCCCGCAATGTATGCAATGACAGCATCACCCGTCATAAGGTACCCTTGTGCACCATCATGTTAACACACACACCATTACATACACATCAGACAAACGACTACACAAGCATGGGAGCACAGGTACCATCCCACCAACACATACCATAACTTACAAAAGCACAAATAATAATGTCACATACAAACCATCACCAGACCCTAAAGCTATCTTTCCCTCACACACACACGTGCAATCCCACAGATATTAAACAAAGCTTGCACTGCTTCTGTTCTGTACCATTGTATGTACACGAGGGATGCTTGCACTGCTGATGCATACTCTGTGCCGGTGCTGTTCTGAGCAAGAGAATGTGCACTTCTGTGCAACTGCTTTTCTCTGTACATCAAACAGGATCTTACCTCAATAATTTTCCGGGCTTCCCTCACAGTTGGTTTCTTCTTGAAAGAACTTTGCTCTTCAGTAAAATTGTTTTGAAATACTTTGGGTTGGTATACCCATCCTCTGCTTACACTGTCTCGGTGCCACAGCATAGGCAAGTCCCACAGTTGCTCCACAATATATTGATTTTCTCAATAAACAAGTCATAACACTTTTATGGAGTTTCAGTAACTTATATTGCACAACTGTTCACCAAGCTAAAACTTACAACAACAAAAAAAGTATTATTAATCACATAGGCGAAACCTATTGCATTTACCAATGCTTGTTTAAGATGATGCTTCGAGCTGGCACACTCTACCTTTTGGTACAGTTCATGTGGGACATGTGGATTAGTTTAAATTATTCAGTGTTTATGTTTATCTTTTTACATTTCGTTTTACCTTTGTTCTAATGACTTTAAATTATTTAGCTCCTTTTAAAAGATATAAGCAATATCAATAAAATATGATTTCCGTGATGATGATTATCGCTTGTAGAATACTAAAAGCTTAGCTGAAAAAGGTTCATTTTTCTAAATGCGCTGGCTGAGGGGGGCCATAATAGGTTTGTTTTGATTCTGTTCAGTCTCTGGGACGGCATTTCTGCTTCCGTTATGCTCACGGCTGCTGCTAAAGCCACTTTAAAAAATGTTTCAATTATTCTCGAGGAACAGCTTAATTTGGCACGGTCAGAGTTGTTCCATTCTATTACACCGCCAGTGTAGCAGTTATTTTATTTACGTAGACAAGTAACAAACCAAATAGTCTTCATTTGCATAATTTAAATGAAAAACACGGAGCCCTGCGTGGACATTTATCGAGTACACAATTATTCAAGGAAAGCAAGTGGCATATTTGAAAAGCAAGTCACTTGTTCTAGCAGCAATCTCCGTCCTGGCCAGCTTTTGTAAGTAGGAATATGCTTCTAGCGGCGATTATCCATTAGTTATGTTCCGGAGGCAGTGCAAACCGCAAATAGCCGTCTCAGAGCGCTTGGAGATTTGGAGGAAGTAAAAGGAAGGAGGCAGTGGTCAGTCACTCTTCCCGGTAGCCCTCCTGACTGCCTGTTTTTTAACCCTCCAGTATTGGGGAGTTTGAACCTTTGATCTTGGAGAGATTGACAGATGCACAGTTTTTTTTTTTTTTTTTGAGAGCCAGTAGAGCGATCTGGGAGAAGGAGTGGTGACGGTCATTGTACTTTAATTCACAATTGGGCCCACTTTTGTGGCTTTGGACTCTTTGAAGGTTGATGATGCACTTTTTGGCAAGGATGAGGATACAGTAATCCAAGCACAATAAGACTATGGCGACAACTGATGTGATCTTTTGAGTGTAAAGGTTAGAATGCCCAAAAGCACACTTAGGTGGTAGAAAGTGCTCTTGACGACTGTATTATCCTTGCCCAAAGGAGGTATCATTGCCACAGGTAACTTCCAGGTTATGCACTTTACAGACTGGCACAAGCCAAAGAAAATTGAGAAGTAATCAGTGATGGTGCAATATAACTCATAAGTAAGATTTCAAACTTTTGACAGATAATCCAGTTTGATAGCTAGCTTTATTGCACCCAATCTGGAATTGTTTCAAGCATTTGCTAACGTGATACTCTCTTCCAATTTTAGGTAGATCTGTATATAATCTGAGTACATGATGTAGTCAATATTGTGTGTCTCCAGAGCATATTCCATTGGGGCCAGACATACGCTGAAGAGAAAGGGCGGCTGTGCAGAGGGTCAGGGGACTCAATGGTTGATAAAGGTTGTTTTTGAGTCCCTGATTTGACTTAAAAGACCTGTTTGGGTAGGAAACAAAGGTCCAAGAGAGGGCACAAATCTCCACACTTGCACATGATGCTAGATAATACAGATTATTCTACAGTCAAAAGAGTCAAATGATTTGTTGAAACATCTGTATGTATCAAGCTGCACGATTCACCATTGCCTCAGAATTTCATCATAACCTCCCTGATATTCAGGGTGGGGTGGTGGTTTTGGTGTCAAGGTGGGGGTAAAAGCTTGACTAGAGGTTAATGAGCAGACCGCTGACCTCAGGTTGGGAAATAACTGTGCAGATACTATAGATCCCAGCGCTTTTTTTTAATTCAAGGGAGGCTGAGATGGGCCAATAACTGAACATGATTATAGGGTCTGCATATGTTGGACAATGGCATGTTTATGTCGTATTATGTCTGTGGATAGAGAAGCTTTGATGAGGTTGCAGATAATTGGAGCCACAGCTGGAAAATATCTGTGGGAGGTGAAGATTTGTTTTCAAGAATGAAGGATCTTAGTGGTGTCAGGCACTTGGACAGAAAAGTATTCTCTTCAAGAAGGTGTCACAAGAAGGAGCTGTGGTTATCACAAATGTAGCAATGGTAGTTACAATTTTTGAGGTTGATAAATCCCATAAGCCTTACCAGTGGTAGCTGAGTGAGGCGTGGTGTTGCCGTATGTTTGTAGATGTACAATTAGCCTTTAAAAAAAGTCTCTGCATACATGATACAGTCTTGGACATGATCCTTAATGTGAGCATCTTTATAGATTGTGTCCTGCAACTGTAGAGGTCAAACACCATGCATAACTTGAGGTACTATCTTCTAGTGCTCTACCATTTATTAACATCTCAAGTAGGGTGTCAATAAATCAGGTGCATGCTCATTAAAGATTATGTTGAGCTTTGTTTATAAGTATTTAACCGCTTCAACGTGGCCGGAATTTTCCCGCTGTGCGGGCGAATTAATCAGTGGGCGGGATTCGGACGCCCCCCGGCCGTCCTCCGCACACGCCCACCGTGACGTCGGACGGCCTGGGGCCGTCCGCAGCATGGAAGGGGTTAAAATGGAGAAATCAATATCTGGGTCATCGGTCCCGGTGCATGGCCTGCCTTGCATGATTTTGTTTCTGGACTCGTAGATAAAAGGAGATCCAGAAATGACAATGTCAGTGGGATGGCTTTATTTAATTTATTTAAAGAGTTGAATATAGTGCAAACAAGACCATAGGGGGTATCAGAGCGCTTTACAGATGGGTAGTTACGAGGGTACAAGAAATAACGACATTAGCACAGACCGGCACACCAAAGGCCAACATCGGTCACAACAGTCAAACTTTTCAATAAAGGCAAGAGTAAGAAAGCAAATCCTAGGGTGAGACTGAAGGTCTAACCAGAGGTTTCTTCAACAGAGCACCTTTGACTTTCTTAGGAAGGAAGCCGTAGTTCATATCACAACTTAACAGTACAGGGGCAAAACAAATAGTAACAATCCTAGCAGATTCACTCAAGACAAGAGTGCGATAGTGAGACCTCAAGTGGGCAAGGGGACTAGCCTAGGAATTTCTACATCAGAATCTGTTTGATTTCACTTTTGAAAGAAGCTGTGGAATTATTCAGTCTTGTTTCAGGTGGTAAGGAGTTCCAAATTCTAGGTGCAATACCTGAGAATGCTCGATTGTAAGTTTCCTTTTTATGGAATTTCTGAGGTTTAAGTAGTAAGGTGCTGGAGCCCCTAGAGGAACTGGAGCCTCCAGAGAGCTCAAGTTTTTGTGCAAGAGTTTTAGAAAGGCTCAGTAATCCATGTTCTCAATAATTCAATAATTGTTAGATATGTCATACATTAAGATCCCTAAGCATGAATGCATGCTTTAGGAATTTGGTGATCTGTAACAAGAAGAGATTAAGGTTGGTTGGGAAGGGACCAAGGCACTGTTTCGAGGGAGGTAGATCAGAGCACAAATTAATAGTGTGGAGTGAACAATTATGTACTTGTTTCTTTCATTACTTGCAGATTCGCAGCACACTCTTACCAGTCATTCTGTCAGAGGAGGCCATCCCTGAATGTTCCCCCATGAAAGCCAAAGTTCTTCTCACAGACATTAAGGAACATTAGCTGTCCGTGATCTATAAAATGCTTCTGCATAATTTGCTGGATCTATTGGTGCTGTTGAGGAGGGCATGGGAGCTGGGTCAGATGGAGGATGACGATTGGAGGGAGGCAGTGGAGGCCCCCAGAGAGGCGGTAACAGCATTCTAGATTTGACTAATACAACTGAAGCTGCTTTATTGTGTTTACCTCACTAGAGCCCGGCTGCACCGCATGGGCCTGATAGCGGCTGGGAATTGCCTGAGGTGCGATGACTCACAGGGAGCCATACCTCACACATTCGGGCATTGTCCTGTACTCTCTTCCTTTTGGAACAGAGTTCTAGTTCACTTAGAGGGGGTGCTATGTTAAAACATGCCCCAGGATCCAAAGTTTATCCTTCTGCACATCACAGATGACCTTGGGGGAACTCAATGCCATCGGGCACTACTCTGATTGGGTTTGATCATTGCCAAGCGAGACATTGCCAGAGCCTGGAAGGATATGACAGCTGAGACATGGGCTAAGGGTATGGATTATTGTACTGGTTGGAACGCCTGATATACTTGGCAAGGCGATGCCCCCAGAAACATTATAAAATTTGGAAGGAATGGGCAAAGCTCAGAGGCATACAGCTTGAACCATGCAAAGGGACGCTATGGTCCAGTATTGGAGGCGCACGCTCACGCAGCATCAGTACACTCAGCACACACATGAATGGAGGAGCTCAGACCTAGTTGTATAACCAAACGTTACTGTGCCATGTTATTCTGGGTTGACGCAATTGCTCCAACGTAGTGTTGTATACGAAGTGGTGTCCTATGTTTCTGTCGCGTAAAATGAACCATTGCCTACCTTGTTTATAAAATCACTAAAATATTTTTCTATAAAATAAATTCTGTACTTAGTAAGTATTCAAAGACTAAAAATAGGGCTCTGAATCTCCTTGAAAGTAATGGAGTTCTAGTGAATGAAGACACAGCACACTTATTCAACATTCCAAAAAGAGTAATCTGCAAGTATGTGAGAAAATGCCCCTTTTTTGCATGGTAACCCCCTTTTTTGCAGAACTGTGTTGCTGGTTTATAGACTGCTCACTAGAGCACTGCTGTCCAGTGCCCTGTGTATGTGCTCTGACCTCTAAAAGATGTAGAAATTGGCTAATCTCTGATTAGAATATTTAACTCTCCAATAAATCCATAATATATGGCGTAGAATCTGCACTCATTGCATGAAAGGTTATATGTCACCTGTGGACTGCAGCACTTATTTTTCCACCCACTAATGTGACAAGGAAAACATGGCTTAAGGCCTACTGATCCAGCGGTGTACTAGCAACAGATACTCCACTACCATATACTCGCCTGGGCCCATATAACTACTCTCACAATAATACCAAGTAGACCGCTGGAACTTTTAGTTTATCATTTTCATACTTCAAGATCTAGTTATTTCTTCCCTAACTAAACCTTTCACTGATCAAATAGTTCTTTCCTCTGGTCAATGGACCATTAGTTGGAACTAGTTGATGGTGATAATTAACATATCTTATTAAACATTTCTCGATTTATAATGAAATAATCACAGACTCTGGAAGTTTTAAAATCTTTATCTAAGTTAAGTGAGTGTGAACCATCTCATCATTTCAGTACAAACACCCTCATTCGCAAGAGTGTCAATTCAATCAAGTTTCAATAGGTATAGCAATTCAGATCCACACAACAACTATACTCTGAAAGAAGAGGACAGAGAGAGAAGAAAATCTATCAAGACGATGAATTTATAATTACCAAGTATGGTGTGAAGACCAACCCCCTGGACAAAGGGCTGGTAAGGGTCCCCGGGACAGATCAGGAGACAAAGACTTCAGGACAGGAATCAGGACAGGATACTTCACCTCTCTAGATATCGACGATTGCGTCGCACCCCTCTCTGACACTCACTTCCTCCTCGTGGTTCTTCCGCGATCTTCTTTCTAACCCAATTAAGTTAAATAGATGGTTCTGCATTCGATTTTCTTCATCAGCGTCTCAAAGCTTCAGCACCACCCACAGCACCGACAACATCCCGAGCTCTGCTTCTGTGCTCCCGTAAAAAGCATAACTAACTAACTAAAACGACCTCAATTATACTTTTTCATAACCATGTACCACCCATTAATGTTTCTATATCACAAAGTACTAACTCTGATTGGACAGGCAAGGGGGGATGATCATCACACCATGCTTACATTTAGCTAATTCCATTAAACCATTGTTTCAAACTCCTCCCCTCAAACTTTATTAAATCATTTCCTTTCCCATACATCTCCAAACTTTATTAATACAAAATGTAGCGATATCCTGAATAAAGCTCCTTCATATGAACTCTTCACCCTCATGTTCCCAGGGCACATCTTCGCTGGCCTTGGACACGTGACAAGTCCTTAGTTATCTTTTCGTATTCCCTCTTCAGTACGCATGCGTGGGGTTACGTCAATCGGCTCGATTCAGACAAGTTCAAGAGGCCCAAATGCGCACTAATAATAAAGTCAAAAGAAGAAATGTTATTCTCAAAAATAAATGATTTCACTGTATACCACCAAACTCTACTCTAACCCATTCTATTTATTATTACCCTTTCTGCATTTGCATTAGTATAAAACTTATTTTCTAATTCAAGCAAGCAGGTGCCATGCATGTGAGTTTTCAAGCGGCCATTTTATGGTTCTTTGCGCAGGCACCAGAATTTCCCTCCAAGCATTAGTACCTCATACTACGTAGATGCAGTAGACGCATGCGCAGTAAAGATTCCCCTGTTAAAGTGCGTTTAGTCCTTCGTTCATGTTATTTCAGTTAATAAACACATAGGCAAGCTTCATTGTCCCGTGTGACTCTTTCTAAATGCGAATTATTAATGACAAACACGTTGTTAGTAAATCGTTATCGAGTTAAAATGAAAGGATTGCTTCCGAGCAAGTCTCGTTTACGAGCCCTTGCTCCATCAATCCCCTCTCTGATGGCATCTTAAGCCATCACAAAATTACCCATCCCATCCCATCCCAGATACCAACTTTAGCACTTCTCAGTTTTTCTCTATTTCTGTTCTCAATTTCTCATCAATCAACTCATTTCCTTCTAAATCCCTCATTTTCTTATTTAATCTGCCTTTCATTTCTTCCAGCTGTATTTCATCATATTTTCTTTTTCGTTTCTGTTCCTTTCCTTCTCTTTCAAGATGTACTTTCTCCTTCCTTCCTTTTCTACAACACTTATATGTAATTATTATTAACATCACTACCGTTACTATCATGACAAATGGTACTATTATTTGACCCAGGAAACCTTTCCCAAAATCAGCAAACCATTTCCCTATTGATGTTATACTTTTTGTTAGTCTTCCCCACACACTGTCAACCTCCAGTTGGGTCAAGTCTTTATGCATTCTCGTAATGTTTTCAATATATCCTTTAATTTCTCTGCTCTTGTCCGGAATATAAGTGCAGCAATGTTGAATTTTCAACATGCCACAAAATCCACCTTCTTTTGCTAATAATATGTCAAGAGCAAGACGGTTCTGTAAAACCATAGACCTGATTGCAACCATCTCTGTGTTAATCATTAAGAATCCTCCTGCAGTATCTGTAGAAAGACGATTAACTATGGTTGATAACTTACACATTTTCTGTGAATTAAGAATGACTCCAACTGAGGGTATCAATGCACTAAAAATGTCTCCTACAATTTCAGAAAAACTAGCTCTTTTCCTACGTGTTAGTCCATTAGATTTTCCATTGGTTCCACTGATTTTATTTACATGATAAATCTTTGGAAAAACTATTCCAAAATAGCAGCTCCCGTACCATCTTGCAGGTAACCTATAATAGGCATTACTCCCACAAACGTAATACACTCCTGGAAACACAAGATCAGTTCCCCCTTTTAGGCCCCACCCTCCTAAAATTAGGAAGTTGTGTTCACATTCACTGGAACCAATGTAATTATTGTTATAATCTGTCTTTAATCTATGGAGGCAGAATTTTCCCTTTTTCACAAAGTCCAGGGACATCGCAGCATGAGCCTTGCCACTTGCATAGATTCCCTCCTTCCCAACCCATGGAGGTACATGGGTTTTCTGTTTAGTTGCCTTCCTTATTAAATCCTGTCTCCTTTCTTCTACTAAATCCCAAAAATCTTTTTCTTCTTTTCTTAATGTACATGTTAGATTACCTTTACGTGCCTGAACTAAATCTATTGAACTCATTGTTAAGAAAAATTCACCCATAAATTGTGCATTTTTACTAGTAACTACTGGATTCATATTCTTTCTAATAGGTAAATCAGGAGATACTACATCTAGATTTGAATAAAAATACTGAAGTCTCCCCGTAGCATAAAATAAACTTGATAAAATACTACATGACACACCATACGTTAAAGGTATATGGTGATACGTCACCCCTTCTGATACTGATGTGGGTAACTTCATACACACATAACAGTTGTTAATTTCCATAGTACTAACATATTGAAATAACAATTTAATAAACACATTAGAAGACGTATTATAATCTGATTCGTTATGATAATTGGCTTCATCTCCTACCCCTATTTCTATTTCAGTTTCTTTTATTCTATCCACCTTAACATTAGTATCTGTATTATTCTTGTCACTTGTTTTCATTAACAAAGGTACTCCTACTGTTAGGAATAACCAT
Organism: Calotriton arnoldi; assembly: GCA_963921515.1. Classification (NCBI taxonomy): domain Eukaryota; kingdom Metazoa; phylum Chordata; class Amphibia; order Caudata; family Salamandridae; genus Calotriton; species Calotriton arnoldi. Next base: position 108,091 of record CAWUFW010014148.1, read on the forward strand.
ACTAATGCTACTGATAAAATACTGCAAAAACAAAATCTAAAACACTTTCTTTTTAATCCACACTTTGGGTTTCCGGTAACTTCAGTTTCTGCCATTTTGCTCCTGAGAAAATTTCTTTTCTCTTATCTTTTCTTTGTCAGTTTTAACTTTCTTTTTCGTTCTTAAGGAGGCCTCAATTTGCTTTCATCAATCTGTGCAATATGAACCTCTTCTGTGTCATCAGACAGATCTAGAGATTCAAATTCCTCGAGTATAACGTAAGTCCAATCAGGAGCCTTATATCTTCTGTTTAAATTCCTCAATCTTGGACTTCTTTGAGTTATTTTTGCTAAGGTTTGTTTAGGTCGTGTTTGGCTTGTGATTTCATTTACTTGTTCTGGTTTCTTTTCTGATTTTCTCAAATGATATCTTAATTTCTTTACTCCAGTTGGCCAATTGTCTCCCTTTCTGATTCTTTTGATTTGTACTGCACTTTCACCCTCTTTATCTCCTTGCAAAGTCCTTTTAATTTCACTTAATCTAGGCACAACCTGTTCTTGTTCTCTGTTTTCTGTGCTTGAACCTTCTTTTACTTTCTCCTGCTTAGGTGTTATTGTATTTTGTTCTTCTTCTTCCTGAGCTTGTTCTTCTATTTCTATCTGACCCTGTTCAGGTCTTACTTTAAACCTTTCTTTTTCTGCCTGAACCTGTTCTTCTATTTTTCCTTCCTCAGGTTCGTGAAAGTCTTTTTTTATTTTCCCCCTAAGTGTGTTCTTCTTCCCCTGTCTCTTCCTAACTACTTTCCTGTCTTTTCAGTTCTGTTCTTCTTCTTGTTTCAATAACATCATCAATTACTTCAATCACTGGTATCCACTCTTCCTGACTTGTACCTGGCTGTTCGTCATATGGTTGTCTTTCAGAATCTATCCCTCTAGATTCTTCAATTTCACAGCTTAAAACTCCCGACGCTTCAGCCTCTTCAGTCAGTGGTTGCTCTGGTTGTTCTGATGGGCTCGGAACTCTTCTGGTATGGCTGGCATGAATCCAATTGGGCAAACCTGCACACTTCACTGCTGTGGTAGTGACCAGTATGACTTGCCGCGGTTTGTCCCACCTTGGTGCAAGGCACGACGTTCTTGCGTGTTTCTTCACTAGCACCCAATCTCCAGGATTCAAATCATCCGCTTGGTCTGGCTGTCTTTCAACTGCGTCTTCTCCAACCTGGTGAGAGATAGAACGCATCATTTCAGCCAATCCTTTGCAATAGTCCAATACCAGATCATCAGTTATACTCATTAGTTTATTTCCAGGAATAAATGCCTGTCTCATGGCTCTTCCCATGAGAATCTCATGTGGGCTCATTCCTGTTTTTCTGTCTGGAATACTTCTGAGACCCATCAATACAAGAGGTAAGGCATCTGGCCATTTCAGCTTTGTGGATGCACACACCTTCCCCAATCTTGACTTGATTGTGCCATTCATTTGCTCAACAATTCCAGAAGCCTCTGGACGATAAGCACAGTGCAGTTTTTGTTCAATGTTAAATGCAGCACAGATTAATCGAATTATTTCATTATTAAAGAGAGGGCCTCTATCCGATTCCAAAGTGACTGGAAAACCAAATCGCGGAACTAACTCCCTCAACAACAATTTTGCAACTGTAAGACTGCCATTTCTTCGAGTGGGATAGGCTTCCACCCATCTTGAGAAAAGGCATACTATGACAAGTATGTATTTCAGTCCATTACATGGGGGCAATTCAATAAAATCTAACTGTAGACTGGTGAAGGGTCCTTCTGCCTTTCCAATCTTTCCCCAGCTTACCACTGTCTTTCTACCTGGATTCTGCTGCTGACAAGTCAAGCATCTTTGACAAAGGCTCTCTGCGATTACCCTGAACTTCGGATTGTACCAACTCTGTCTGAATAGCCTGATCATTGAGTCTCTCCCTATGTGTGTTGCTCCATGATACACTCTTGCCATTTTTGAAAGTAAACAATCTGGCATGACAGCTCTTCCATCTAAATACACCCATACCTCATCATGTGGTCTCTTTGTACAAGCTGCCTTTATCCAAATTTCCTTTTCTTTTTCCTCAACCTCTTCCTGTAATTGTCTAATTTCGTCCCATGTTTCTGGTACTGAGAAAAACATAAGTTGGCATCTGGTTTCACCCGTTTCAATTTTTCTGTTTATGGCCACTGCATTTTTGGCACAATATTTGGCCACTTGATCAGCATAATTATTGCCAGCAGTCACATAGTCATTTCCTGACCGATGTGCAGCGCATTTTACAACTGCTATCTCTTTTGGCAATTGTAATGCTTCCAACAAATCTTTCACATTTTTGCTGTTTCTGATAGGAGATCCTGAAGAAGTCAGAAATCCCCTCTGCATCCAAAGCTGGCCGAAGTCATGCACAACCCCGAACCCATATTGACTGTCCGTAAATATGGTTGCTCTCCAATTTGTCCCCTTTTTTGCATGCCATTGTTAAGGCAACCAATTCAGCTACTTGTGCAGACTTGACCTCAGGTAAACAGGATGCTTCAATTACCCCAGAAATTTTACAAACAGCATATGCAGCGCTTAATCCTCTTTCTTGTGTCCTCAGGCAAGAACCATCTACATATAGCTCATGGTCTGCCTCTTTCAAAGGTGTCTCTTTTATGTCAGGGCGGGGCTTCGTGCATAGCTCAGTCACGTCCAAACAATCATGATCACTCTCATTTCTCACTTCTTCATCACAGGGGTCTGGCAATAGGGTAGCTGGGTTCATAATCGTACATCTTATCACAGTCACGTTCTCAGCTCCCAAAATCACCCTTTCATACTTAGTCAATCAGCTAGGGGTGAGATGCTGCGTTCTTGTTCTTGTCAAAAAAATCTCAAATGAGTGTGGAACGAAAACTTTTACCGGATGTCCCATCACTATCGACTCACTTTGCTCCAGACTCATACAAGTAGCAGCTACTGCTTTTAAGCAGCCAGGCAATGCTGAAGCCACTGGATCCAATGTGGCTGAAAAATATGCCACTGGACGTCGACTCAGTCCATGTCTCTGTGTTAAAACTGACAGTGCACAATTTTCTCTCTCACAACAAAACAGGGCAAAGTCTTTTGAATAATCAGGCATGCCCAAAGCAGGAGCCTCACACAAACAATTTCGCAGTTTTACAAATGCCTCTATGCAATCATCATTCCATTCAATCGGATCTTTTGCTCTTTTTCGGATCATCTGTATTAATGGTTTCGCTAACATAGAAAAGCCATTAATCCATTGCCTACAGTACCCAACCACTCCCAGAAACATTCTCATTTCTCTCTGAGTTTGTGGCAGTTGCATTTCTTTGATTATTTTTATTCTTTCCGGTGTCACTTTTCTAACTCCTCTTTCTATTTTATGCCCTAAATATCTAACTTCTTGTTGACAGAACTGTAATTTTTCTGGAGACACCTTGTGTCCCCCTTCTGCCAAATGGTTCAGTAATGCAATTGTGTCTGTGACACAATCTTCTCTTGTTTTTGATGCCACCAGTAGGTCATCAATATACTGAACCAAAACAGATTTTCCAGGCATAATCAATGATTCTAGACACTTTTTCAAAATTTGATTAAAAATTGAGGGACTCTCTGTGTACCCTTGAGGAACTTGACACCATGGGTAAATACGATCCTCAAACTTAAACGTAAAAGGATACTGGCTGTCTGGGTACAAAGGGATAGAAAAGAACGCTTGACATAAATCAATTACTGTAAACCAACCTGCATTCCAAGGTATCTGATAAAGGATCACTGCTGGATTTGGCACTATTGGACAACAGGGAATTACAATTTTATTTATTTTCCGTAAATCTTGCACTATTCTGTACTTTCCGCTAGGCTTTTTCAGTCCCATTATTGGCGAATTACAGGGACTACCCATCACTTCTTTTAAAATACCTTGTTTAACCATTCGTTCAATTTCTGGAATAATTCCTGCCTTTACATCTGGACTCATTTTGTATTGTCGGGTGTTTGGATACACTGCACCTTCTTTTACTGTCACTTTAACTGGATCTACATTTGTCATTAGCCCAATGTCTTTTCCTGTAAAATCCCACACTTCTGGATTAACTGTGGCTCTCAATTCTTCTGGCAATTCATTTTCAGTTATCAATGAAAACATTTCACCTACTTCTGTTCCCTGTTTGGCTAACATCATCTTGTATACCACATCTTCATCTGGGGTTTGGAAAGCGACACCATCCGGTGTACAATAGATCGTGCAATTCATCTTGCACAGAAGATCTCTTCCCAACAGATTTACAGGACTGGAATCACAAACTACGAACCGATGCATTTCTTTAAAATTTCCAATGTGTACCTCCATTGGTTTGGTAATTGGGGTTCTAATCTGTTGGTTTGACATGCCCACAACTTGGATTGACTCTCCCGAGAGGGGTAGGTTTGGGATGTTCATCACGGAGACTTGGCTCAATGAGCTCTCCTCACCATGCTTAGACATGCTTGTACCCCTAGGTTTTTCCATTATTAACAAAGACAGAAAAGACCCACGAGGGGGAGGGGTAGCTATCATTCATAAAGACAACATCGCCATCATGGAAATAGACTCATGCAAGTACAACACCTTTGAATGTCTTACCACCAACATAAAGACTAAAGATAATGGATCACTACGCTGCCACCTTCTCTACCACCCACCAGGCAACACCTCTGCATTCGGGGAACATCTATCAGACATGATTGCTCACTGTGCTCTCGGAGACTCCAACAACCTAATTCTTGGTGATCTTAACCTGCGATGGAATGAAACAAACAACCCACTTATTCAAACGCTATCCAATCTCCTCTGTGACAACAATTTAGCCCAACACTGCACAGAGGAAACGCACTACAAAGGAGCTACCTTGGATGCCATTATCGCTCAACGAGACGCAATCACGATCGACCACATACTCCCCGTGGACTGGTCGGACCACCACATGATCTTATTTCATATCAACCAACAAATATTCTCTCAACCACCTATGCAAGACCTCCCAAATGGGCCAGAAACCTCACCCAGATTCCCATAGCAGCCTTTGAAGAAAGGATAAGCTCGCTACTTCCCTGCACCAACGACCACCTCTCCACAACCGAACTCACCGCGCTTTACAACTCAAATTTGGTGGCTATGCTTGACCAACTAGCTCCTCTAAAGTTAAAAAAAAGCCGAGCCATTCCATCCAGGTCATGGTTCAACACTGACATTAATTCCGAAAGGAGAAAATTAAGAGCCAAAGAAAGAAGCTGGAGGAACAACCCTACTTCCACCCTCCGCGAACAACTTAAATCAGCTCGTAGGAAGTACAACAATCACATCAAAAACAAGAAATCCACTTTTTTCCGCTCTGCGCTGGACTTCGCAAAAAACAGACCCAAAGAGCTCTACAGCATCATCAGGCAACAAACCTCCAAGCCCGTTACCTCCTCAATACAGGCATCCAAAGAACTCTGCGACAACTTCGCCAACTTCTTTAATGACAAGATTACTAAAATCGAACTCTCACTGGACACTATCAATACTCGCCCCACAAAGAGCAGCACGTCCGGGCGTATGATATCGCTCCGTGTCCCTCTTCCAAATCTTGGCTAAGCTTCCGCCCCATTCAGGAATCTGAGATAATCACTCTGATCTCCACTTCCAAACCCTCATCTCATGTCCTAGACCCCATTCCTCCCCTACTGACCAAAAAGCTGAAACGCTCCCTAGCACCGCTTTGGTGCACGATCATAAACAGCTCCATGAAAAATGGAGTCGTTCCAGACTGCCTTAAAATGGGACAAGTCACACCCTTGCTGAAAAACCCGGCCTTGACATAACGGATTTGAATAACTTCAGACCTGTATCGAACCTTCCCCTTCTGTCCAAAATCCTAGAAAGATGCGTACTCCAACAACTAACCCAACACCTGGACAACATCAACCTCCTAGACTGCCATCAATCTGGATTCAGAAAAGGCTGTAGCACAGAAACCGCGATCCTCAACATCATCGACGATATCCACAAATCACTAGACTCCGACCAATGCTGCCTCCTCATCCTCCTAGACCTATCGGCAGCATTTGATACGGTAGACCACAAACTCCTCATTAGGGCTCTCCAAGAAAGAGCCGGTCTTGGTGAGGTGGTCCTCCAATGGTTTTCTTCCTTCCTACACAACCGCACTCAAAAAATAAAAATAAAAACTTTGCGTCTGACCTCCACCCAGTCAACAAGGGAGTCCCTCAAGGCTCAGTGCTCTCCCCGCAACTCTTTAACATCTACATGGAGCCTCTCACCAAACTACTCAAAACAGCCAACATCCGCTTCCATCTGTACGCTGACGATACCCAGATATACTTGGAAACCACCTCCTTCAGAGACATTCAAAGACTCAATGACGTACTGAGAGATGTCCAACACTGGCTGTCATGTAATCACCTTAAACTAAACCCCGACAAAACTGAGACACTCCTCATCTCGAATAAAGAGGAGAACCCCTAAATTGCTGAATGGCTAAAGGCCATCGATGCACTCAACGGGAATCTCACCCTGGCCGACTCTGTCAAATCACTAGGTATCACGCTAGACCCGAAACTGAACATGACCAGACACATCAAGAATTCGGCCAAGAGTGCTTTCCTCAACCTAAAACTACTGAACAAAATAAAACCTTTCATTCCGCCCAATGATCTTAAACAGGCCACTCAAACACTGGTGCTATCAAGACTGGACTATGGGAACGCAGTCCTCGCAGGAATAGCAAAATCACATCTGGCTCCCATCAAAACAACTCTGAATGCGGCAGCCAGAATGGTCACCGGAATCAAGAAATTCGACCATATTTCTCCTGCACTCAGAGAACTTAAGTGGCTCCCAGTCAAAATGCGGATTAGCTTCAGAACAGCCTGCCTCACTCATAAAGCCCTACATACCGGCAAACCCGAATATTTGGCGGCCAAACTCAAAAAAGCCTGTCAGGTCAGGAACCTCAGAAGCTCAAACTCCCTCCTACTCATCCCGCCAAAAACTCGAAAACAAAAAACTGCGGCACGATCCCTCGCCGGTAGCGCACCTAAAATCTGGAACTCTATTCCCCCTCACATCAGAACCATTCCCTCTTTTGTAAAATTCAAAAGCCAACTCAAAATCCTGTTCCTCGACCGCTCCCTAGGGAATCGATAGGATCTATCGGAGCGGGGAAACAGACACCTCGCACTACTCGATCTCCTTGTTCTCAAGACTACGAAGCTCTCACACAGCGTCCTGCAATGTTAATGTGTTCTTTCTTTTGTTTTGTTTGTTGTGAATCTCTACATTGTATCTGCTGTAAAGCGCTCCGATACCCTCGGGTCAGGCAAGCGCTATATAAAACTTCTTCTTAAAAAGATGTCTGCTGTTCTCACAGTAGACCTTGTAGCACCAGTATCCAATAGGAAAGTAATGTCTTTACCTTCTACTTTCCCATCAACAAAAGGACCTGACTGATCTACCGGCAAGGATGCGCCAAGCACGCACTCCTCTTCCTCCCCCCTCAGGCACCGTCATTGTACGACATCTGAACGCTCTTCATCATTCTGTAAAAAATATTGTGTAATTGTTCTATTATTCTTACCACTTTCTCCTTGAAATCCGGTGTTCGCACTGAAACTTTGATGAATCACAAAATTTGGCATAGGAGCTGGTGGCACCTGATATTGTGAAGTAACTACCTGCTGCTGCTGATTCATAAGTACTTCATTCTGCATCTGTGGGATTAAATTTTGATTTGGCCCATTATTATTATTATTATTCTGAGTCTTACACTCGTTCTTCCAGTGTCCAAGCTTTCCGCACGCATGACAAGGAAACTTCTTTTTGCTTCTTCTCTGTCCGTTCGTCCTCTATATTTATTACCATTCGCTCCTTGATTATTCTGACTCTGTTCTTTCATTTGATTATTACTTTGGTCATTTGTTTTCTCTTCTTGTTGTTCTGCCAATTTAACTTGTGCCCACATCATTTTCTCCTTTAGCTTCCTACGTCTGGCTGCAATGTCATCTCCGCAATATTTCGCATACTTCAAAATCTCATCCACTGTCTTACTTTGCCAACACAACATGTGCTGCTGTATCATCTGACTGATTTCTGGTTTCAAACCATATACAAACTGATACACAAAATGTCCCATATCCTTGTCACCGATATTCTCAAAACCACTATACTGCTTAAACACCTGTAGTAGCCTTTCATAATATGCATGTACAGATTCATTTGGTTCTTGTGTTGTTCTATCTATTTTTACCCAATCTGTTTCTTTAGGAGGAATTTTCCCTTTCAAATACATGATCATTTGGTGATACTTTTTCATCACCTCACCCGAGGGTGCACCTGTCTTTGCATCTCTAGCATACTCCTCATTAGGCCAATCAATCGTCATTTTACATTCTGTCCATAAAGCAGCAGGTACCACTATATCAAATAGACCATCCAAGTCTTTCAATAGAACCTTTGAAACCTTCACAAATCTTTCTACCTGTTTGTACCATTCAACTGGTTTTTCTCTCAGCTTCGGGAAATCATTTGTAAATGACAATATATCTTGTCTACTCAAAGTAACATGAACATATCCACCTCCAGGAACCTCTCTCATTGGACATCATTTTTCCACTTTGCTTGTTTCTCTTACTGGAAATGCAGCTGCTGCTTCTCTCGCTTGTACTTCCTCTTTCTTTCTTATCCATCTAATTCTCCATTTATCAATGTCTCCCCATTTTCGCAATATGTTCATTAATTCCTTTATCTGTAGTCTCTTTCCAGAAGCATTCACACTTTCTAAATCTTTATCAGTAAAGTCCACTCGATATGGTTTCTGCAACAACTTTGATTTCCCTATGTCTATTCCAATATCTGAAGCAACTTCAGTCAATCTCTCATGAAATACTCTTGCTCTCCTGGTTATACTCTTACATAAAAATAATAATTCGTCATCATTATAAGCGTTCAATCTTTCTGTACCCACACATCCTGTCATCATCTCTTCCAATTCCACTTTCAATCTACTGATATCTAAAATCCTTGGTATTGGGTTCTGATTATCTCTCTCCTGTGCCCATCTTTCTATTTCTTCGGCGGTGACTACTGCTGTACCCCCAGTTCCAGCGGGAACCAAAGGTCTTCTTTCTCTCAAATTCATGGGCGTAACTCTCTTTGGGGTTTCCATTAAAGGTTACACATTATGGAGATCCATTAATGAAATAACTGATTCCCTTTCGCTAACCTGATCATCTGTAATTGTTATTTCTTTTCTAGGACTATTTAATGGAATTGTCACAGATTGTGGTTTCTGGCAAATCTTACTATCCCCATACAATGGGATTACCGGACCAATGGTCACTGGTACTGTCAAAGCTTCAGTATTCAAATTTAATTGACTTATCTTTTGAACTAGTTCTTCTCTAGTTTTATTGAAAGCATCTCTTTCATTATCCTGCAACACTCTGTTATATGATGTTTCATGTAAAATCTGTGGGGTTAATGGTATTCCCAATATTGGCGAACTTGGGACAACCTTACTAGCTGCTTCTTGATATGGTGGTGGATTTTTAATTAAAATATCCTCTAACAACTGGTCATCCGATTCACCATATCCTGCTGTATTCAAATGTTTCGTTTTCTCCTTACACTTTCCTCCAGACTGTCCCTCAGCCATTAATACTGGATATAACCCTTCTGATACCATAGCTCTCCTCCATTGTTTCATCTGTCCTTCACGTGACTCATGCAAGTGTCTGGGAAAGAATCCTCTATACCTTCCACCTCTACATTTTTCTCGTTCATATGACTCAGTCTCCCATTCTTCCAAAGCCTCATATTGAGTTAACCTAGGTCTTGGTTCTAAATCATTCATTTTCAATCTCAAATTCTGAAGAATCCTCCCATTAAACATACCATTTTTAGGAAATGCTAACACTCCATCATCCTTGGTATATTCTATCCAATTTTCCAACCACATGCAGGTATGATATCCTCTTTCCATCATCAAAAATGATGCTGGTGTCTTCTTCGGTGGCGGATTAGGAATTCCCTCTCTAGTCAACACAGGCATATCCTTTACAAAGAAATTCTTAATTTTCTTTAAAAATGACATTTTTCTTTTCTCTCCATACATTCTTGAACAACGGTGTAGGAAACTATATTCCGCAAACCCTTGAAATCTTCTACCTGTACGTCTTGCACTAACAGTCAAATCAAAATCCCGCATACAATCTTCTCTCCACCAATCCTAGCGCGGCTTCTAACTAGCGATCCAATCGAATCAGGCTCACGCCTGTGATCCGACCAATGCCAGCGCTGCCTTTTCCTGACGTCAGTTCTTCTCCTTTCTACTGACCCCTTCTTTACAAGGCTGCTCCTGTCACACGCCCGCTGCTTCTACCAATCCCAGCGCGGCTCACTGTGACGTCAGTCCAACTCCAGCGACTGACCCTCCCTTCACAAGGTAATACGAAAACCCTTTTCTCAAAATTTTCTTTTAAAATTCTTTGTTAGTAACGACATAAAAACATTTGCTACTCTGTCTGTTCCACTAAATCAAAGGATAGTTTATTTCCTTCCACTGCAAGTAAAACCTTCCGCTTACTCTTCAGACAAGCTCCAGAGTACCTGCTACTCCTCCGGTGTCTCCCGTTTGGGAAATTTGAGACCAAAGTTTCACCAGCAAACTCCTTTTGCTGTCAATTTACCTTGGAAAGACCTGCTACTCCTTCAGGGTTACCCTTTCTAGGTGATATAACGCCTAAAGTTTCACTAGCGAACTCTTTGCTATCAATCACTCTCTCTTTTACACAAAAATAGTCCCTACCTTAACACTGCCAGCCCTACCTAGCTTCTCAGTGTTATTCCAACAGACGAGTAACCTCACTGCAGTGTGGTTTCTATCGCCACCCGCTATTCATTCCCCGGGAATTTTCCAGACAACATAAAACAAGGACGCTAACTCTTTTTGTTAAACATAAATCAATAATCTATACTTATCACCAAACTAGTCAATAATAACCATAACTCTGCTACCAGAAAACTGATCCAGCGGTGTACTAGCAACAGATACTCCACTACCATATACTCGCCTGGGCCCATATAACTACTCTCACAATAATACCAAGTAGACCGCTGGAACTTTTAGTTTATGATTTTCATACTTCAAGATCTAGTTATTTCTTCTCTAACTAAACCTTTCACTGATCAAATAGTTCTTTCCTCTGGTCAATGGACCATTAGTTGGAACTAGTTGATGGCGATAATTAACATATCTTATTAAACATTTCTTGATTTATAATGAAATAATCACAGACTCGGGAAGTTTTAAAATCTTTATCTAAGTTAAGTGAGTGTGAACCATCTCAACGTTTCAGTACAAACACCCTCATTCGCAAGAGTGTCAATTCAATCAAGTTTCAATAGGTATAGCAATTCAGATCCACACAACAACAATACTCTGAAAGAAGAGGACAGAGAGAGAAGAACATCTATCAAGACGATGAATTTATAATTACCAAGTATGGTGTGAAGACCAACCCCCTGGCCAAAGGGCTGGTAAGGGTCCCCGGGACAGATCAGGAGACAAAGACTTCAGGACAGGAATCAGGACAGGATACTTCACCTCTCTAGATACCGACGACTGCGTCGCACCCCTCTCTGACACTCACTTCCTCCTCGTGGTTCTTCCGCGATCTTCTTTCTAACCCAATTAAGTTAAATAGATGGTTCTGCATTCGATTTTCTTCATCAGCGTCTCGCAGCTTCAGCACCACCCACAGCACCGACAGCATCCCGAGCTCTGCTTCTGTGCTCCTGTAAAAAGCATAACTAACTAACTAAAACGACCTCAATTATACTTTTTCATAACCTTGTACCACCCATTAATGTTTCTATATCACAAAGTACTAACTCTGATTGGACAGGCAAGGGGGGGATGATCATCACACCATGCTTACATTTCGCTTATTCCATTAAACCATTGTTTCAAACTCCTCCCCTCAAACTTTATTAAATCATTTCCTTTCCCATACATCTCCAAACTTTATTAATACAAAATGAAGCGATATCCTGAATAAAGCTCCTTCATATGAACTCTTCACCCTCATGTTCCCAGGGCACATCTTCGCTGGCCTTGGACGCGTGACAAGTCCTTAGTCATCTTTTCGTATTCCCTCTTCAGTACGCATGCGTGGGGTTACGTCAATCGGCTCGATTCAGACAAGTTCAAGAGGCCCAAATGCGCACTAATAATAAAGTCAAAAGAAGAAATGTTATTCTAAAAAATAAATGATTTCACTGTATACCACCAACCTCTACTCTAACCCATTCTATTTATTATTACCCTTTCTGCATTTGCATTAGTCTAAAACTTATTTTCTAATTCAAGCAAGCAGGTGCCATGCATGTGAGTTTTCAAGCGGCCATTTTATGGTTCTTTGCGCAGGCACCAGAATTTCCCTCCAAGCATTAGTACCTCATACTACGTAGATGCAGTAGACGCATGCGCAGTAAAGATTCCCCTGTTAAAGTGCGTTTAGTCCTTTGTTCATGTTATTTCAGTTAATAAACACATAGGCAAGCTTCATTGTCCTGTGTAACTCTTTCTAAATGCTAATTATTAATTACAAACACGTTGTTAGTAAATTGTTATCGAGTTAAAACAAAAGGATTGCTTCCGAGCAAGGCTCGTTTATGAGCCCTTGCTCCATCACTACTATTGTAGCCTGACTGCCGTAGTGTAAAACTTGACGTGCGACCTGTTAAAATAACCTTTCTGACAGGTAAAAACCCCCTTTTAAATATGAGTAAGTCAACTCTACATAGACATTGTATCCCATAAGCAAGGGAGCATGGTATTTAAAAGTGGGGTGTAAGAAAACAGGGCTTTTTGCAGACGTCCCCCCACCTTTTGGCCCCATTTGGACTACTAGATGCTTGTTTTCGACTCTGACAGTGAACTGAAGCCTGGTAACCAGGCACCACTGTCAGTGCTCTCTCCCTAAAAGTGACATGTGCAATTGGCATCCCCAATTGACAGAGACCATACCCCCCTTATATATCCCTGGTAAGGGGTACTGTGGAACCCAGGGCATGTGTGGTACAGTGGTACTCAGGGCCTGCAGCACTGGTTGCGCCACCCTGAGGGACCCAGGTAAAACAGATGACAGCAGACCTGCCATTGCAGACTTCAGGAAAAGTGTTCACTGCTCAGTGGCATAGCAAGAGGGGGGCGGTCTGCCCCAGGTGGCACGAGTTTTGAGGACAATCACCAGCACACCCCCCCGCTCTTCAGTTCACCAGCACCCCCACTCTTCAATGTGGCTGCAGCGGGGCGGCATACGCAGGGACCGCCCCGGGCGGTCTGAGGTCTAGCTACACGACTGTCACTGCTCCATTTTGACTTTGTCCTCACCATGTTTGGCAGGTTTCCAGCACTGCTCTTAAGTAGTCACCCCTAGAGAAGGTCTCTTGTACCCATGAGGCAGAGTGTAGTATATTAAGAGTGTAGCCATCAAAGTGCAAGCTTATATGTCTCTATAGTAGCTTTACCATTAAAGTACACTATAAGTGATAGGCGGTTCATAAGATAACATAGGTCTTGTACCCAGACATACCAGGGTTGCTAGATCCATTATAGTACCACCTAAATATGTTGAGTATGGTGTCAAACAACATGACTCTCTCTCCTGACACAAATCTGATGCCAAGGGAGGGCTGGCATGCACCCAGGTGGCTACCTAGTGGTTGCCCACCTGGTTACCCTAGATGATATGCGTTGGCTGACAGCCCAGGTTTTCCCACCTCAGCTGCCACCAAGACAAGTTTCTGACCTCCTACCAGGCAGTGTGAGCACTCCCAGGAATCAGAACAAAGGCATGGGCATGAAGGAGTTCTCACCTCCCCATCGCAAGTGGGCTAGTGCAGTGACACGTCAGAGTGGTGGGCTTCAAAGTCTACATCATCTCTATTATGCATCTGGGCTGTCCCCCTAATCAATCAATCAATCAATCACAGAATTTGTAGAGCGCACTACTTACCCGCGAGGGTCTCAAGGCGCTGGGGAGAGGGAAGGGGGGGGGGTGCTGCTACTGGTCGAACAGCCAGGTCTTGAGTAGCCTCCTGAAGGTCAGCAGGTCTTGGGTCTGTCGTAGGCTTAGTGGAAGGGTGTTCCAGGTCTTGGCGGCGAGGTGTGAGAAGGATCTGCCGCCGGTGGTTGTTCTTCGAATGCGAGGGACGGTGGCGAGGGAGAGGTCGGCGGAGCGGAGCTGGCGGTTGGGGACGTAGAAGAAGAGTCGTCTGTTGAGGTAGGCTGGGCCAGTTTTGTGGAGTGCCTTGTGTGCGTGGATGAGGAGTTTGAAGGTGATCCTCCTGTCGACGGGGAGCCAGTGCAGGTTCCTCAAGTGGGGGGTGATGTGGCTGTGGCGTGGTACGTCGAGGATCAGGCGTGCGGAGGCGTTTTGTATGCGTTGCAGTCGCTTGATGAGCTTGGCCGGGGCTCCCGCGTAGAGGGCGTTCCCATAGTCAAGTCTGCTACTGACGAGGGCCTGGGTGACTGTTCTTCTTGTGTCTGTCGGGATCCACCTGTAGATCTTGCGAAGCATGCGGAGGGTGTTGAAGCAGGAGGAGGAGACTGCGTTGACTTGCTTGGCCATGGAGAGCGTTGAGTCGAGGATGACTCCCAGGTTGCGTGCGTGGTCGGTGGGTGTTGGGGCTGCTCCCAGCGTCGTTGGCCACCAGGAGTCGTCCCAGGCTGAGGGGTTGGAGCCGAGGATGAGGACCTCCGTCTTGTCCGTGTTCAGCTTTAGTCGGCTGATCTTCATCCAATCGGCGACGGCCTTCATTCCTTCATGGAGATTGGCTTTGGCGGCGGGGGGGTCCTTGGTGAGGGAGAGGATCAGTTGAGTGTCGTTGGCGTAGGAGATAATGTTGAGGTCGTGCTGTCTGGCGATGCGTGCGAGCGGGGCCATGTAGATGTTGAACAGTGTTGGGCTGAGGGAAGATCCCTGGGGTACGCCGCAGATGATCTCGGAGGCTTCGGATCGGAAAGGTGGGAGGCGGACTCTCTGGGTTCTGCCGTCGAGGAAGGAGGTGGTCCATTCCAGGGCCTTGTCTCGGATCCCTGCGTCGTGGAGGCGTGCGCGTAGAGTGCGGTGGCAGACAGTGTCGAAGGCGGCGGAGAGGTCCAGCAGGATGAGGGCTGCGGTCTCACCATTGTCCAGCAGGATCCTGATGTCGTCGGTGGCGGCGATGAGGGCAGTCTCAGTGCTGTGGTTGCTGCGGAACCCTGATTGGGATGGGTCCAGGATGCTGTTTTCTTCGAGGTATCGGGTTAGCTGTTTGTTGACGATCTTCTCGATGACCTTGGCTGGGAACGGAAGCAGGGAGATGGGCCGGAAGTTCTTGAGGTCTCTCGGGTCCGCCTTGGGTTTTTGAGTAGGGCGTTGATCTCTGCGTGTTTCCAGCTCTCTGGGAAGGTCGCGGTCTCGAAGGAGAGATTGATGACGTTGCACAGGTGGGGTGCGATGGAGCTGCTGGCTTTGTTGAAGATGTGGTGCGGGAAAGGGTCTGACGGGGAGCCAGAGTGTATTGTGCTCATGGTCTTGATGGTGTCCTCGATGTTCACGCTGGCCCAGGCTGGCAGGGGGTCATGGTCGATGGTGTGCGGCGGGTCTGGTGCATCGATCTTAGTTGGGGCTGTCTGGGTGTTGAAGTTGTCGTGGATGTCGGCGATCTTGCGGTGAAAGAAGGTGGCGAGGGAATCGCACAGGGGTTGCGACGGCGGGATGTCGTTGGTGTTGGAGCTGGGATTGGAGAGTTCCTTCACTATGTTGAAAAGCTCCTTGCTGTTGTGTGCGTTGTTGTCGAGGCGGTCTTTGAAGGAGATTCTCTTGGCGGACCTGATGAGGTGGTGGTGGTTACGGATGGCGTCTTTGTGGGCTGTGTGGCTGTCCGGTGTCTTATCACTGTGCCATTTCTTCTCTAGTTTCCGGCAGGTACGCTTGGAAGCTAGGAGTTCCGAGGTGAACCAGCTGGCTCTTTTGGTGGTGTCACTGTAGGTGAGCTTTTTCAGCGGGGCGAGGGTGTTGGCACAGTCGTCCATCCATCGTCTGAGGTTGCAGGCAGCGTCGTCGGTGTTGGATGGGTCGGAGGGAGGGCTGAGAGTGAGGGTTGCCCAAAGTTGGTCTTCGGTGACTTTGCTCCAGCAGCGGCGTGGGATCTGTTGGGTGCGGTGGTGTGTGGTGGGTTTCTGGAAGGTGAAATGGATGCAGCGGTGGTCGGTCCAGAGGAGTTCCATGGTGTGGCTGAAGGAGACGTGGGAGCTTGAGGAGAAGATGGGGTCAAGCGTGTGGCCGGCGGAGTGGGTCGGTGTTGTGACGAGCTGGCTCAGACCGAGGTTGGCGAGGCTGTCGATCAGGGTGGTGGAGTTGCTGTCGTTGTTGTTCTCCAGGTGAAAGTTCAGGTCTCCGAGGAGGATGTAGTCGGTAGAGGTCAGGGCGTGCGTGCTGATGAAGTCGGCGATGGAGTCGCTGAACTGGGGTCGGGGCCCAGGGGGTCTGTAGACAAGGGTGCCTCTAAGGGTGGTGTTGGGGTCCGTGTGGATCTGGAAGTGCATGTGTTCGGCGGTGCAGAGAGTGTCGTCGGTGCTGGTCGAGACCCTGATGGTGTTCTTGTGGACGATGGCGATTCCTCCTCCTACTGCGTTGATGCGGTCTCTGCGGGTGATCTTATAGCCGTCTGGGATGGCTATGGCGATGTCGGGGGCGGAGGAGTCGTTCATCCAGGTCTCAGTCAGGAAGGCGACGTCTGGTGATGATGTGTCGAGCAGGTCCCAGAGCTCGACGGCGTGTTTGCGTGCGGAGCGGGTGTTCAGTAGGATGCACCGGAGGTGGTTGAGGTCCTTCTTGGCGGGCGCCTCGGTGGCTCTGAGGCTGGTGTAGCTGCAGTTCCGGCAGGTGAAGGGACCATGGGTGCGTTTCGGGGCGGCCTTGAAGCAGTTGTGTGTCCGTCCGGGGTTGAGAGCGTGGAGTGTGGTGGCATCGTATCGGCGTCGGTCCTCGAGGCTGGAGCGGGGGGCGCGCGGCCCAGGGGTTCTGGCGCTGGGCGCGGTCCAGGCACGGACGGGCGCAGACGGGCTTGCCTTAGGCGCGCCTTTGGCGCGCCCGCTGCGCACGTCCGCTGCGCATCCGCACAGCGGCCGCCATATATGGAGAGGTGGGAGGGAGGAGCAGCTGGGAGGCAGGGGCAGCGAATGGGCAGTCAGGGGGGCGGGGCCGCAGGGGACGCAGCGGCGGGAATGGAGAGAGGCAGCGAGGGGCACAGAAGGCAAAGTGGACACAAGGGAGGTGGGGGCAGCGAGGGAAAACAGAAGAAAAACACGGGCACCGAGGCCACAAGCGGAGGGGCGAGCTTACCAGCAGCAGCAGCGGGCGGACAGCACAGGCGGAGCTGTGTGGTGGGGGAGCGACCTACCTGGCAAGGTCAAGGATCGCTCTCCTCACCGCGCAGCGGCCGCCATATATGGGGAGGTGGGAGGGAGGAGCAGCTGGGAGGCAGGGGCAGCGAATGGGCAGTCAGGGGGGCGGGGCTGCAGGGGACGCAGCGGCGGGAATGGAGAGAGGCAGCGAGGGGCACAGAAGGCAAAGTGGACACAAGGGAGGTGGGGGCAGCGAGGGAAAACAGAAGAAAACACGGGCACAGTACAGTGGGGCAGCGAGGGCACAGAAGGCAAAATGGACACAAGGGGGTGGGGGCAGCGAGGGAAAACAGAAGAAAAACACGGGCACAGTACAGTGGGGCAGCGAGGGCACAGAAGGCAAAATGGACACAAGGGGGTGGGGGCAGCAAGGGAAAACAGAAGAAAAACACGGGCACCGTACAGTGGGGCAGCGAGGGCACAGAAGGCAAAATGGACACAAGGGAGGTGGGGGCAGCGAGGGAAAACAGAAGAAAAACACGGGCACAGTACAGTGGGGCAGCGAGGGCACAGGAGGCAAAACGGACACAAGGGAGGTGGGGGCAGCGAGGGAAAACAGAAGAAAAACACGGGCACAGTACAGTGGGGAAGCGAGGGCACAGGAGGCAAAACGGACACAAGGGAGGTGGGGCAGCGAGGGAAAACAGAAGAAAACACGGGCACCGAGGCCACAAGCGGAGGGGCGAGCTTACCAGCAGCAGCAGCGGGCGGACAGCACAGGCGGAGCTGTGTGGTGGGGGAGCGACCTACCTGGCAAGGTCAAGGGTCGCTCCCTAAGGAAGACACAGTCCTCCCTTTGCCCCCAGGTGCGTTTGGACCCTGCAAAGGCAGGAAATTAGGTATGCAGGAGGTGCACACCTCCAGGCAGGCTGGCCACAACTCCATGATGAGCAGCCTGATCTGTACACGTAAAATTTATTTCTGCCCTCTTTAGGAGGGCAGAAATAGTGGGTAGAAAATGTGACCCACACCACCAGATATGGTTGCCACAGGGGTGGACTAGCAGCAGGAACTAGCTGACTATTGACTACTAGCGCCCACACCCCTAACTCCCCTAAATCTAGGAATTAGGGACCCACCTGACACCAGAATCTCAGATCTGAACCATCTACTTCAAATAAGGACCAAGAGGAGACCTGTGACACCGACAAGAGGACTTTGCCCACCAGCACAAGGCCAAAGAGTGATATTGTCCCCCTGAGGCAACAGACTTGGAACTGAATGATCCTCATCCTGGCCAAAACACGAAACTCCCATAGTAAGGGACCCCTGTCAAACCCAGAAGTACCCTCAGACTCCCCTAGATTGGTGGGACCAGTCCCCTGCAAAGTGCAGGTAAAACAATGCTCTGCATCTAAAAAGAATTACTTGCCATCGGGTCCTCCGAAGGATTACCCAAAAAGTAAATAGTGAAGTGCATTTGGGAGCTGTAATTTCACAGAAGTTACAAGCCGCTACTGCATTCCCCTATACCTCAAGATGTCAAAGTTCCTTTTCGTTACTTTTACCGCTAGCAAGGCTTTTTGGTTACCAGTCGGGTAACTGAGCCCTTAACTAAATACTACATCAAGAGGGCAATTCACAATACCTGTGACTGACGTCAGCAACGTCCCTGCTCTTTGCATCCCCTTTTTCGAGGGGTTGTCCCTGTGGTAAAAACAGCTTGGGCACGACTCCCAATTAAAGACCACTGACAACCACTGCACCCGGACTCCACAGACCATGTAAAATTGAACTGACTGTTGGGTCCTGGGGCACCAAGGACCTCTACCTTGAAAGGGTACAATGCAACTCAACCACTAAGGGACCGATTGTCACTAGCAGATTTTCCTATTGACTGCAATGTTAAATGTCTGTACTTTTAAATGCATTTATTTTCTAATGCTTTGAAAATCCATAAATCCTGTTATGTGCATGCTATTTAGTTCATGTTGATGTCTGAATTTACATGAAAATATACTCTATTTTTTAAAGTTAGTGTTAGATTTTTCTCGAGTCTTGTTAATTGCTTATGAACCCTTATGGTATTGTAAAATACTTAACACATGTTCCTCCAGTAATGCCTGACTGCTCTTTGCCACAGTACTAGGACTGAGCTAAGGATTATTGTTGTGAATCCAAAGATCATCATTGAGTCATTGTGACAGTATTGCATGGTAAAGGTCCTCACCCATACCACATAATATTCCTCTTTTCTATATTGATGCCTATCTTGTGGATCTTAAACCTGTGTTTGTAGTACCACATGGTTATAGGTTAATTGTGCATGTAAAATCCACAAAATTGACTTCAGCATAAAAAAGTATTTTTTCAGAATATTTTTGACTTTTTTTAAATTGGCTTTATAGGGCCCTGTGTCGATCCCTATTCCACTAGTGTAGTAATAAGATTCTAGGTAAGGTAGGATAAGGTTTAAAATGTTTGTATAGTTTTTAAAAAGGTCCCAACTATCATAAAACAAGTCTAGGCACAATGGATACTGCTCAGAACCTCGACCTGGTAGTTATCCCAGCCCTGAGGATCAGGATCCAAGGGTGTTGCACAAAGCAAGGGGCATTAGTTACAAGGGGACAGCTAAAAAGGAGGACCTGCAAAGGCTCCTCAGCTCCTATGAGAGAGAAAAGTTAGAGAGGGATGGCCATGCCTCAGAAACAGATCCTGAAGAGAATGAGGATGATGCCTTTGCCCCCCTTGAGAATGATGAGGAGAATGGTGAGGGCCATAGTTCTGCGTCCTTCCTAGACATTCTTTACCAGTGGGAAGTGGCAGGAGTCACTTCTCCCCTCTGGTATGTTTATGTTTATTTGAGTTTTATATAGCGCTGGCTAGACCCCGAGGTATCAGAGCGCTTTACATAAGGTTCCACAGAATTACAAAATGACATCAGTTACAAGTTACAACAGTTACACGAAAACATTTCAAGAGCGTCGGAAGACGAAATAAATGGAGCTTAGAAGGGTAAGGGGGTGGTGTAAAGGTGTAGGAGGGAGAAAGGATGGAGATAGGATGGATGGCGAGACGAAGGAGAGTCTGCCCAAAGTCCGGCTGGGTAGGTGACGGCCGAGGGGGAAGTCCACAGCCCATCTCCTCTATAGCTATCAGGTAGCTCCACCGGCATCAGTCAAGCGGCTAGGTCTCAATAAGAAAACAATTAGAGAGCAAAGAGGAGGAATAAATGGAGCGTAAAGTAGAAAGTGGGTGGAGTAAAGGGGTAGGAGGGAGAGTATGACGGAGAGACGAAGTAAGGTCAGCCCAATGTCCGGCTGCGTAGGTGACGGCCGAAGGGGTAGTCCACGGCCCATCTCCTCTATAGCTATCAAGTAGCTCCACCGGGCATCGGCCAAAAAGCTAGGTCTCCACGGTCGATGGCCGCCGTATTTTCTCATCCAGTGAGGTCCAAAAAAGAATCAGGACCAAAACGGAGGCTCAATTGGCCATAAGAAGTGATCCTGCGGGCAAGCAAAGCAGAGAAGTCCAAACCCAGAGGCAATCCAATACCGTTCCAAGATGGCCGCCGTCTTTGCTCAACTAGTGAGGAGGCTCGTGGAAATTCATCCTTTATTTTCATGGTTGGGTATCCATCCTTATTTACATGATAGGCTAGGGGAGACCATTTTGGAAAAGATTTCTACTGATGACAGGGGGGGAAGGTACCAACAAAATGGAGGGCCATGAACACAGAGCCCCAACTGGACAGATGAAAGGGCTCAACAGGTCTCAGGACATAGAGACCCCACGTTGCGCCTTCAGCCAATGACGGAACACGAGAAGCAGATCGGAGGGGGCAGTCTTCAGGAACACAAGGGCCTCCTCAGGACTCAAGTGGGAGAGCAGCCGGTCTGTATGCTCGTGGAGAAGGAAGGCAGGCTACGGGCGTTCTCCACCCGCTCCTGGGGCCTAGAGGGAATCTGCCGTTGATCGCTTGCGCCTCACGGGAGCCCTCAACTCCGGCTTCCTGCAGGGTTCCAGCCAGCGATCACGCAGGGCCTAAGCATCAAGGCAAGCCGCGATGTACACGGCACAGCGGGCATCCTCCGGCAGCTCCTGATGAACAGGGGGAGCCTGCGGTGTGAGACGATGCGGTCACAGAGGGCTCAGCCGCAACCTCAGATCCGAGGTGCCATCCGACTGGTATCGGACCACCAGACGCTCCTACCTGCAACTGGCTCGGGACACACGTCGGTGGACCCATACGAGATCTGTAGTGCAGCCGTTGGGGGGTCAAACGCCTCCCGTGCATCCTCTTTGGCAGCATGGGAGACTCCAGTGCGAGGGAGGGGGGACAGCACTCACCAGACTCCGGTGAGAACCAAGAAGATGCTCGGGGGGCTCGATCTCCCATCGGTGGGTGGCAGCCAGCTCACCAGTCCCAACACGTTGTTAGGGGGACGTCCCGGGGTTCCATCTCACTCCAGGCATCGGCGGCCGGCAGCCAGCAGAGGAACAAGGAAGCGAGGCAGGCAGTGGTCACGGCCGTTACAGGCGGCCAGCCCGCTCCGGAGTCGGCGGCAGGTCAAACAGCCTACCAGGCCTACCAGTCTGGTAGACTGGTAGGACCCCCTGACCAAATCTCCTTGGAGGAGAGAAGGCTTGAACTTGAGGAGAGGTGACTGGCCCTTGAGGTAAGAAGGGTTAAGTTGGGCCTTAGGCCCAAAGATGGTGGCACCAACAACAATGATACAAGGGTAAAGGATGAGTCCTTTGACCTAAAGATCCCCAAAGGGATTGTCCCCAAATATAATGATGGAGATGACATTGGAAAATGTTTTGCAGCCTTTGAGAGGGCCTGCAAAATGAGGAGGATAGGTCTCTAACACTAGGGCTCTCTTTTATGGAGTTAGTCTCAGTTAAGGGCAGAGATAGACATCTGACACTACATGAGGATGTGGCTGAGTCCTACAAGCATATGAAGGAGAAACTCATAGAAGGGTTTGGACTCACTTCAGAAGAGTATAGGCTGAAGTTTAGGGACACCCATAAAGGCCAGACATGGGTGAAGTTTGTGGGCTTTTCAGTTAAGGCACTAGACGGCTTGATCAAAGGTAATGAGGTGAACACATATGATGGGCTTTATAATTTGATCATGAAAGAGCATATAGTGAAAAACTGTACCTCAGACAAGTTACACTAGCATCTGGTAGATTCATCTCTTTCTAGCTCAGAGAGCTTGCTAAGAAAGTGGATAACTGGGTGAGGACAAGACATCCAGGAGGGTGACTCCAGCAAGGGGGGGTTAGGCCCACAAAAACCAAAAGAGGGATGTGATAAGTCCACCAAAGAGACTCCCTCAGTATCCCAGAACCCTAAAAAGGAGGAGAGTAAACCCCACCCCAACTCTGGCAAGCAGAAGCAGGGGGGCCCTGGGTTAAAAAAACCTCTTTGAGAACAGATTGTGTAGGAGGGTTCACTGCGAGGAGAAGCAAAATGGCGGCAGCTTGAGGTGGTCGGTTGTGGTACAGCAGCCCGTGTATGAATTCAGCAGTGCAATATTGAACTGACCGTTTCCATGGCCCCCAGTATATTGGCGGACACTCACCTGGCCCCTGGAGGCTGCTCCCGAGTAGCTTTGATTTTCGGAGGACTGCTCGCTCTGAGACATCTCATCACTGAGACTGTGGGACACTCGGACTGCATTGTTTGCCACGCTCTGGCTCTGATGCCAGGAATGGGTATGAAGGTGGCTGGTGGAGCCCAGAAGGGCAAGGCTACTCACTCCACCGCAGCAATAGGTGCTTCAGGTCCAATGGAGCAGGGGCACGAGATTGCGGGGGACCAACGTCGCGATAAGCTGGGAGGCCAGCCCTCTAGGCTCAGCTTGTGAAGCCTCCCCCGGTGAGGAAAGGGAGAGGCAGGGCTGCCAGCAATCAGCATCCGGCCGGCCCTATGTTGGTGGAGCTGCTGAAGGGATTGGCCGGGAAACAGGGGGATCGCCGACACAGAGCATGCCGGGAGCGCTTGTGTCAGACCAGCCTAGTACCCCAGCTGCTGAAGCCCAGGTTTTGACGGCTGCATCTAATCCAAGGACTTTAGTGGACAACGATGAAGGTATGCTGGCCCCCCTCCTCCTCTTTACCCCAGGCCCTCGTTGCGGAAGTGGGGGACTGCACAAACTTGCCTGCGGTACTTACTGTGCTAACTCAGAGAGCCATGAGCTGCGATCAGGGCATAGTAAATGCTGGGGGTGAGCCCCCAGGGGACAGGGGGGACCCGTGTCCTCAAGGGGGGGCCAGGGATGTTAATACTGCATCTGAGATTACATCTCCCCTTTCCCGATACATGCCCTAATATCTGCCCTGACACGATGGAGCCAGCTTTTGTTATCAATGACCAGCCCCCAATCCTCACCTATCAACTGGTGATCCAAGGGGGACAGAAACTTGGAACTATGACCTAGAAAGGGAGCCAAGTGATTGGTTTTTTTTCACTGTCCAACAGTGCTGAATGGTCATTGGATGAATCCGGGTCATCTGCTGAATCCAGTGAGGACGGTATTGACCCAGACATGGGTAAAGGGGCTCATGCAATGACCGCCCATAAGATAGCTAAGAAGGTGGTTCGGCAGACATCTGAGGGCAAAGATTTGGCCTGGGACTACACACCTATGGAACAGCTAATTGACACCCCCTCGGGGACTGTCCAGGATACCGGTGGCCATGACTCTCCTACACTGGGCACTATTTATCAAGCTATACGAATGCACCGGGTGGCGACGCGTCAAGACAGCCGAAAGGCTCAAACTGCATTGAGAAAAATTCAAGGGGTGGTCAGGAAGCTGGCAAAAGTGTGCAACACCATTGGGGAATGCTTGACAGATCTCAAGACAAGATCTGGCAGCCACTCGAGTACATACAGAGGCACACGAATCCCAGCGTGTTGACATACAATGGAAGCTGGAGAATCATGAGAACCACCAGCGGCGCAGTAATCTCCATCTGCTAGGGGTCCCAGAAGAAATCGAAGGCACAGATATCCGGACCTATGTGGTGGGACTATTGCGAATTGGGTGGGGGGAGATGAATCTGGTTACTGATTATACCTCCTGGGCTAAGCTGTGAGTTTCAGGGGGGCATTATAATTCCTATCTTTTTTTTCTTCTGTATCGCCCTGGAACAAGTAATATATATGCACTTTTACACGTGTCACAGGTGCCACTCAAATCTCTCCACAGACCGCGGCACTGTCTTAGGGTTGGGAGGGGGGTTGAAGGTAGGAGGGGGAGGGATGTCAGGGGGTGGGATTGGGACGAAAGGGCACGAGAGGTGGCAGGGGTGGACCTGGCGGGATGGACGGTCACATTGGTAGAGGGTAGGTGCAGGGGGGGCAATCTGAAAATTTTACCCAGAGATGGAGCAATGATGATTACACTGTATCTTTACTTAGTAAAAGTTGTGACTAGAAATAAAAGGGTATCTCGACCAAGGGTTAGATTGGTAAAATAACTATATGTTCGGTTAACGTGGGAGGGCTAAATGACAGAATCAAACAATCAAGGGTGGCCGTGTTCTTAAGGACCATCGCCCCTGATTTGGTGTCCATGCAGGAGACACATATCCCGTGGGATAAAAAGGAGCTATTAACAATCAGGGAGTACACTTTGCTGACCTGTTCCTGCCAGATGTCTAATATTCGAGGAGTGGCTATTTTGGCCAAACCCCAAATAGAGGAGATAAGGCGCAAACTTGCGGACAGCAATGGTAGGTGGGCGCTGGTTGAGCTCGAGATAGAACTGACAGTTTGTACCATATACGGTTCAAATCAGAATGATCCCAAGGTACTGGAGGATCTCGAGGTCGAGTTAGCATCCTGGCCACACGTGCTAATTATTTGAGGAGATCTGAAAATTCATCAAGCAGTTGCGACCTTACAGACCCCGAGATATCAGGGGAAGAAACCTCGAGTATATAGGGCCCTGGCCTCTCTCATACCCAGTCATGGCCTAGCAGATACATGGAATATTAAGCATACTAGTGATCCAGGCTATACCTATTACTCATGTCCACACAAGAAATATGTTTGACTCAACAATTTTTTAATATCAGTGGGCCTGCTAAATAAAGCCGATATTAGGAAGCTCCCAAAGATCATCTCAGACCACAGCCCGCTGATCCTAGAGGTAAAGCTTCAAGCGATTACAAAACATTGATATAAGTGGACTTTTGACAGAAAGCTACTGGTGAACACAACCTTTGTCGAACATATAAAGAACTGGGCACAGGAGTACTTTGACACCAATAGGTTTAGTGCGCCACGGAACATAGTCTGGGACAGCTTCAAAGCTAGCTTGAGGGGCGAGATTATTAGCTTTGTTGCCCATGCCAAAAGGCAGCGTCAAGCTGAGAATGAGAGGCTGCGAGGGGAATTAGCCGAGGCAGAACTAGAGCATGTCACAAGAATTGCACAGGGGCTAGGAGAAGCGCAAACCCAGCTTAAAATTATAGTTTTAAAAGCAGAGATAAATAGTTGTTATATCCAGAGATTGGCTGAAGAATTTCAGACACATAAGCACGAGATGTACGAGTATGGAGAATCTGTAGGGAGAAGGCTTGCATGCATACACAGCAGAAAACAACAAGGAGCAGGATAACTGCAATTAAAAAGAATGGTATAATCTGCTCAGAGGTCAATGACATACTCCGCGTATTTCAAGAATTTTATCAGGTATTATATAAGGAAGGCAGCTGTGCACTTCTGGATGTTCCTCGAGTAGTGCCTGAGTTGGATCTTGGGGCCACCCTCGATCAATCTACTAGGAATGAGCTAGAAGCAGATATTACGCTTGAAGAGGTTTTAACTACTCTACACCATCTACTCTCAGGGAAAGCTGCAGGCCCGTAAAAATACCCCTGGAGCTTTATAAGATACTTCAATCAGAGCTAACTCCTTTCTTACTAGACCTGTTTCTGGGGGTACAGCATAACGGGCTCCCACCGGAGTCTTGGAAAGGTACCAACATCATTATTTTCCCGAAGAAGGACAAACCTCCGGACAACCTGGCTTCGTATCGGCCAATATCATTGATAAATACTGATGCCAAGATATATTCCAAAATATTGGCAGGTATGTTGGGGAGGGTTATAGCCCTCCTAGTGTCACCTTGGCAGCATGGCTGTATACCTGGCAGAGGAACAACTGACCATATAAGGCGGGCCATAGCGTTATTTGATATTACAGCTGAAACGGGGGGCAAATGGCTATGGCCCGCCTCAATGCCGAGAAGACCTTTGATCGGGTGGCCTGGAGCTTTTTATGGTGAATATTAGAACTAAAGGGCTTCGGCCCCCGAATGATCACTGCTATTAAAACCTTGATCCATATGCACAGCTCCAGCTAATGGGCGAAGAGTCGGAAATTAGAAAGGTGTCCAGTGGAACTAGGCGGGGTGCCCTTGCTCTCCCATCCTGTTGGCTCTTTATATAAATCCTCTGATTGAGAGGATCTTAAACAACCAGGAGATAAAGCCGGTAATCTGTAAAGGGTATGAGACCAAAGTGCTCTCATACGCGGACGATACTGCTATTGTCACCACCGATCCTGAAGGGGCCATCAGGGAAATAGAAGCTATTACGGGAGAGTATGGGCAAGCCTCTAGTTACCCATTGAATAAGGGAAAAAACACGAATCAATTTCCCGAATAACCTTATTTTTCATGATTCGTGACATGTGGATACAGTCACGTATCTTGGCGTCCGCATCAGCTCTAAAGTAGACACTATAGGCAAGATTAATTTCAACCCCCCTAGTCAGCAAAATTTCCACTAATTTAAGACGCATGAATGGGCTCCACCTATCCATCATTGGGAGTGGCAACGTTCTTGAGATGATAATGCGCCCGAAGATTTTATATTTATTTCGGTCATTACTGGTAGCCATAGATGAATCAATACTGAAAACTTTGGATTCCATTTTTATAAACTTCATTTGGCAGTATGGGAAGGTGAGGCACTCAATAAAATTTCTCTCTCTCCCTCAAGGACGGGGTGGGTGGTCAGTTCCTAACATCACATTGTATTATTGGGTAGCTCTTCTACAACAGATGCGCATATTATTCTTTGCGGACAATGAAAATAGGACATCTCAGGAAAGCCTCAATGTTCTTCCTACTATTTACGAGCTAGCTCTAGGGAAAAAGGTGGACGGACTGTTGTTGTGGCAGCTAGAGCCGAGCTATTTTAAGAAAGTCCGATTCAAGGTTATACTCAATGCCTGGAAAGTATTGAGGAAGATACGTAAAAGTATGAAGATTCCGAAATATTGCAGGTATACACCGCTGTGGCGCTCTTCCCTTTTTTCACCTTTATTCTATGACGTAATGGGAAGGCAGTGGGAGCAGCACAGCCTTACAGAAATAGGGGACCTTTATGCCCTAGACCAGATCTGTTCCTTCACGCATCTACAGCATGGGTTTGGGATCCCAGACAGTCTATACTTTAAGTATGTTCAAATTAGGGAATTTTTTAACAACTCCAGGGTGGCTATATCCCTAGATAAAATTCCTCTTCTGGAGGCAATAGCTCGTGTTGATTGCAAAATAAGAAATATTTATGGTATTTTGTTGGATAACTTTCTGGACGATCTCGAAAAGACTGAAGCAAACTGGGCTAGGAAGCTAGGTAAGCCCGATGTTGATATAGATAAAGCAATCGTACTAGCTGCAAAGATCTTCCTGTCTGCTAGCCTGAAGGCACAGCATTATAAGACTATCTTGAGTTTGTATTTTACCCCGGCTAAGCTGTTTGGGTGGGGCAAAAGAACAGACGACAAGTGTCCCAGGTGCAGGGAAGGTCCAGCCACTCTGGTTCACATGTTTCATGATTTTGTTAGAATACTCCCTTTGAAGAAAGGGTTGGAGCAGTTCTGGGATAGACTGTTTGGGTGAAGGATTAGCCTTAGCCCTTCTATGATGGTTTTAGGTCATGACAGAAACAGCGGCTTGTATACTACCCAGACTTACTTTGTTTTTGTATCCGTCGCTGTCGCTAAATTGCCAATTGCTGCTAGATGGAAAGACTCGGAGCCCCCCTCGTTCCAGACCTGGCTAGCCCGATTGTTGGGTATTTTAAATCAAGAGATAGCACTTTATGAATGTAAGGACAGACAGGCTAGGAAGCTGGGGGAGAAAATCTGGGCCCCTATTTTGGCTTGGAAAAACAACAGAGGCTGCACAACTAACCTACCTGCTGGCTGTATATAGATGTTTTCTGTGTTTTAATTGACTCAATTATATATAACGACATATGATCAGGATACTCAGGAGGCATCGGAATGGCCGCTTTTAATATCAAGGTCCCATTCCTTTAGATTAAAACCCCTGGGGCGGATCGATTTAGCCCTTCCTAAGAAATTGCTGCTATTTAATGTAAATATGGATGAAATATTTTGGACAAGTTGTCTCTATCTTTTCTAAATTATGTGTAATCTGGCTTTTTAAAAAAAAATATTCACAGTATTTATTAATGACTGCTTTCATATTATATTACCAACTACATGTTTTTCTCTGGGTAAAATAAAAAAAAAAAAATAGAACAGGTTGTGTTTTGACTGTCAGCAGTCAGGTCACTACAGGGGTGACCCAGCCTGTTCTAAGAAGGTGGTTGGCACTGGACTGTCCAGTGAAGCCATAGGGGAGGACACTTCAGATGAGTAGGTCCTCTTAGCATTTAACTGGGAGAAGGGTCCAGATGGTAAGCTGGTGGTCCCTGAGGGTGGTAGTAGGCACTTCCACTCCATTCAGGTGAATGGGATCCCTGCCACTGGTCTGAGAGACACATGTACCAGTAACACCATAGTGGTTGACAGTTTGGTGTCCCCAGATCAGAATGTGCTAGGAGAGACAAGTAGAGTAAGGGTAGGTCTTGGGAGGTCACTGTAGCCACAGTGCCCCTAAAAAGGGAAGGTATCCTTAGCTGGCATAGGGCAGTAGTCAGTTCTGACCTTCCCCTAGATTGTATCCTTGGCGTTGACCTCACAGAGGTTGGTCTTATCCCAGATGGGGCAATCGCCCAGGGCTCCCCAACCCAAAAATCCTGCGCACCTAGTCTCTATAGTTAGGAGACAGGGTCCCAAAAGACAGGAAGACAGGGAAAAAGAAAAGAAAAGGGAAGCCACTCTTAAACAGAGATCCAGTGAGCAAAGGGCCTTCTACCCCAGTAAGGGGGAAACCCAAGATTGGCACTTGTAAGGCCTCACCTGCCCCCAGGGAAGCCCTGAAAAGTCAGGTAGCTGTTTAGCCTCAGGGCTTCAACCATGAACAGACAGAAGGGAGAGTGGAAGAAAGGTGTCTGCCACAGGTTGTGGTAGTCTAACACTCTAACCAGCTGAAGAGGTTCCAAGAACCCACAGTTGACCTTAATGCAGCTCAGCCACCTGTCAATGGAGAGCTTAGGGTGTGGTTCTGGATTCTGATATCTGTATGTAGCCTCTGCTGGGTGCCCGCCTTCATGGCAGCACTGTACTTGGCATGGGAGGCAGACCCCATAGCCAGAAGCGGGTTAGGCGCCCTGACCCTGCAGGGCATGGTGGGCTTGCTGAAGTGTTGGGTGACCTCTGTGGGTAAGCTAGGTGTTGCCCTTGAAAAGCTAGGGATAGAAGAAGTGGGCACCTCACTACCCAAAGTAAAAGGGGAGGAAGAAAATGACATAGCTGTAGTGAAAGTTCAGTTTAAAATGGGTCCTGTCACTGTTGAGATAGGTCAACTGCCCAGAGTGAGTGACCTTAACAGGAGGATGTAAGGCAGAGTAGGCCCTGGAATAAAACATTATGTTTTCTTTACTTCTTTACTTTCTCCCTCACCTGACAGACCAGGAAAGCTCTCCCAGGATTCGTCTGAATCTCCAGGGCTGTTGGCTGCAGGGGGGTGGGTTTGCAGATGCCCCACACTTTTTGCCCCCATTTGGACTACTAGATGCTGGTTTTCGACTCTGACAGTGCACTGAAGCCTGATAACCAGGCTCCAGTGCCAGTGCTCTCTCCCTAAAAGTGGCCTGTGTAATTGGCATTCCCAGAGACTATACCCCCCTTAAAAGGCCCTGGTAAGTGGTACTGTGGTAACAAGGGCATGGGTGGTAAAGGGGTACTTAGGGCCTGCAGCACTGGTTGTGCCACTGTGAGTGACCCATGTAAAACAGATGACAGCAGACCTGCCATTGCAGACTGCAGGAACAGTGTTCACTGCTCTATTTCCACTTTGTCCTCACCATTTGTGATAGGGTCACAGCATTGCTCTTAAGTATATGTCATTCACCCCTAGAGAAGGGCTCATATGCCCAGGAGGCAGGGTGCAGTATATTAAGAGTGTCAACATATAAGTGTAAACTTATATGACTCTGTAGTGGCTTTACCTTTAAAGTACACTATAAGTGATAGGTGGTCCACAGAATAACATGTGACTAGCAAATAGTCATACTGAGGTTGCTAGCTCCATTATGGTACCACCTAAATATGTCACGTTCGGAGTCAAACAACATGCCTTCTCTCCCCTGACCCGAATCTGGTGCCAAGGGAGGGCTGGCATGCATCCACTTGGCTAACTAGTGGTTTCCCACCTGGTTACCCTAGCTGACATGCATTGGCTGGCAGGCCTGGGTTTTCTTGCCCCAGCTGCCACCAAGACAGATTTCTGACCTCCTGCCTGGCAGTGAGCACATTCCCTGGAATCAGAACAAAGGCTTGGGCAGGAAGGAGGTCGTACCTCCCCCCTACCCAGTGGGCTAGTGAAGTGATACATCAGAGCGGTGAGCTTCAAAGGTTACACCACCTCTGATATGCATCTGGGCTGTCCCCTGAGGAGGACGCAGCCCTCCTCTTGCCCCGAGGTGCTCTTGGACCCTGGTAAGGTGGGAAATTAGGTATGCGGAAGGCTGCTCACACCTCCAAGGTGTTACAGCAAACAAACAATGGACGGAATGCTGACAATGCAAACATTCTCCCCCAGTCAAAAGATCTGGGTTAAATCCATCGTTCTTTTGCCCACTACGCCACCCCAGTTTGGACCCAGCCATATGCAAATCAGTTTTGACCCTGTGCCCCATGGGAACAGTCCAGACCGAACTGCCAGGCCAGGTCCTCCCTGGACCGGAAACAAGCATCCTGGGACCGGTTTCAGGGTATGTCACCCTTCTTCAGCCAGGCTAGCTTGAATCCAGTGGCACAGTGAGCAAGGGACCCACGTCTGGGCATACCCATCCCACTTAGGGCGAAAAGTGTTACAGCAAACAAACGATGGACGGAATGCTGACAATGCAAACATTCTCCCCCAGTCAAAAGATCTGGGTTAAATCCATCGTTCTTTTGCCCACTACGCCACCCCAGTTTGGACCCAGCCATATGCAAATCAGTCTTGACCCTGTGCCCCATGGGAACAGTCCAGACCGAACTGCCAGGCCAGGTCCTCCCTGGACCGGAAACAAGCATCCTGGGACTGGTTTCAGGGTATGTCACCCTTCTTCAGCCAGGCTAGCTTGAATCCAGTGGCACAGTGAGCAAGGGACCCACGTCTGGGCATTCCCACCCCACTTAGGGCGAAAAGTGTTACAGCAAACAAACGATGGACGGAATGCTGACAATGCAAACATTCTCCCCCAGTCAAAAGATCTGGGTTAAATCCATTGTTCTTTTGCCCACTACGCCACCCCAGTTTGGACCCAGCCATATGCAAATCAGTCTTGACCCTGTGCCCCATGGGAACAGTCCAGACCGAACTGCCAGGCCAGGTCCTGCCTGGACCGGAAACAAGCATCCTGGGACCGGTTTCAGGGTATGTCACCCTTCTTCAGCCAGGCTAGCTTGAATCCAGTGGCACAGTGAGCAAGGGACCCACGTCTGGGCATACCCATCCCACTTAGGGCGAAATGTGTTACAGCAAACAAACGATGGACGGAATGCTGACAATGCAAACATTCTCCCCCAGTCAAAAGATCTGGGTTAAATCCATCGTTCTTTTGCCCACTACGCCACCCCAGTTTGGACCCAGCCATATGCAAATCAGTCTTGACCCTGTGCCCCATGGGAACAGTCCAGACCGAACTGCCAGGCCAGGTCCTCCCTGGACCGGAAACAAGCATCCTGGGACCGGTTTCAGGGTATGTCACCCTTCTTCAGCCAGGCTAGCTTGAATCCAGTGGCACAGTGAGCAAGGGACCCACGTCTGGGCATACCCATCCCACTTAGGGCGAAAAGTGTTACAGCAAACAAACGATGGACGGAATGCTGACAATGCAAACATTCTCCCCCAGTCAAAAGATCTGGGTTAAATCCATTGTTCTTTTGCCCACTACGCCACCCCAGTTTGGACCCAGCCATATGCAAATCAGTCTTGACCCTGTGCCCCATGGGAACAGTCCAGACCGAACTGCCAGGCCAGGTGCTCCCTGGACCGGAAACAAGCATCCTGGGACCGGTTTCAGGGTATGTCACCCTTCTTCAGCCAGGCTAGCTTGAATCCAGTGGCACAGTGAGCAAGGGACCCACGTCTGGGCATACCCATCCCACTTAGGGCGAAAAGTGTTACAGCAAACAAACGATGGACGGAATGCTGACATGCAAACATCCTTTTTTTACATTGGTTTGGGATTTTTAAAATGTCATGTTTCTACTTTATTACTGTTTGTGTGCTGCAGAATTCTTTACTCAGTGCCTCTAAGTTAAGCCTGACTGCTTTTGTGCCAGTTACTAGAGGGTAAAGGACTGGGTAATAGAGTGACTTTTGTGTTTCACCCTGTGTTAGATTTGGGGGTCTCTAGTTGGCAGAGGTAGGTTCCTTTGACCAAATAGGGACCCTTGCATCTAGTCAGGTTAAGGGGGTACACTCCTAAAATAACCCCTGCTCACCCCCTTGGTAGCTTGGCACGAGCAGACAGGCTTATCTCAGAGGCAGTGTGTAAAGCATTTGTGAACACATACAGTAATCCAGTGACAACACTACAGATGGACACCACAACAGTTGTATATTAAAAATAAGTATCTTTTATATAGATGTAACACAAGACCACAAACGACAAAAATCCACAATACTATACTTCAAAAATGGTAGAATTAGCTCAGTTCTCTTAAGATAGTAAATGCGACACTTTGAGTTCAATGTACCTTAGGATGCGTAACGCTATACAACGAAAGTGTTGCAGGGAAGGTGATGCGTCGGTTCCTTACATGCAAGAACAGTGATGCATCGGGTCCCTACTGATGCGTAGGGGTTGCGTCGGTTCTTCTCGGCGTGGGGAGGTGATGCGTCGGTTTCTTACTGTGCTTCCGTGGCGATGCGACCAGCAACGCCGTGATGCGATGAAGATCCGGTGCAATGAAACAGAGATGGCGTCTTCTTCTTGATGCGACACGATGCGTGCACGCCCGACGGCCGTGCGGCGACCCAACGATTCTTCTGAGCGGCGACAGGCCCTGCGACACGCTTCCCGGTGATGCGGCGGCATCTGATGCAACGTCGATCCTCTTCTCCGGCGATGCGAGGTGCTTCGGCAACGATGCGACGGCCGTGCGGCGACTCAACGATTCTTCTGAGTCGTGACAGGCCCTGCGACATGCTTCCCGGTGATGCGGCGGCGTCTGGTGCGACGTCGGTCCTCTTCTCCGGCGATGCGAGGCGCTTCGGCAACGATGCGACAGCGGCGGCGACCCTCTTCTGCGTTGATGCGGCGGCGTCTGATGCAACGTCGATCCTTCTCTTCAGCGATGCGAGGCGCTTCGGCTGCGACGGCGACGCTTCTTCTTCGTGAGTCGCGCTTCCAGCTCCTTGCGACACGCAGTCCCTCAGAAAGTCCAGCACAGCAACAGGCACTTTCCAGAAAGACTCTTGGGGAGCTGGTTGGTGAAGTCTGTTGTCCCTGAGACTTAAGCAGGAGGCAAGCTCTTTCTCAAGCCCTTGGAGATCCTTCACAAGTTGATTAAAGTACACACAAAGTTCCTTTCTCTTTTCTTTGGCAGTCAGGCAACCACTGCAGGCCAATCCCCCAAACAGCACTCAGCATAGGGATAGTCTCCTCCTCAGTTTCTCTGGTTCCTCTCCTCAGCAAAGGTTCTTCTTGTTTCCCAAAGTGATTTAAAGTTCTGGGGTCTGGGTCCCCCATTTTATACACCAAAATCCTTTGTCTCTGAAGGCAGAGAGTGTCTGTACCTAGTCCAAACCAGTTCTGTGCAGTCCTGGAGCACTTTGTTGACAAGACTCCTTCTTTCCTTTCACAGTGTAGGCCAGGGACATCAGACGCACCACAGGAGGTGGAGCCAGCATTGTTGAGGGAAGGCACAGCCCTATTCAGGTCCCAGGTACAACTCCTCCCACCCATCTACATGCAGATCTCTCTATTCAGCCCTGTGCTGACTCACCCTGTCTCCTGGAATCCCCCAGCCCCTGTCACTCAAACTCCAGACAAGGAATACACAACCTAGCAGAGGCAGGTTTGGATAGTTAGGCAAGAAAATACCTACTTTCTAAAAGTGGTATTTTCAAACACAGAATGTTAAAACCAACTTCACTAAAAGATGTATTTTATCATTCTGAGTTCAGACATACTAAACTCGAATTTCTACCTAGTTCCCTGGGTCAGTTAGGATTATAAGATGTAATAATCAAACTGCCCATTCTGGCCTATGGGGAACAGGTAACCTTGCAATAGTGTAAAACGAAAATGGCTGTAATTCACTATTAGGACATGCCACTCACACCAGGGCATGTCCTACCTTACACATACAATGCACCCTGCCCTAGGGCCTACCTTAGGGGTGACTAATAAGCAGGAAAGGGAAGGTTTGGGGACTGGTAAGTGGATGCACTTACCAAGTCGACATGGCAGTACCAGACTGCACACAGGCTCTGCAATGGCAGGCCTGAGACACACTTTACAAGCTGCTCCTGTGGGTGGCACAACCAGTGCTGCAAGCCCACCAGCAGCATTTGATTCACAGGCCCTGGGCACAAACAGTGCACTGTACTAGGGTCTGACAGTGAATCAAATAGGCCAAACATGTAGTCACTAATCCATACATCAATTTATAACAGAGAGCATATGCACTTTAGCACTGATCAGCAGTGGTAAAGTGCCCAGAGTCATAAAACAGCCAACAACAGGTCAGAAAAAATACAGGAGGAAGGCAAAAAGTTCAGGGATGACCCTGCAAAAAGGGCCAAGTCCAACACCCTGACAAGGATTGCGGTTGTTACTTGAAGGGGGCTTCCACCCCCTTGACCAATAACCCAATTTCTTACAATGTGGTACAAAATAATTGCCATGAAGACTCTCAGAAAATGGAGCATTACAGAACAGAGCAAAGTCAGAAATATTTTAAGTCCTAACTGGGCAGCAAAATCAATAGAGTAAAAGGCTGGATCCCTAGAATTTCGAAGTCTTCTGGCTCAACCCCAAAATTCGGGGTTTATATAGGAAATCTTCTCATAGAACAGAATAGAAAGTGCAGATTCATCATGGTGGGAACAAATGTATTATATTATTAGCAAATCAGACCACGGTTTTATTAAATGTCACATTGTCCTACCACCTAAGCACTATCCAACTACATGAATATTGATTCTACCCACTGTATGCTGATGTCATCCGATGAAGGTAGGGCAACCAGATACATGAACAGCAGCTAACTATTATGAATAAATAGTGCACAGTGAGATAGTGGAAGATCCTTGAAATGTTGCATTATTCTGATTATGGTAGAAAGTTTCATCAAGAACAGCAAGAACAACTTCTATGGAAATAAACAAACATTACTCTGCTTGACTGTGTACTTCAGAAATAATGAACCGTGAAATGTTCAGGGGAAAGACATCCATCTTGAACAAGATGGCATCCAGGCCCAAATTGATGCCTATTTCACAAGGGTCAGGAAAACACACATATACATCTAATCGGAAATTTGTTTCAAATGCTATAGCACAATATCAGTATGTACATGTATAATCGAGAATAAAACTGCATTCTATAAGTTGTTAATGGTATACAAAAATATAAATGCCCACAAAATCTTTAACAGTCTTCAAGCTTTTTATAAAGATCCCTCCTTGAGAAAAAAATATTGCAGAGCACCCATGTTGACACAATCTGCTAAAATGTTTAACGGTGGTTATTAAGTACTGCGGGCATAGTGTTAGAGGATAAGACCTGTGTTTTCTGGGGATAAACTCACAGACAGTAAAATAAACATAATATTTAGTGATACATGCCCCTTTACCCACTCTGTAAGCATTCAATATAAAGCGGACCGAACAATGTATACAGCATAGCAGCAGTGGAGGCTTCCTTTACATGATTCTGCACTTCCAGAAGCAGCACATGTTTCTCTAGCACACAAAGATAGTTACAGCATGGCAAATTCAGTACAAACTGTCCTTCAAACACAGAGTGTGCACAGCAGCAGTGCAGCAATGCAAACTTCCCTCAGACACATAGCAGCGTGAGTATGGCTGCAGTAATGCAAGCTGCTTCCAGAATCAGAACAGGTATCGAAGAGGGCATGCACGAACCACCCGCAAGATGGCCACAGGACCGTAGCGCTCCGCCAACCACCGGAGACTTTCTACGAATGTAAACAGCTGTTGCCTGTTGGGGCTGCATGTCGGGCAATATTTGAAAACGCGAACGCGGGGAGAGCAGGTATTTACCTTTTTCAGCTCTGTTTCAGCCGTATTTAGGGTCGAGCTCTACCGCGTGGAGCTACGTATTTCAGTGTCGGCGGTTGCGGACCCCATTTTCTGCAATTGGAAGTGTGGCGAGCCGGCAGTTTTTCCTTCGCCCAGTACCTCCCATAAATACATTTTGCTGCTTCTTTATTCATGAAAGCCTCAGAGGGAGAACAGAGACGGTGATGCAGATAGAAAAGAGAGGTAGAGAATGGCTCCTCTAAAAAAGGTTAATTTTTTCCATTGTCATTACTTATATAATAACAGTTAAAAAATTGGAATGCTAATTCCTCAAAACATTTTGGGACAATGGTTCTAAAGTTATTTTTTGGTCACCCCTGGCAAGATGCTGTGACAAGGAAGTCAGAGTCATACAACGGATAATTTTTTTTTTAATCTTTCTTCTTTTAAGAGCTCCAGTAAACTAAGTCACCCTCTCCTCAAGGGCTAGCTTTCTGCACCCTTCTGAATTTTTGGCCTCTGGTGCTGTGTTTTCACGACATTAAATAACTCACAATTCTTTGGCATTTTTTTTCTTGTGCTGAGTTACTGTGTTTCCTTCGCGGTGACTTTTTGCAGAACTTACCTCATACTTATGGAGCCTTCTCCATCCACTGGTCAGAAGGCTGTCACCTCCTCCGCAACCATGCCCTCTGTTCATAAAGACTCGAATGCCCCTACAAAACGACAGAAAAAAGATCCTGGCTCCCCTACAAAGTCTCCTTTACGTCTGACCTTAGAGGACCTCATGGAAGAAATTAAACACTTGAAACCTTTTGTTATGGAGACCAATGTCACTCTTCAACGTATTGAAGAAAAGTGGTCAACTCTAGAGTCTAGAGTGTCGGATGTGGAGCAGCAGATTAGTGAGGTGCAAGATGCGGCTACCAAGATCGATGGCATGGCTAAGGAGATTGCGCTTTTGAAACCCCGTGGGAATCCGATCGTCGTTTTTTTTGGGGGGAAGGCAGGGGAAGGACTTCCCCTGCCTCCCCCAGCCCCCCCCCGCCCTCCCCATCAATGACGTCAGCGTGCGAGGCGCGCTGACATCATTGAGGGTTTCCCTTTCTTCCCCGACGCGCTGGAAGCCATTTGCTTCCAGCGCGTCGGGAAATCAGAGTGAGTTTTGGCTCGGGGAGGGGGGTTTGAATCAAAAGAGGCATCGAGGAAAGGAAAGGGTTTTCCTTTCCCCCGATGCCTCTTTGTGCATTCCTGCTGCACGATCATGTGATCGTGCAGCAGGAATGCCCACGAGGGAGGGAGGGAGGGTGATCTACGCCGCTGTAGTGTAGGAAAGGCACTATACATTTCCCCAACGAGGTAGCATTTACTGATTAGCCAGTAGAAAGTACTCCAGTTGAGTAGAGGTATTGCACAAAACGGTGGCATCTTCGTGGATAAATATGCAGGGCAGATGTGCCTTCTCTCCATTTCCAACGTGAAAAGTTAGCTGTAATCCTTGATGGAGGTCTTTGCATCCTTCATTTTCTCGAGCGCAATTCTCGTGTAGAATTCGTGAGCGTGGAGATGTGCCTTCTCTCCATTTACACCCTGAAAAGTTAGCTGTAATCCTTGATGGAGGTCTTTGCATCCTTGAATTTCTCGAGCGCAATGCTCGTGTAGTTCCTGTGACCAGGAGGTTCCTTCTCCTCGTCTGCCGCTGAGATCCTGCTCTGACCCTTTATAACAAGAGGCATGTGAACGGGCCTAGAAGCCCCGCTCGTTTGGCCCCGCCACACATACACTAGCGGTATGCAACGTCTGCCCGCCCTTTCCCCACTATGATGGACAGCTTACTCCAAGGACCCCGGCGCTTTCGGCGCGGTGGCAAAGTTACAGACACACAGGTCACTGGAGACAATTCTTCTGGTCCTTTACGCAGCTGTAGTGTAGGAAAGGCACTATACATTTCCCCAACGAGGTAGCACTTACTGATTAGCCAGTAGAAAGTACTCCAGTTGAGTAGAGGTATTGCACAAAACGGTGGCATCTTCGTGGATAAATATGCAGGGCAGATGTGCCTTCTCTCCATTTCCAACGTGAAAAGTTAGCTGTAATCCTTGATGGAGGTCTTTGCATCCTTCATTTTCTCGAGCGCAATTCTCGTGTAGAATTCGTGAGCGTGGAGATGTGCCTTCTCTCCATTTACACCCTGAAAAGTTAGCTGTAATCCTTGATGGAGGTCTTTGCATCCTTGAATTTCTGGAGCGCAATGCTCGTGTAGTTCCTGTGACCAGGAGGTTCCTTCTCCTCGTCTGCCGCTGAGATCCTGCTCTGACCCTTTATAACAAGAGGCATGTGAACGGGCCTAGAAGCCCCGCTCGTTTGGCCCCGCCACACATACACTAGCGGTATGCAACGTCTGCCCGCCCTTTCCCCACTATGATGGACAGCTTACTCAAAGGACCCCGGCGCTTTCGGCGCGGTGGCAAAGTTACAGACACACAGGTCACTGGAGACAATTCTTCTGGTCCTTTACGCAGCTGTAGTGTAGGAAAGGCACTATACATTTACCCAACGAGGTAGCACTTACTGATTAGCCAGTAGAAAGTACTCCAGTTGAGTAGAGGTATTGCACAAAACGGTGGCATCTTCGTGGATAAATATGCAGGGCAGATGTGCCTTCTCTCCATTTCCAACGTGAAAAGTTAGCTGTAATCCTTGATGGAGGTCTTTGCATCCTTCATTTTCTCGAGCGCAATTCTCGTGTAGAATTCGTGAGCGTGGAGATGTGCCTTCTCTCCATTTACACCCTGAAAAGTTAGCTGTAATCCTTGATGGAGGTCTTTGCATCCTTGAATTTCTCGAGCGCAATGCTCGTGTAGTTCCTGTGACCAGGAGGTTCCTTCTCCTCGTCTGCCGCTGAGATCGTGCTCTGACCCTTTATAACAAGAGGCATGTGAACGGGCCTAGAAGCCCCGCTCGTTTGGCCCCGCCACACATACACTAGCGGTATGCAACGTCTGCCCGCCCTTTCCCCACTATGATGGACAGCTTACTCAAAGGACCCCGGCGCTTTCGGCGCGGTGGCAAAGTTACAGACACACAGGTCACTGGAGACAATTCTTCTGGTCCTTTACGCAGCTGTAGTGTAGGAAAGGCACTATACATTTACCCAACGAGGTAGCACTTACTGATTAGCCAGTAGAAAGTACTCCAGTTGAGTAGAGGTATTGCACAAAACGGTGGCATCTTCGTGGATAAATATGCAGGGCAGATGTGCCTTCTCTCCATTTCCAACGTGAAAAGTTAGCTGTAATCCTTGATGGAGGTCTTTGCATCCTTCATTTTCTCGAGCGCAATTCTCGTGTAGAATTCGTGAGCGTGGAGATGTGCCTTCTCTCCATTTACACCCTGAAAAGTTAGCTGTAATCCTTGATGGAGGTCTTTGCATCCTTGAATTTCTCGAGCGCAATGCTCGTGTAGTTCCTGTGACCAGGAGGTTCCTTCTCCTCGTCTGCCGCTGAGATCCTGCTCTGACCCTTTATAACAAGAGGCATGTGAACGGGCCTAGAAGCCCCGCTCGTTTGGCCCCGCCACACATACACTAGCGGTATGCAACGTCTGCCCGCCCTTTCCCCACTATGATGGACAGCTTACTCAAAGGACCCCGGCGCTTTCGGCGCGGTGGCAAAGTTACAGACACACAGGTCACTGGAGACAATTCTTCTGGTCCTTTACGCAGCTGTAGTGTAGGAAAGGCACTATACATTTACCCAACGAGGTAGCACTTACTGATTAGCCAGTAGAAAGTACTCCAGTTGAGTAGAGGTATTGCACAAAACGGTGGCATCTTCGTGGATAAATATGCAGGGCAGATGTGCCTTCTCTCCATTTCCAACGTGAAAAGTTAGCTGTAATCCTTGATGGAGGTCTTTGCATCCTTCATTTTCTCGAGCGCAATTCTCGTGTAGAATTCGTGAGCGTGGAGATGTGCCTTCTCTCCATTTACACCCTGAAAAGTTAGCTGTAATCCTTGATGGAGGTCTTTGCATCCTTGAATTTCTCGAGCGCAATGCTCGTGTAGTTCCTGTGACCAGGAGGTTCCTTCTCCTCGTCTGCCGCTGAGATCCTGCTCTGACCCTTTATAAACAAGAGGCATGTGAACGGGCCTAGAAGCCCCGCTCGTTTGGCCCCGCCACACATACACTAGCGGTATGCAACGTATGCCCGCCCTTTCCCCACTATGATGGACAGCTTACTCAAAGGACCCCGGCGCTTTCGGCGCGGTGGCAAAGTTACAGACACACAGGTCACTGGAGACAATTCTTCTGGTCCTTTACGCAGCTGTAGTGTAGGAAAGGCACTATACATTTACCCAACGAGGTAGCACTTACTGATTAGCCAGTAGAAAGTACTCCAGTTGAGTAGAGGTATTGCACAAAACGGTGGCATCTTCGTGGATAAATATGCAGGGCAGATGTGCCTTCTCTCCATTTCCAACGTGAAAAGTTAGCTGTAATCCTTGATGGAGGTCTTTGCATCCTTCATTTTCTCGAGCGCAATTCTCGTGTAGAATTCGTGAGCGTGGTTAAGCAGATGTGGCTTCTCTCCATTTACACCCTGAAAAGTTAGCTGTAATCCTTGATGGAGGTCTTTGCATCCTTGAATTTCTCGAGCGCAATGCTCGTGTAGTTCCTGTGACCAGGAGGTTCCTTCTCCTCGTCTGCCGCTGAGATCCTGCTCTGACCCTTTATCCCCTTCGGTGCTTATGACGAGCTGGACTCGTCATGGCACACAGTGCTCGTGTGCTCATGACGAGTCCAGCTCGTCATAAGACCACCCACGGGGAAGCGCTGGCGCTCCCCCCGTGGGAATCCGATCGTTAGGTTTTTTTTGGGGGAGGCAGGGGAAGGGCTTCCCCTGCCTCCCCCGCCCCATCAATGACGTCAGCGCGCGAGGCGCGCTGACATCATTGAGGGTTTCCCTTTCTTCCCCGACGCGCTGGAAGCCATTTGCTTCCAGCGCGTCGGGGAAATCAGGTGAGGTTTGGCTCGGGGAGGGGGGGGTTTGTATCAAAAGAGGCATCGAGGGAAAGGAAAGGGTTTTCCTTTCCCCGATGCCTCTTTTGTGCATTCCTGCTGCACGATCATGTGATCGTGCAGCAGGAATGCCCACTAGGCACCAGGGTTTTTTTAATTTTTGTGTTGGGGAGTGGCCAAAAGGGCAAGGGTTGCTCCCCTTTTACGGGGGTGAATATTTTATTTATACTGTTAGGCCCACCTACCCCTTAGCTTGGCTGGTGGATTGTGTGTGGACTGGTGCATTATTTGCATATGTGATTGTAATGTTTTTTTTCTCCTTTTTATTCTAGTGTAAAGCTTTTGATTCCTGTTTGCGGTTTCGGCAGTTGTGGTTCTGCAGTTTTGCGTAATTGCATTTATTTGGTAAGAAAAATATTTTTGTTGTGTGTACTCCAAATGAGTATTATTGTCATGCATGAATGAATTTTTTGTAAGTGGTGCCATAATGGCAGCATATTTGTTAGTGTTCAGAGCATGAAATTCTTTGCGATGTTTTGCATTGTCTTATGTGTAATTTTTTTCTTCTTCTTTTTAGTGGGATATTGTTGATCCTTACTGTGTCTGTGCAGAGTAGGTGGTGGTGAGTCTAGCTGCTTCTGTCACGTGAGTGGTATAGTGTTGGAGTATATAGGTCTTTGTGATAAAGCTACATTTTGTTTATTTCTTTTTTTTACAAAGGGTTTGTTGTTGTTGACTTGTTTGACAAGTAACCTTTATTAGTAAGCATTATGGCTAGCCGTAGAATTACTGCTCAGCAGGTGGTTGGTTTGCTTCTTGAATCTTCCTCTGAGCAGGATTATGAGACTGACAGTGCGTCTGAGGGAGAGGAGGGAGGGGAAGATTCAGGCAGTGAGTTTTCTCTCCACATGGAATCATCGGATGATGAAGGTACTCTCAGTGCAGATGAAGTGCCTGATTTAGAGGAGGATACTACTGTGCCGATGGTGCAAGAGGCATCTGGATTGCAGCCTGGGGCTGCTAGGCTTCCTACTGGAAGTGCTGGACTCTGGGTTGATCCAAACATGGTGCAGCCGGTGTTGCCTGCCTTTAGTGGTTATGCAGGGTGTAGAGTGGATTGTGAACATTATTTGCCTATACAGTATTTTCAGTTGTTTATGGATGATGTATTTTTGGGTGAGATTGTTGAGCAGACTAATTTGTATGCTGAACAGTTTTTGAGGGACAACAGTGCCAGACTTAGGCCCCATTCTAGAGCTACCCGGTGGAGTCCCACAAATCTGGAAGAGATGAAGAAGTTTTTGGGTTTGACTTTTTTGATGGGTTTGATAAGGAAGCCGTCCATGGGTTCATATTGGTCTACCAGTCCCTTGATGGCAACGGCCATATTTCCTGCAGTTATGACTCGTGATCGGTATTTACTTTTGCTTCGGATGCTGCATTTTGTTGATAATGGTTTGGCGTTGCCACGAGATCACCCTGAATGTGACCGTCTTTTTAAGATTCGGCCTGTTCTTGATCACTTTGTAGATCGATTTTCAGAGATCTATACTCCAGGGAAAGAAATATCTATTGATGAGTCTTTGGTCCTGTTCAAGGGCCGTTTGGTTTTAGGCAGTACATTCCTAGCAAGAGGGCACGCTATGGAATTAAGCTGTATATGTTGTCTGAGAGTAGGACAGGATATGTTTTTAATTTGCGTGTGTACACTGGTAGGGATTCCACTATTGACCCCCTGGTTGTCCGTCCACTTTTGGAGTTTCAGAGAAAATTGTGTGGGATCTTGCTAGAGGACTGTTTAACAGAGGCCACCATTTGTACCTTGATAACTTCTACACTGCTGTGCAATTGTTTAAGGAATTGTTCAAAGTGGACACTTTTGCTTGTGGCACAATCCGCTCTAACCGTAAAGGTTATCCAAAAGAGCTTGTTTGCAAAAAACTTCAGAGGGGACAGTGCAGTGCCTTGCGTAGTGAGGAACTGCTAGCTGTGAAATTTGTGGACAGGAGGGATGTGTACATGCTGACTACCATCCATGATGAGAGTACTTCACCTGTGGCTGTTTGGGGTCAGATTGCTGAAGTGCGCAAACCTGTGTGCATTTTAGACTACAATAAGCACATGGGTGGTGTTGATAGAGTAGATCAGAGGTTGGAACCTTACACTGCTATTCGTAAGTCTTACATTTGGTATAAGAAGTTGGCCATCCATCTCTTCAATTTAGCAACTTTCAATGCTTTTGTTGTGTTCAAGGAGTGTTCTCCTGCGTCAAAGTTGACTTTTGTTCAGTTTCAGGAGTCTGTCATAGGCAGCCTTGTTGTTGTGGAACAGGCAAGTGTTCCTAGAGTTGGAGTGGTGGAGGATGTGGCTCGATTGAAAGATCGCCACTTTCCTGATCACATTCCTCCTACACCCTCAAAAGACTTTCCCACTAGGAGATGTAGAGTCTGTTGGCGAAGAGGTACGCGGAAGGAGACTCGTATGTACTGCCCTGAGTGTCCTTCTAACCCTGGGCTGTGTGTGCCTGCTTGTTATAGAGCGTACCACAAGCAAAAGAATTATTGGGAGCAACCATGAGTGGTAAAGTGAACTGCCTGGTCTGTAATGTTTAAGA
Organism: Calotriton arnoldi; assembly: GCA_963921515.1. NCBI lineage: Eukaryota > Metazoa > Chordata > Amphibia > Caudata > Salamandridae > Calotriton > Calotriton arnoldi. Next base: position 152,818 of record CAWUFW010014148.1, read on the forward strand.
ATTGTTGTTCTGTTTCAAGGTTGGCATTAGTGCAATGTATTTAGTTTCTGATTTTGTGTTAGTAGATTTGTATCTATTTGCAATTTGTTTGTGTTTTCTTTTTGTATAAAAGAATCCTAAATGTGATGGTGGTGTGTGTAGGCTGGTGCTTGGCTGGCGGTGTGCGTGGAGTGGCGCTTGGCTGGCGGTGTGCTGGGAGTGGCTCTTGGCTGGCGGTGTGCGTGGAGTGGTGCTTGGCTGGCGGTGTGCGTGGAGTGGCGCTAGGCTGGCGGTGTGCGTGGAGTGGCGCTAGGCTGGCGGTGTGCGTGGAGTGGCGCTAGGCTGGCGGTGTGCGTGGAGTGGCGCTAGGCTGGCGGTGTGCGTGGAGTGGCGCTTGGCTGGCGGTGTGCGTGGAGTGGCGCTTGGCTGGCGGTGTGCGTGGACTGGCGCTCGGCTGGCAGTGTGTGAGTAGTGACTTGCTGCTGGTCACTACACACACTGCTAGCCGTGCGACACTCCACGCAATCCATCAGCTTGTGTGGTTGCTGTGTTAGGAATGTGGGCGTGTGAAAGTGATGGGCCCTTGAATGGCGCTGTCTGCTGGTGTGAGTGTTGTAATGTGATGGGCCCGCGGCTGGTGGTGTGAATGGTTTTGTATTTGTCACACGTATGAAAGGTGTATGAATGGCCTGTAAAGAGGTTGGTGCCTTGTCGTGGCTTTACAGCTCACGAGCTGTGAGTCAATGGTTCAGTTTCTCGTCCTTTCAATTATTAACAGTGCATTTCATTTTTGTGAAATCACTTGTTAATACAATTGTATATACTGAACCATCACTCACCCTCGTGCCAAATCCAACCAGTATGTGTGTGTGTGCTTGAGGATTAGATGGCTGTGCAGTAATATTTTTTTTGTCTTTCTCAAGCAGGGTGTACCTTGTCCCTTTTGGTGAATGTTGTAATGTGTTTGTTTCGTGCCTGGGGGTGTGAATGGTCTTGTGTGTATCACGTATGAAAGGTGTGTGAATGGCCTGTAAAGCGGTTGGGGCCTTGACGTGGCTTTACAGCTCACGAGCTGCGAGTCACTGGTTCCGTTTTTGTCCTTTCAATTATTGACAGTGCATTTCATTTTTGTGAAATCTCTTGTTAATAAAATTGTATATACTGAACCATCACTTGCCCTCGTGCCAAATCCAACCAGTATGTGTGTGTGCTTGAGGAATAGATGGCTGTGCAGTAATCTTTGTCTTTTTAGTCTGTCTGCCAAGGTGTACATTCCGTCTAAGAATAACCTACCAACTGTAGATATTGTCGTAAACGAAACACCCATGGGAGTACATGGTGATATCTCTCTTGTGGATCCCAACAAGTTATGGTACCCACAATGTCCTGCAAACCTCAAAATGTCTGTCACATTTTCCTTGCAATATTGTGCCAAAATTTTCACGCTGCAGAAATAAACAACACATTATCTCAAAATGACCTGGTTTTGCAAGGCGGGTCACCTGGGTTTTGGCCCGGGGCTCGGCGGCCACATAGGAAACCTACCAAACCCACACATTTCTGAAAAGTAGACACCCGGGGGCTTCCAGGGAGGTATGGCTTGCGTGGATCCCCCAACGTTTCCTTGCCCAGAATCCCCTGCAAACCTCAATTTTAGCTGAAAAAATCACTTTTTCACACATTTTTGTGTGGGAAAGTGTGGCATCACTGGCCTCACACAAATTTCCTACCACCCAGCGTTCCCCCAGGTCTCCCGATAAAAATGGTGCCTCACTTGTGTGGGAGGCCCAAGTACCCGCGACAGGCAAGGGCCCACAACGTATTGAGGCGACCTCAAAATGGCCTTTCACAAAACCACCTGGTTTTGCAAGGGAGTCACCTGGGTTTTGGCCCTGTGCTCGGCGGCCATCTAGGGAAACCTACCAAACCCACACATTTCTGAAAAGTAGACACCCGGGGGCTTCCAGGGAGGTATGGCTTGCGTGGATCCCCCAACGTTTCCTTACCCAGAATCCCTTGCAAACCTCAATTTTAGCTGAAAAAATCACTTTTTCACACATTTTGTGTGGGAAAGTGTGGCATCACTGGCCTCACACAAATTTCCTACCACCCAGCGTTCCCCCAGGTCTCCCGATAAAAATGGTGCCTCACTTGTGTGGGAGGCCCAAGTACCCGCGACAGGCAAGGGCCCACAACGTAGTGAGGCGACCTCAAAATTGCCTATCTCAAAACCACCTGGTTTTGCAAGGGAGTCACCTGGGTTTTGGCCCCGTGCTCGGCGGCCATCTAGGGAAACCTACCAAACCCACACATTTCTGAAAAGTAGACACCCGGGGCTTCCAGGGAGGTATGGCTTGCATGGATCCCCCAACGTTTCCTTACCCAGAATCCCCTGCAAACCTCAATTTTAGCTGAAAAAATCACTTTTTCACACATTTTGTGTGGGAAAGTGTGGCATCACTGGCCTCACACAAATTTCCTACCACCCAGCGTTCTCCCAGGTCTCCCGATAAAAATGGTGCCTCACTTGTGTGGGAGGCCCAAGTACCCGCGACAGGCAAGGGCCCACAACGTAGTGAGGCGACCTCAAAATTGCCTATCTCAAAACCACCTGGTTTTGCAAGGGAGTCACCTGGGTTTTGGCCCCGTGCTCGGCGGCCATCTAGGGAAACCTACCAAACCCACACATTTCTGAAAAGTAGACACCCGGGGGCTTCCAGGGAGGTATGGCTTGCGTGGATCCCCCAACGTTTCCTTACCCAGAATCCCCTGCAAACCTCAATTTTAGCTGAAAAAATCACTTTTTTCACACATTTTGTGTGGGAAAGTGTGGCATCACTGGCCTCACACAAATTTCCTACCACCCAGCGTTCCCCCAGGTCTCCCGATAAAAATGGTGCCTCACTTGTGTGGGAGGCCCAAGTACCAGCGACAGGCAAGGGCCCACAACGTAGTGAGGCGACCTCAAAATGGCCTATCTCAAAACCACCTGGTTTTGCAAGGGAGTCACCTGGGTTTTGGCCCCGTGCTCGGCGGCCATCTAGGAAACCTACCAAACCCACACATTTCTGAAAAGTAGACACCCGGGGGCTTCCAGGGAGGTATGGCTTGCGTGGATCCCCAACGTTTCCTTACCCAGAATCCCCTGCAAACCTCAATTTTAGCTGAAAAAATCACTTTTTTCACACATTTTTGTGTGGGAAAGTGTGGCATCACTGGCCTCACACAAATTTCCTACCACCCAGCATTCCCCAGGTCTCCCGATAAAAATGGTGCCTCACTTGTGTGGGAGGCCCAAGTACCCAGCGACAGGCAAGGGCCCACAACGTAGTGAGGCGACCTCAAAATTGCCTATCTCAAAACCACCTGGTTTTGCAAGGGGGGTCACCTGGGTTTTTGGCCCCGTGCTCGGCGGCCATCTAGGGAAACCTACCAAACCCACACATTTCTGAAAAGTAGACACCCGGGGGCTTCCAGGGAGGTATGGCTTGCGTGGATCCCCCAACGTTTCCTTACCCAGAATCCCCTGCAAACCTCAATTTTAGCTGGGGGAACGCTGGGTGGTAGGAAATTTGTGTGAGGCCAGTGATGCCACACTTTCCCACACAAAAATGTGTGAAAAAAGTGATTTTTTCAGCTAAAATTGAGGTTTGCAGGGGATTCTGGGTAAGGAAACGTTGGGAGATCCACGCAAGCCATACCTCCCTGGAAGCCCCCGGGTGTCTACTTTTCAGAAATGTGTGGGTTTGGTAGGTTTCCCTAGATGGCCGCCGAGCACAGGGCCAAAAACCCAGGTGACCCCCTTGCAAAACCAGGTGGTTTTGTGAAAGGCCATTTTGAGGTCGCCTCACTACGTTGTGGGCCCTTGCCTGTCGCGGGTACTTGGGCCTCCCACACAAGTGAGGCACCATTTTTATCGGGAGACCTGGGGGAACGCTGGGTGGTAGGAAATTTGTGTGAGGCCAGTGATGCCACACTTTCCCACACAAAATGTGTGAAAAAGTGATTTTTTCAGCTAAAATTGAGGTTTGCAGGGGATTCTGGGTAAGGAAACGTTGGGGGATCCACGCAAGCCATACCTCCTGGAAGCCCCGGGTGTCTACTTTTCAGAAATGTGTGGGTTTGGTAGGTTTCCTAGATGGCTGCCGAGCACAGGGCCAAAACCCAGGTGACTCCCTTGCAAAACCAGGTGGTTTTGTGAAAGGCCATTTTGAGGTCGCCTCAATACGTTGTGGGCTCCTTGCCTGTCGCAGGTACTTGGGCCTCCTACACAAGTGAGGCACCATTTTTATCGGGAGACCTGGGAGAACGCTGGGTGGTAAGAAATTTGTGTGAGGCCAGTGATGCCACACTTTCCCACACAAAAATGTGTGAAAAAAGTGATTTTTTCAGCTAAAATTGAGGTTTGCAGGGGATTCTGGGTAAGGAAACGTTGGGGGATCCACGCAAGCCATACCTCCCTGGAAGCCCCGGGTGTCTACTTTTCAGAAATGTGTGGGTTTGGTAGGTTTCCTAGATGGCCGCTGAGCACAGGGCCAAAACCCAGGTGACTCCCCTTGCAAAACCAGGTGGTTTTGTGAAAGGCCATTTTGAGGTCGCCTCAATACGTTGTGGGCCCTTGCCTGTCGCGGGTACTTGGGCCTCCCACACAAGTGAGGCACCATTTTTATCGGGAGACCTGGGGGAACGCTGGGTGGTAGGAAATTTGTGTGAGGCCAGTGATGCCACACTTTCCCACACAAAAATGTGTGAAAAAAGTGATTTTTCAGCTAAAATTGAGGTTTGCAGGGGATTCTGGGTAAGGAAACGTTGGGGGATCCACGCAAGCCATACCTCCTGGAAGCCCCCGGTGTCTACTTTTCAGAAATGTGTGGGTTTGGTGGGTTTCCCTAGATGGCCGCCGAGCACGGGGCCAAAAACCCAGGTGACCCCCCTTGCAAAACCAGGTGGTTTTGAGATAGGCAATTTTGAGGTCGCCTCACTACGTTGTGGGCCCTTGCCTGTCGCGGGTACTTGGACCTCCCACACAAGTGAGGCACCATTTTTATCGGGAGACCTGGGGAACGCTGGGTGGTAGGAAATTTGTGTGAGGCCAGTGATGCCACACTTTCCCATACAAAAATGTGTGAAAAAGTGATTTTTTTCAGCTAAAATTGAGGTTTGCAGGGGATTCTGGGTAAGGAAACGTTGGGGGATCCACGCAAGCCATACCTCCCTGGAAGCCCCCGGGTGTCTACTTTTCAGAAATGTGTGTGTTTGGTAGGTTTCCCTAGGTGCCGGCAGAGCTAGGGTTCACAAACTACAGCTAGGCACTTTGCCAAAAAGGGTCATTTTTCACTGCGAAATTGAGGTGTGACCACGTTGCGTTTTGCACCGTTTCCTGTCGCAGGCACTAGGCCGACCCACACAAGTGAGGTACCATTTTTCTCGTAAGACTTTGGGGAACGCAGGGTGGGTGGAAATTTGTGGATCCACGCAGATTCCAGAACTTTCCACTACAGAAATGTGGGGAAAATGTGTTTTTTTTGACAATTTTTTATGTTTGCAAGGGATTCTGGGTAACAGAACCTGGTGGGAGGCAGTCAAGTCACCCCATCCTGGATTCCCCTGGGTGTCTAGTTTTCAAAAATGTATAGGTTTGCTAGGTTTCCCTAGGTGCCGGCAGAGGTAGGGTTCAAAAACTACAGCTAGGCACTTTGCCAAAAAAGGGTCATTTTTCACTGCGAAATTGAGGTGTGACCACGTTGCGTTTTGCGCCGTTTCCTGTCGCAGGCACTAGGCCGACCCACACAAGTGAGGTACCATTTTTCTCGTAAGACTTTGGGGAACGCGGGGTGGGTGGAAATTTGTGGATCCACACAGATTCCAGAACTTTCCACCACAGAAATGTGGGGAAAATGTGGTTTTTTTGACAATTGTTTATGTTTGCAAGGGATTCTGGGTAACAGAACCTGGTGGGAGGCAGTCAAGTCACCCCATCCTGGATTCCCCTGGGTGTCTAGTTTTCAAAAATGTATAGGTTTTCTAGGTTTCCCTAGGTGCCGGCAGAGCTAGGGTTCAAAAACTACACCTAGGCACTTTGCAAAAAAGGGTAATTTTTCATTGTGAAAATGTGGTACGTCCACGTTGCATTTTGAGCCATTTCCTGTTGTGGGCACAAGGGCTACCCACACAAGTGAGGTACCATTTGTATCGGGAGACTTAGGGTAACACAGAATTGTAGAGCAACTGTTATTACCTATTGACTTTCAATGCATTTCTGCCTTCCAAATGAAAGACAATGTGTAAAAAATAAGTCATTTTGAAAAATGACCTATAATTCTCATGCTAGTATGGGTACTCCCAATTTCGGAAATGTGCAAATATCTACTGTTTCTAAAATCTACATTTTGTTCCCATTTCAGAAATACATAGGTGTCTTTCATAACAATTTTTCCATGTATACATTTTCCCAAAATAATTGCTATATACCCGGTACTTAAAAAAAATCATTGCAAGATGTTGCTCAATTATTGGCTCTGGGTTCTGTCGGGTTCTTGGTGAACCTACAAGTACTATATATCCCCACAACCAGAAAGGTCCAGCGGATATAACAGTATATTGCCTTCAAATAGCTGTCATAATTAGAAGAAGTTACAGGTGAAAACGTTGACACAAATGGCTGTTTTTTTCAACTAATTTTCAATTTTTCCTTTATTTAACTGTTAGTTTCTATAAGGAAAACTTTAAGGATCTACACACATGACCCCTTGCTGAATTCAGAATTTTGTCTACTTTTCAGAAATGTATGGCTTTCCAGGATCCATTATTGGTTTCATACCCATTTCTACCATTAACTGGAAGGAGGTTGAAAGCACAAAAAATAGCAAAAATAGGCTATGTCCCAGAAAAATGCCAAAACTGTGTAAAAAAGTTGGTTTTCTGACAAAAGTCTGCTTGTCCCTGAAAGCTGGGAAGATGGTGATTTCATCCCCACAACCCCTTTTTTGATGCCATTTGCAGGGAAAAATCAAGACGCTTTCATCTGTAGCCCTTTTTCGCATTTTTCCAAAAAAAAACAAAATTTAGCTGTATTTTGACTAATTTCTGGGTCCCCTCCAGGGGAATCCACAAACTCTGGGTACCTTTACAATCCCCATGATGTTAGAAAAAAGGACGCAAATTTGGCATGGATACCTTATGTGGTCAAAAAGTTACAGGGGCCTAAGCACGCACTACCCCAAATAGCCAAAAAAAGGCTTAGCACAGGAGGGGAAAAGGCCTAGCAGCGAAGGGGTTAAAGGAAGGCACATGACTGATAACTCTAGACTTTTTGGATATTTTACACGTGGCCTCCACTAGTAACACGCCTACGGCTGCTGTAACCTTAGATGCCGAAAAGGCATTTGACCGTGTCAATTGGAAATTTATGATGCAGGCTCGCAAATGGCATGGGTTTAGTCCAACTTTCCTTAAATACATTGCTATATTATACACTTTTCCGATGACTTCTGTTTTTTTAAATGGTATCCAATCCTCATATTTTCCCCTTTTACGGGGTACCAGACAAGGATGTCCTTATCTCCATTGCTTTTTGTTTTAACTTTAGAACCTTTTTTGCGTACATTACGAAATTCCTCTGCGTTTCATGGCTTCCGATATAAGGATGCTGAGTTTAAATTCACCGCGTACGCTGATGATGTGATCCTTTATGCTTCTGATCCAGAATCATCAATACCGGTCTTTGCTAATCTCTTATCATCCTATTAGAAATTATCTGGATATAAACTGAATTTCTCCAAATCCGAGGTACTTCCCCTAAATAAATATTGTCTCCACAATTTATTAAATGTTTGGGAATTAAATATTCTATTTCCTTGGCCAAGACTATTCAGATTAATTTAGATGATGTTCAGAATAAAATTAGTAAAATGACGGAAAAATGGTCACTTCTATATTTGTCTTGGTGGGGCAGGTTAGCCACAATAAAGATGATGTTTCTGCCTGTCATTAATTTTTATTTGTCCATGTTACCTATTAAACTTCCCCAAAAATGTTTTAAGTTGCTAAATAGATTGATTTCTGGGTATTTATGGAATGGGAAAAAACCTCGCATTTCCTTAGCATCTCTTTGTAAACCTAAAGAGTTGGGTGCTGTAGGTTTTCCTAATTTTCAGCAATATCATACTGCCTTTGTTCTAAAACAGGTTCTACCTTGCATCGGGAGTGTAGATTCTTCACCAAACAATATTTGGCATACATTGGAGGACTCGCTTATGTCACCCTTTCTTTTTCATTCTTTAATATACTTTCCAAACCCTCCCTGGGCATTTTCTGCTCCGACTATTAAGCACTCTAGCATGATAGCTTCCTGTGTTCTTAAAAGTTCTGCATCTCCGGTGCAAGACTTTTTAGAATCTTCTATTTGGCATAATAAACTCAATTTAATTTCGAACTGTACTATCTTATGAAAACAATGGGTAATTAAAGGTATAATTCAAGCTAAGCAATTAATGTGTGCTATGACTCCTCTTTCTTTTCCCGAAATTCATTCTAAATTTGATCTTTCCTCCACCTATGCCGTTAGATACGAATCCCTTAAAGGTGCTCTCTTGCAAACTATTTCCATACTTAATCAATCGCAACCTCCCACTTGTTCTTCACCTCCTGACCCTATTACATTGTCGTCATCACTTAAAGCATCATATATATATATATATATATATATATATATATATATATATATATATATATAAATATATATATATTTGCATTACACTACGCCTTCTCCTCCCAAAGCTAAAATTGAGTTAATGTGGTAATCTGATTTTCAGCATTCCTTTTCTTTAAATGTCTGGGGTATGGTCTGGAACAAGATACACCATACCTCATGTAATGCCAGTACTACACAAACTCTTTATTATTTTTATAATAGATTATATATTACCCCACTTTCTCTGCAAAAGTACAACCCTACGTTTTCAAATATGTGCTGGTCTTGCAATACTCACACCCGCACATATCTACATATGTTTTTTCATTGTCCACCAATTGCAGCCTTTTGGGTTCAAGTTTGTAAAATTATTTTCACTATTTGCTCTACCACCTTTCCCTTTGATATTAAATGTATTTTTTGGGGAAGTTCCTCATGCCTTTGGCCAGCTTATTCAAAACTAGGTAAATTTGTGGCTCTGTTACTTGCTATTGCTTGTCAAGTCATTGTATCCAATTGGAAGAATGCCAAAAATGTCAACGTTACTGGCTGGTGAAATCTTCTTTGTTCTCATCATAGACTTGATACTGCATCAGCCACTTCTACATTACAGATGATCAATAAAGACCTCTTTTGGTCTCCACTCACTGGTTATTTAAACAAAACATATAAACCTTCCAAGGATTCCACAATGGTTTTTCAACCCCCATGATTGCTTTTCCTCCCCTTTGTTAGATAATATATACAGTTTATTACACAATTGTTATTATGTGAGATAAGTAATTATATGACATGAAATTAATAGATGAAATAAGTTATCAGACGTACATTTTATTCTATGATACATGTACAAATTATGTAATACCTATTTCCGTATATATTTTTTCTTCTCTTTTCTTCTTTTTTTCTTTCTTTTTTCTGTTGTTCCTCTTCTTTCTTCCTTTTCCTCCTTTTTTCTTTTTAATTACAAAATAAAAAAATGCAATTTGTGAGTACAGAATGAAGATATTATTTCAATAAGTTTATTGTACAACATATCTCTTTCTATATTTAATACTAGCTATTGTATGTACTCTCTTTTGTAATGCTCTACTCCATGACTTAGTTTTATGTTAAACAAAAGATAATTCTGTACATCTGTAGTACATTCTAATAAAGCTTTTATTAAACATAAAAAGAACAGGTATGGAAGGGTAGCAGGTTGCCCAGGGTGGGGGCAGGAGAATGCTACAGGGGCAGAAATCGGTTACAAGACCTTTATACCAGCTGTTAAGAAATCCCCCACCTAGCCATCACAGATCATCAGAGCATTCTCTGTGCACTTAGCTGCTTCTCACTTTACTTCAACAAGTACTCCCAAACTATCACTCTAGCCTCACAGACTGTCTCCCTACACTTAGAGATTGAAGTCCATACCTTAGTCAACCAAAATGTGTCCTTAACTACCCTCTGCTAGTCCTGAGACACCTTATGCAATGCCTCAAACACTCCCCAGGAAGCAACAGTAGATTGTACGAAACCTTCAACTGGGACTCAGAATCCCCATTGTCCCTAAGTCACTCTCAGCTGCCCCTCAGATGGGTTTCAGCTATACTCTGCCTAGTCTGTAAACTTCTGTGGGGCTCGCACCTTTCCACAGATAACCTCAACCTGTGCATGGAGGACCTGTGAGGCCTTTAGCCAAGCCTAAGTTGCTCCTACTTAAATCACTGAAACCCTTAGTAGGCCCTCAAATACCCTCAGCTCTCCCTTACTGACCATCACCTTGCCCTCACAGACCCTTTGTATCACCTTTGTAGTCTACAGAGCACATTAGACACATTGTCTGGCCCTTATAGTATATCAGAAAGCCCTGACCATAATCATAGCTTGCCCTCAGGCACTCTCTGCCAACCCTTCAACAATCTCAATGCTCCTCTTTTAGCTCTCAATTCCTCACTTTAAGTACTAAGATCACCCAAGTTCTTCAGAGCATTGCACGAGCCCCCAAAGCTGTTCTCCTGGCTTGCAAAGCCCAGGCGTCCCCCTGCCAATGTGTCCTCAGCTCCCGAGACAATATAGCCCTCAGACATCTCCATTCAGTGTCTAACAAGGCACTTCATTGATATGCAAATATCAGGGTACTACTGTCACCTTTGCTTCAAGCAAATTGGAATGTTAAGGGCTGCCTGTCAGAGATTTCTGGCTTCGCCTTCCAGCTCAGTGCAGAAGATATTTAAACTGCTAATAAACCTCCAGAATGCTTTAAAAAAAAGTTTAAAGCTCAGTAGCAATAATGTATGGGATAAAGTACCCCTTGCTTTACATTATAAAGATATTGCAAGTTACCAAGGATTTCCATGACCATACAGAGGAATGACGCTGTATGACAAGTTCCTTTATAAGCTTATGGAGCTCGAGTAACTTGTAATATTCTTATCATGTACGTCAGAGGGTACTTTATTCCTTATAACACATGGTCACACCATCACCTTTCCCACAAACCACTTAAATCTTTAGGGCCTCATTTATGAGGCCCTACCGGCACTTTCGCGCCGCTGGAACGTCACTTTACGTGGCTTTTCATGGTCTTATAAATATGTGCCCCTTTCACGCAGAAAACTACGTGAAAGGGGCGTTCCATGGGTGCTGTGGGTGTTCCCACGCAACACCCATGGAACCTGACACATTCCCAGATTTAAGAGGCATCGTAAACCTGGGAATGCGTTAGAACCTAACGCCACCCCAGGGGTGGCATTAGGGAGGCGCAACGAAGAGAATGAAAACATTTCTCCTCATACTGTCATTTTTCTATGTGTGCTGCATTCTGCAGCACACATAGAAAAAGGAAAGCGCCTGAATGGATTGATTTTGTGCAGGAAGGGTCCCTTCCTGCACAAAATCAATCATCCCCGCAATGCAGGCACCCTTGCACCATGGTGCAAAGGTGCCTGTGTTGGCGCACGGCAGCCCATTGTGCACCGGCACCGGCGCAGGGGCAAAGGACAGGACTGCACCGTATCATATAGATACAGCGCATTCCTGCCCTTTCCTTTTGCCGTGGGGCAAAAGCCCACAAATAAGGCCCTCAGTGCGTAGCTCTTTCATATGAAAGAGAGAGCATGTTTGCATGCAGGAAGAATACAAAAATTGAATCTATAGTGCAAAATGAAACACATCAAAAAAGTTGCTAGATATTTGTTGCATAACGATATTAGAGTAAGTTTAATGCAAGTCATTTAAAAAAAAGGCACAATTGCTCGAAATATGTAGAAACATGTAGAAAGATTTTAACTTTTCTACAATTAACATGCTGCCATAAATAGATCATTTCTGCTTGTCGCTACACCGCTAGAAAAACAGAGCAGAAGAAAAAAAAGCAACATTTCGTTTTGTTCCTTAAACAACTGCTTTACTTTTGCTCTGTGATGCTCCGGAATGCTAAGTCCATGATAAAGTATGCCATTGAAAGATGTTATAGGTGGCCACACATGCATTAGCCATCTTGGAATGGTGAAGCAATGATAAAGTATGCCGAAATCATTTGTGCTCGGGATTCACCATTCAAGGATGGCGGCCTGTGTGATTGTATGAGGGTGGTAACTTTTTAAAAGTTTACCACTATTTTGTTATTGGTTTACCACTGCAAGTGCGCCGATGCATTTAGAAGCACTGTGTATGCCATCTTTAAACCAGTAAGTCAGTGCTGACAAACCAATCACAATTGGCCAATAAGGAAATCAGAGCCCAAATGTGAAGTGCGGCACTCCTGGTGACAGTTGCCATTAGCAATGTATGGGAAGCTGCAGGACCTTTGCAAAACATAGGGTAAGGGGATGAAAAAAGAACATTATAAATGTATTGACAAAAAAGTAGCCATTGCTATCCCTGCCCTGATACGGATGTGAACTATTTTGTGGGTAGAGATGCATTTGTGCACAGATCGAATGCCATCCTTGAAAAGGGCTGACCCATTCCTTCACGCTGCATGATGTATGCCAAATTTGAATCATAACTTCAGAGACGAAATTATAAAACGTTCTGAAATATCCTTTATTAGTTTATGGGAGCACCCCAGCGTACAAAATGCTATTTTGCTTGAAGCAATGAAAACCCTTGTTCCCCTTCTGTCCAACATTCTGCAAGCTCCTCTCAAAGGGTCACAACTTCAGTGGTTGATGTTCCATCCATGCCCTAATTACACTGTCCTGTCACTAAATACTTTCTTAACTGGTGTAAGTTCAAGATCTGGTAGCAAGACGAAAGGCCACTAAAGGTAGGATGGGATGAAGATGAGATCACCAGTCCTCTCACGTGAGATGGTTATTGTAGTGGGTGCGCTACATATGCTTATAGTCAACGTGCGGATGGGCTCATGTGTTAGTGAAAGGTTAACGTATTCTCCCACTGTGTGGGAAGCAGAAGTACCCCTGCACAGGTCTCCATGTCTTAGTTGATTGATTTATGACCACAGCTAGAATCCTAGGAAAGTTGCCAGAGCCACCTGTCCCTCTCCCCAACTTCCAAGCTCTCAAGCTCACTGTTCATTTATCAGGGCCAGTCACAAATGTCAGATCCTTGTGTCTGACTGACGTGAGTCTCTGATTTTGGAGACGTATTCGGCTTTGGCACCATGGAGGTCCATTCCGTGTAGCCAGGGTAGCAGCTGTTTCAACCAGCTTGTCATTTGGTAGCACTGGCACTGCCTTTGCCACCCCTGATCCGAGGGATCATAAAGACAATGGCATGAATAGAAAGTGAGGCTCTAAGGACCCTATTTATTTTTTTGCTATTACTCTCTGTCCTTGTGCTACCCCCTTAGTAGTCATTAAGAGGCTGCTAACGGTTACAGGGCTGGGAAAGTGATCAACCTTGTGATGTCATAAAGGGTGCAATAGTATATGATGTCACTTCCGCTAACCCTATCATACATTTTTCTCACCTTCTATGATCTTACACACCTACATTCTCAGATTTCTGTTGAGAGCCTTGCAATTCACTATCAGCATTTGGGCACCAGCATGTCAGACATCACTAAGTGATAAAACTGTTAACATATGGGCTAATAGCTGATAATCTTCTACACATTAACACAAATTTCAGCCAAATTGACGAATCATATAAAGTGAGCACTGAAAGTGCTAATTTAAGACATATTTTTGGGCTGACTTGTTTCTTAACAGTTGAAGAGCTGGAACACCACTATTTTGCCTCTTGACACTGTGGTAAATGGTTGCTTGTGACAGAAACCTTAAAGGCAAGTGCTGCTTTTGGCTGGAAATGTAGCAACTTTGTCGACATATCTAAAGTATACATGTAGGAAGGTGGGATCCTTCTAGCATGATTACCCCCACTTTTTGTCAGTGTGTTTTTTACTTAGTCTGACTGGGATCCTGCTAATCAAGACCCCAGCCACTGTGCTTTCTCCCTACATTGACCATGGTAAGTACTTGTGTGCATCCACAATTGGCTACTGTTGTACCCTTGTAAGTCTCTGGTATGTGGTACTAAGGTACTCAGGGCATAGGTACACCAGGGTCTCCCATGGGCTGCAGCATGTCTTGTGCCATCCATGGGAGTCCACTTAAACTGTGACTATAGGCCTGTCATTAGAGCCTGTGTGAGTTGGTGCTTGCACCTCACACAACAGATATAAGATTCCTTATATCTGAGGTCACTGCACTTAACACCTATAAGTCACCCCTATGGAAGGCTCTTCAGTCCTGAGGGCAGGGTGATTGAGCAGGACACCCCTACAAACCCCAGAGTCAATTCTCCAGGCTGTTAAGTGTGGTCAGCCATTTTAATATATATAGTGGACATCAGTCATTCGAGATGTCTAACTATATAGTGGTTGCACCGAACCCGGTCATGTTTAGTATCAAACATGTTGGAATCTTACCCCAACACCAATTCCAGTGTCGGAAGTATGATCAGATGTACTGAGGGGATCCCTTGGGGTACCCCCCTGTACTTCCAGTCACAACCTTTCAGTGTTTGGCAGCAAGCTTGTGCTGCTGCCGACCACAGACACGATTCTGCCCTCCTGCTGCTGAGCTGAGCTCGAGCAGGGGAAGGTAGAACAATAGGTTTCCTGTCACAGGGAGGTGTAACCACTTCCCAGAGAGGACTTAGTGTATTGGTCTGGGGTGGGGGCACTTGCCAGCACCACCAGACTGCTTTGAAGGGCACATTTGGTTCCCTCCTTGCCTACTCCAGTTTGAGCCAGTTCAAGGAGCCCTTGGCTCCTGCTCTGGTGCGAAACTGAACAAAGGACATGAGAGTACACACCCCTCTGTCCGGCCCCTCCTCTGGGAGGGACCCCTTAGTCGTTCCAACCTTTTCCCTGGTGTACTTAAGGGCTTACCTGTGGGTGGTTCCTTAGATTCATCGTGGGACAACACTCAAGCCTGAAACCATGTCACCCTTTGACCGTCTGGACACTTGGGGCCTGATTCACAGAACTAACTTACGTCAAAAACGTAAACGTAAACGTAAAGTTAGTACTTTTTAGGTATTCACAGAAGTTAGTAGTCCTAACTTTAGGACTCCTAAATGCCTTCTGTGAATACCGAAAGTCTGAAAGTTAGGATTTTTCTCAGTTTAGGAGTAGTAAAGTTAAGTAAAATCCTAACTTTAAGACTTTCGGTATTCACAGAAGGCATTTAGGAGTCCTAAAGTTAGGACTACTAACTTCTGTGAATACCTAAAAAGTACTAACTTTACGTTTACGTTTACGTTTACGTTTTTGACGTAAGTTAGTTCTGTGAATCAGGCCCTTGGACTTCGCTGGACTGACACTGCACCAAGGAAGACTCCTGCTGCTCCTGGTCACGCTGTTCTGCAAGTCTTCTTTGTCTGTGGTTCTTCCAGGATCTTCACCATCAAGGACACCCAAAGCAATCTCCCATTGGAGTGAAGGAGTCACTCCCCTGATCTGCAGGCACCACAACGAAGTTGACTGGTCTGCTGCTCCTGACATCCCATGGACTCCCAAAGGCTCAGCAACATAGATGGTGGTTCTGCAACTCCCTTGAGGCCTGACCTGTCCTCTCTGCAATTTTGAGGCCAGTATCCCTCGTCGGAACTGCTGCGACCGAACCTCTGTGCACCGCGTTGACTTGCCGTTGCCAAGGCTTGTTGGATCTGCACTCCAGAGAACTTCTGGCTACAAGAAGCTCCAGTCTCCAGCATCTCTTACTCCCAAGTACAGCATCCTCTGCATCGTGGGCCTTCCTTCCTGGTGAGCTGCTCGAGGTCCTCTTGGGACTCCTCTGCCTTTAGCCTGTGGGTCCCTCTGAGGGTCTTCTTCTGCTTCAGTGGGCTCCCCTGCTTGCTCAGGACCTGCTCGGACTCACCTGCTTGTGCTGAGTCACTTGGACCTTGCTGGTCCCAACGTTGCTCCTTCTTAATTCTCCAAGCCAGTTACGGCTACCAAGGCTTGTTGATGCTCCCGGCGGACTCTGACCCCCTGGTCACCGACATCCGATCTGGGACAGCTCGTGCACAGCTCCTGGTATTCCTCAGCATTGCCTGGTTCTCACAGCTGAAGCGACAAGGTCACCATCAACTCTGCTGAACCGTCCGACATCGGTGGGCATTGCTCTTCCGTGCTTCCTGGTCACCCCTGAGTGGCATAGACTCTGTTACCACTGCTTGCAGGTTCTTCACTTCCAGAATCCACCCTTTGATTTCCCCGGACTTCTTCACCTTCTTCTCCAGAGGCACTTTTCTCCAAGTCTTCTATCGTCGTCTGGGGAGGTTTCCAACGTCTTTTCACCCCTATGCGCATGGTTTCCTTGGTGTAGGTAACCTGGTCTCCAGTGGCTCTTCAACATCCTGTCCTCCAAGGGAATTCTTCGGGGTCCTTTGGGAAGGGTCCTTTTTCTGCAAAACTGCAACCTCAACATCTACATTGATTTCCATTGGTCAAACGGCTGTGTTCCCACTCTGCACGCATCCTCCGTGGGCTTCCAGTGTACTTACCTTGGATGGTTCATTGTGTCCCCGGCTCCTCTGGGTCTTCTGGTCCAAGTCCCGTCCTCTCCTGCAGTTCACACTCCACTTTCCTAGTATATGGTTTGTTCACCCCCTGGAGCCCCTTGTATTTTGTGCTACTTACATTATGGCAATTGAAGTATTGTTGTTTATTTGTGTTGCTATCTCCAGATAGGAGATATACCAATGTGTTAGTGAGTGTTGTGTAATAAATAGAAGTATTTTTATATAAACACTGTGTGGTTCTTTTTAATTTAACCTACACTACATGATTAAACTGGTAAAGCCAAGCTGCTTAACACTCCTTCAAGATAAGCCTGAAGGCTGCTCTCCACAGCTACCAGTTTGAGAGTTTTCTATGGTTATCAAAGACCACTAAAAATTACCATAAGGGTTGCCTGGATTTGTGCAAGGTGCATCACTTAAATAAGGGTGCACCATATACTAAGCAGCCTCCTACAATACATGACACAATAACATGTGTAAATCAACATAACAGCTCAAATCCTGTGATTCTGGGCAAATCACTTAATCTCCCCATTCCTAACAAAATGAATGTGTCCGTCTGTAACGCAACTTTTGCTCATGTAAAGTGCCCTAATACCTTTGGGTCGAGTTTGCGCTATATAACCCACCCCCCGCCCCCCCAAAAAAATAGCCACACAACAAGAGTACAATGCAGCAACATAAAACTGCTCTAAAAACACAGCAGCACAACAAACAACAGAACGCATCACCAACACAACAAAATGCCAAAAAAATATGCACAAACATTCTAGGCACTCATTACTACCTGCAGAAACCAACCTGCTTTCATAATAAGGAGGTATACATTGTTTGAATCAAGAACTGTCTTAACCTAACACCAAGGACATGAAATAGTGCAAACCAAAAATGTTTAGTGATCGGACCTTTAGCTTCTTATATCCAGAAACTCCAGATATTTATTTATTTGGTGGCAGTATGCCCATCAGAATAAAAAAAATAGGAAATACTTCTGTTAAAACAGGTAAACAGCTGATTATTTGATGAACAAGTTCAACTTAATGATAACTTGCTTTTAGATCTTACCTGAGAGCACAGCTGTTACTGACCTTTTATGACCACTAGGAAACGTTCTTGATGAATCAATACTGAGGGAGGGACTTAGGCTCTGCACACATGTTCATCTTCCTCTCTGCAAGCGCTTTAAGTATGGATGCTTAACAGAGTGCTTGTTTTTTCATGTGGGGAAGCTGATGCTCAGTACTGTAGGGCTTAGTTGGTTATGGTGAGAAGCTAATAATCAAGGCTATAAACCTGATTAGTTTATTGGGAAAGGCAATGCCCGCTGTCATAGGTCCGAACAATAACAGATTTTGAACTATTGTTTCTCAGTGCATTTGGATCAGGATTATGTGAAGTTAACATATAGGATCCTAAAAGCTCAAGATGCATATAATGCTTACAATGGGCATATTTTGTATAAGGTATTGATAATTCAAAGATGGTAAATTCTGCAACCCGCAAGGATACACAACATCGATTCATGGTGTATATTTCAGTTCACAGATGTTCTAACAGGAAATTCATATTACGTGCATCAATCGTAATTAAAGTTTAAGGTAGACATTCCTATATTAGAAGCCATTCAAAGAAAGGCTACAATACACAAATGACATTAAAACCTTAACTATGTTTTCACTTTAGAGAAATATCAGATGTTGGGGGTTGGGAGCACACCGCTTATATCAAATGTTCTATTTCACAAAAGAGTCAATCAATCAATATTACTTTTTTTGATAATTTAAAAAGATGATCACAAAAGATACGATTCATACATATAAATATACAATGGCTAACATTAAAAACAAAAATACACAATCCATCTTGAGATTAAAAACACAACCATGGGCAATATAAAAAAAAAAACTTTATGGTCATAGAAATAAGTTTTACATTGGGAAAAAAAGAGCCATTATATTGCACGGTCACAAGGCACATTTTCAGATCAAATCAGGGCACGCTTAATGCAGTTATTTAAAGACAATCATAAATGGTGCAACTTCATATCAAAAATAAGTAAAAACACAATACTTTGAAACCGCGCAGCAGATATGGAGGAGATATCAAACTCTCGATAAATTAAGTGTTCGTATAGCTCAGCACTAATGAGTCAAAGATAGATAATCTGAAAGTTATTTGTGAATATGGCTGACTGTATATATATGTGCCTAGAAATAAAAGTAGTATGACTCATGGGTGCTAATAGTCTGGTTGCAATGCCCAGAAGTACTGATAACTCAGATTGGCGATCTCCAGTGCCTTTGTTTTCCCTTTTTATTTGTTACCTTTCTCCGGGTCTACTGCCAACATATTGCTACTGTGCTGGGTTGGTAATGAATACAGTGTGGCGTACATCGGGCCTGTTGGATCCAGTTTACAATGTTAGTATTTTCTGACACACAAGGACTGTAATATCTAGAATCACAAAGAGCAAGGAGGTGAGTGGTCATCCAACTAGGAATGGGTTGAGCCCACACTGACAACATGCACTCCGCTGTTATGTTCCCGAGTTGGGCTCATGTAGCAAGGCAGCTTATTCCCTACATTGTCTTAAAAAATAAGATTTCAACAGTGACCTTTTGCACATATTTGCATGCACGACAATGTTGGATTAGTTTCTCTGAAACTACAGTGTTTTTACATCTAGCATCGCACAACATTATCATGATACCTTGAACATTATGTACTAGGCCTCTCTACACACTAGGTACAAAAGTAGTCCTATCTTCATTCACGAGGCGACAGCACTTTCCACATATCCATAACATCACTAATCTAGCACGCACATCGCGAAGGCTGCTTTTTATTATAAATAATAGGTATCCCAATAGATTGGTAGAGGAGGCACTTCTGCTGACACCGAAGGTCCCTGCATGCAGAGAAATCACCACGCACCGGTCTGACATTCTGTGAGGGGTGTCCAACTCGAGACCAAGACGGGGTCCTTCACTCTCTCCCATCAGGTAATGGGGTTGGATCAGCCCTAGGGGGAATTCTTGGTTGAACATCTACACACACTAGGTACACTTTGAGTAGGGTTCGCATCGTAGGAGTTCGTTAGATTACTATATTGCATATATGCTGCATATATTCATTGCTTCAGCACCATGGTAGAAATGTATCAACTGTTTACTCTTTTGGTGCTTGTATTCTCCTTTATTGTCTTCTGTCTCCTAATTATTGTAGCACACGCATTTTATGCAAGAATAACGTTGGTTCAATAAATATATTGAAAATGTCCCACTGTGTATTCTCTGTATATTTCTCTGAGAACAAGAGAGCACGAGTCACTGAGCGAAAGATTCTGTACTGTTTCCGCGATCTCCGAGTGTTCAAGGTTGTCATGTTCAGTGGTTGCCAGGAACTGTTCATATCCTGCGGGGGTGTCGGGAATCAGTTTTGATACCTAGCCCTTAGTTTATGCTGTCCAAACAATGTGCAGATCCTATGGATTGGTAGGAACCACATGTAATGGCGCCGCCAACGTTGGTTAGGCACTTATTTAATGGTCAAATCTGAGTAGTTCAGTCGTGCTTTCTCAGAGACCCCTACTAACATTAAACCAGAGATGTCCATAGTGGGAAATGGGATTCCGCATCAGCTGAGTAGGTGCATCCTATGTATTTTTCTGTAGGTTTTATCAAGCTTTAAGGATTAAAAAATATTCCCATATTGTGCAAATAGAATCTCAATGAATTCATTTTCATAAAAAACATTTTTCACTTTTACAATGTTCGAACATGGATACGGCGTTAGAGTACAAGAAGTTACTCTAAATATTTCAGAAAATTGCAGACAGGCAGTTACTATGAAATTATTACAACATGGCCTACCGGCAACGGGTGGAGATGTTATCTTTGTGGTTGAGGTACACAAGGCATTCAGGACAGATGTGTTTTATTCTTGGGTTACATTCCGAGCTGAAGACGCACGCACGCAATTGTTTCACACTTACATTGAAGATGAGACACCAGATGAATACTTTCCATACGTGGACATAGAAGTCCCGTTAACTTACCAAGAGCATATAAATTGGTTTAAAGGCGCCCTCCCCCACACCGTAGAAAATGTGAGACCCAGTCCGCACAGTAAAGAAGGAGTGACCTGGCCAGTCTTCGCTTTATATACACCACACCCATACATTCACAGGTTAGGAGCAGCAGAAATGAGCACACTATACCAAGATTTAGTGAAAATTTACAGAAATCTTACAATACATAATGCGAACACTTATAGTTCAACCTTTGAGGGCTGCTCAGGCTGCACAACCTCAATAGAACACTACGGATATCAGCCCTCAGACGCTGAATGCCGCAATGGGAAGAATTCGCACCAGTCAGGAACAAGTACCGTTCTGGGTAGCACAACAAATAGCACAGCTTAAAGTGGTTTTGCCCCATACCAGCCCCCAGGAAAAACACAGAATACTAACTATTTGCTTGCCAATGGGGATGGCTCCCCGGATAGAAGATTGTGCCACTTGGGGTACAGTCTTTGCTCATGGTACCCCTTCAATAGCGGTAATACCAGATGTATTGAAACAAATACAGAATGAGTACGGGGCAGAACCTGCCCTGGACTTAGGGATGAAACTAATAGGCAATAACGCCTGAGTGAACTCTCTCCTATACAACAGGAGAGGGAGTTACCTAAGATTATCGCAGAAACATACGCTTCCCTGGGAAGAGATAATCTGGGAGCCAGACCTGGGAAACCAGAGGTTAAGGATAATTCTGAAAAGGACAACTAATAAACAAAAAAATAATATACAAAATAAAGAACAATCCTGAAGTGGTTCTCCTCAACAGGAGCACACTGAAAAGAGATACAATCTCAGAAACCGTGATAACATTAGAAAGCCTGACAGATATCAGCATAATGATACATGTTTCTCTCGTTCCTATCAGGATCAACCTGGGAAAACGCTTGGAGAGAGGAGGATGGTCAGAGCAAAGATCAGAAGAGCGAACAAAGCCACGAAAGGGGACACATCGCACGTCAGACTACATCATCAAACAAGAAGATAAACAAAAATCTATGAAACCTCAATTTAAAAATAAAAAATTAACACGGATTAAGATCAGAAATGCCCAGGCTGCTGAGGACTCTGCTTCTGAACGGGGAATGGGCAGTGATGATGCTGGACAGTGCAGCAGAAGTCCCAATAGCTCGCCACAACATGATGGATTTTCTGGACGTAGTAGCGCTGAGTGAGTATATCACGGTGGAAACACCTGATACAAGAGTAAGTGTCCCACATCGTTTACATAGAAAAACGTTTCAGATAGAAGGGGACATACAAAGAGAAGTGAAGGGTCTCCTTTCAAAGGACCTGACACATGGCTACAATATTCTTTTGCCTGAAAAAGTTTGGCCACCTGAGTTCGTAATAGATTGCCCAATGGGGAAAGAAGTAATTTTACCTGCTTTCTCTGCTTTCTCTGACCTCGTAGCAGAATCAGTTAAAAATGTATACACGCAGGAGTGGGCGTCAGCTTTAGCACCTGCTCTATACCGCAATCATGTTGGGTGGGATGATAAGTCTCCTCATCACAAGATCCCATTAAAAATGATCCCTCAGCCACAGAGACAATACCCAATTAAACATGAAGCAAAGAAACAAGTCAGGGAGATCTTTGATCGACTTGAGTACCAGGGTGTAATAAAACATTGCACCTCATCTATCAATAATTCTTTGTTTCCCATAATGAAACCCGACAATTCATATAGTTTAGTCTAAGATTACAGACATCTAAATGCATCCACTCGCACATTTGCAGTACAGAATGCACACAGTACCGCATTGATGAATAACATTGTGCAGAAGAAATACAAAACAACACTAGACATCTCAAATGTTTTTTTCTGCCAGAACATAGTGCCTGGAAGTAGATATTTGACAGCATTTTCAGTGCTAGGGTCTTAGCAGCAATTTTGTCATTTGCCACGGGGGTATAAGAATAGTCTTGGGCTGTTTTCAGCCAGAGTAAAGACATTTCTTTAAAGTATTGATGAGGAGGCAGTGTCCTATGTAGATGATATTTATCTGACAGATGATGAATTAATGGAACATTTGGCTAGAGTGAACATCATAATAGTGGGGTTTGCTTACCTGGGCTACAAATTTAATTTCAAGAAATCAGAAATAGCCCTCCTCAGTGTCCTGTTTCTGGGATGCGAGTTATCAGGTGAAGGCAAAAGCCTGGCAACACATTTTGTAGGGAAATGTGCATTGCTCCAACCGCCGACAACTCTGAAGAGACTACAATTCATTTTAGGATTTTTTAATTTTGGCAGAACTTATATTTTGGATTATGCAGAAAAGGTAAAACCATTCTATGACTTAAGTAGACCTGATTTTTCAGGGCAACATTGGATACAGGAACATACTGATATTTTACGTTCCGTACAAGCTGACATGCTAGCTTCCAGACATTTACACACATGTGTCAATACAACTAACCTGGTGATCCGCGTAGTCGCTGGACCTACCGGGTATAATTACATCACTTTCAATAAAGGTGATACGGTACATGTAGCATACAAATCACATCTGTACACAAATGCTGAAATGCCTTTTGCCTCCACTGAGATAATTCTCACAGCTGTACATACTGTTGGAATAAGAGAGAGAGCCCTGGCTCAGGGAAAATGCATAATTGTTGGTACCCAGGGACCAACTCTAGAGGCGGTTACTAAAGCAAGCATTCTGAATGCTAAAGCTCTATATTCAAGATGGATTGAATGGGCTAACTCTGTCACTCCAACAGATGTAGATTACAGATTTGATGCTACATTACAAACACAAGCAATCCTGCAGTATGTAAAAGAATATCCTCTGCTAATTAAATAATGCCTCTAGATCGATATGAATGTATCATTTATACCAATGGATCTGCTCAACCTGCCCTAGGATCAAAACAGCAATATTCCGCAACATACGCAATTGTAAAAGGGCTCATGCAAGATGGAAAGTTTCTTCCCGGAATAACACATACACAGTCTCTAGGGGACTTCACAGCGCAGCTGGCAGAACTAAAAGCCCTATACAGATTGCGAATTCCCCACACTTATCGTGTGTGATTCATTTTACTGTGTCCAGTCTTACAATGAATACCTTCACTATTGTGGTCAAAATGAGTTTCGAGATTCGGAGGGTTGTACAATCAAGCACAAGATGCTTTGGGAACAAGTGACGAAGCTTAAAGAAGGCCTGCCATGGGCTCATGTCATACATTGAGTCATCTGCCTGTTGGCGTTCACGTTGAAGGGAATTCAATGGCGGATGAAGTGCGAACTGCTGCCGTTGCTGCAATCACTCGTTCTAGTATGAGGATAGATAGAACTATGATAGATGTCAATGCCACGCGCAACAGCTCAGCACCACCGAACAGCTTTCCACTCAAGTACTCCTACAAGTTAGATGCACAAAATATTCTGTATGCTCAGATTCCAGAAGTGGGGGATAGAGTAATACCAAACACTGATCGCAGATTGGGATTGATACTAGCTGCATATGAGGGTCGGGGTTCAGCACATGCAGGGATTACTGCTACAATTTAATTACTGAAGCAGCGCTTCTGATGGCCAGGTCTCACTAAACAGACCAAGGACTTTGTCCTCAAATGGGACATCTGCCAGCAGATGAAAAGCTCCACCGTAGCACGTCCACCGCAAACACCTTTACTGATCTCAGACAAACGTCTCCCATGTGTCTATTTGGATCACTGCGGCCCCTTACACTCAGACGGGGCTTACAAGTACATCTTGGTGGCAGTTGATTCATGCTCTAGATACCTATGGGTTTGGCCCCAGCGCTCGGCTGATGCCCAAACTGTTATAAAGGATTTGCGAGTCTTTATCGGGACATACGCAATTGGCACATTACATTCCGACCATGGCCCGGCGTTTAGCTCTCGGGCTTACAAAGAAGCCATAGGACGTTTGAGTGTGGCCTTGTGGTACTCCTCCCCCTACCATCTCGAGGGAAATTTGGTCTTTGAGAGGAAGAACCGGGACTTAAAGCAATCCTTAACAGCTAGTGTAGTAGGCTCGGTGGCAGTTGGGTCAATCACTTATACGGGGTCCAGAGGACACCTAATAACATGCCAAGAAAATCCCTGGGGGGTCGTTCACCCTCTGAGATCCTGTTTGGGGTGAGAATGTGGGTACCAGACCTCGATAATGTCAGCGCAGTGGCGGCTGAAACTCCATTTGACCTCAATGAACATTTGGATGTTTTACAGGACATAAAAGAATACAGAGCTTTACAAAGCAATGTGCAAGTGAAACGCACTGCCACTGAGGAAGTGAAAGCAGTATCGGCAAGACCTGCGTGGGTCCCGAAGATTGGGGACCTCGTCAGAGCACCTGTGCCTGTCCTGGCTGTTGAAGGTACCAGAACTGTACTTCTTCTGCCTCTTGCCGTCGCAGAGACAAAAGGTTTGTCTCCATTGATCTGATCAGACCACACTATGTGGCCGATTTTCAACAGTAGGCCACATGGACTCCTGGGTAGCCGCAGATCTCCTCTCGCTACCATGCAGGAAGTTCAGATGGAATGTTTAATATCAAATGAAGACTCCACTTTCCAAAGAGAAGCAGTAAACAACAATGAAATGATACTTCTCCCTAGTACAGAAGTTTCAATTCGACAAATAGACGACATGCATGTGAATACTTTATAAACAAGAAAGGCTTGGGTCTATACACTATCTGGACTAGACCACTCTTAAATTATACTAACAAACATCATGTCCAGATAGGTCGATTTTTTTAATTACTCATACGAGACTTCAGTGCTTTTTTCTAAAGCCCGTGTGTTTATTATTTCACTTCTTTTTATATTTTTTCAAAGGATTAAACCATTATTGTCATGTCTCTTATCGGGCAACACAAATATTTCAAAGATACACATTCAAAACAATGGGCCTGATTCACAGAACTAACTTACGTCAAAAACGTAAACGTAAACGTAAAGTTAGTACTTTTAGGTATTCACAGAAGTTAGTAGTCCTAACTTTAGGACTCCTAAATGCCTTCTGTGAATACCGAAAGTCTGAAAGTTAGGATTTTTCTCAGTTTAGGAGTAGTAAAGTTAAGTAAAATCCTAACTTTAAGACTTTCGGTATTCACAGAAGGCATTTAGGAGTCCTAAAGTTAGGACTACTAACTTCTGTGAATACCTAAAAAGTACTAACTTTACGTTTACGTTTTTGACGTAAGTTAGTTCTGTGAATCAGGCCCAGAATATAGTACTGTAACACCACACAAATGTGAAACAAAATTCACAGTGCAATACATATACCAATACATGAACAATACAAATACAGTTGACCAGTCCGTGATTTACAAATACACTTGGCGGACACTCAAATGTGAACCCAAAGGCTGTTGCCTTTTGTCCCGCCTATGTGTAATGCTCAGGGAATACTTAGTTCAAAAGGTGTTGCTTAAGGGGGACCAAAAGATATATACATTCCCTCATGGCACACCCAACTGTTGATCCCATGAGCACAAGCCAACGCGTTTCAAACCCTATGCCGCTTAAGGGTTCTCCTCAGGACTCGGACTTGATGGTCTTGGTAAACTAAAGGAATTAAAACCAAAGAATGTGTATTTTAGTAATGTGTCAGTCACCCTAACCCAACCCCCATTGTGTATTGAGAAACTTTTTTTTAGAAAAACCTACTTTGTTTCAGCTACTTATGGGGCTGTTTCCTTGTGGCATCATTTTACTCCAATTGGCACTGCTGTATTAAAATGAGAAATAATTAGACTCTAGAATAGAGCACTTTGAGCCAATTGTCATGGAGAATTTAAAGGGGACATGTAATATGTACCTTAGTCCTTCTTTTTGTATCAGTGCCAGAATTCCTTGAAGCATTCAAAATTCCGTGGGATCTTGTTACTAAAAACCAAAAGATTGCATTGATGTCAGAGATCAATTCAAACGTTATTTTTTGGGGCAATGTTCTTAGTCTTGCTAGCAAGACTCTTTCTAAATTTATATTGCTCATTGTGTTTCTGTTCTCCTTAAGTTACATTTAAAATCGACACCGCACTTGTTTTGTTTTACAAAAACACCTTTTATCACAGAGGGGTCCCGGTGTTTAACAGCGCATAGTAGTTTTAACAGTTGCAAGTTTGTAACCAAATGCTTGTAGAGCGCACATTTTGCATTTCAAGCAGTGCATCTCAGCGATTAGTTAATGCGTGATGCAGTTCCCAGTCACTTGCCTTGCAAATGGATCTCCTTCAGCTCACAGGTCCTCACTCGTTCTGCTTCCAAAACCGAATACAATTCAACTGTTTTTTGAAAACCAGTCTGCAAATATCAAAGCCCGGATTGGAGTTTTGAACAGGCAATTTGATGCAAGGCATTCTGGGTGTCGTAGAGCGCAAAGTTGTGGCTTCTGTCGAGTGTCTTACAACCTAGCTATTTCTGATAATTCATTCAGTCCACTTATCGCGGTGTCAAATTTTATGATCAGGAATGCTTCCCTTTGAGTCAGCAGCGTGTCATAATCATTTCTTGATTTTGGTTTAATTGAACTTAAAACTGTCCATTTAAACTCATTCTCAGAGTGGTTGTTTGCAATGAAATGATTCACCATTGGTGCAGTTAGGACCTTATTCTTTAGCCTGGAGCGATGTTGTATGATCCTTTGTCGCACTTCCTGGCTGGTTTTTCCAATATACATCATTTCGCATGGGCAAAAGATTGCATATACTACATTTCGGGTCTTGCAATTAGTAAAATCGTTGACGCCAATGTCTTCGACCATCGCTGTAAATGTTACCTTCTATTGTTGTGCTACACACGGAGCAACTGCCGCATTTATGGTGCCCCTGAACAGGTTGCAAGTTGAGCATCGTCCTCAGTGTGTCACGTCTTTCTTGAGGGGGAGGGGAGGAACGAATCACTTGCTGGCCAATACTACGATTTTTCTTCAATGCAAATAGCGGTCGGCCTATACCCGATATTGAGCCTTCAATCAGATGCCAGTTGTTCATAATTATTTTCTTGACAGGCTGGGTATGTGGGCCGAAGGTGATAACGCATACAATGCGGTCCATTGGTGATTTGATTTTTTTCGTTAGAAGATGTTCCCTAGGTGTGAACCAGGCTCTTTTCATCGACTGTTTCAGAAGTTTCTTGGGATATCCTCTCTCCATTAATTTCTTAGTCAGTACGTCTGTATGTAGTTCAAAATCCTCGCGTCTCATGCAGTTGCGCAGAATGCGTAAATACTGACCAAATGGCAGATTATTCTTCAATGTATGTGTATACAGTACAGATCGAGTCCTGGTTTTACAAAACCTGCTGAGCTGCCAAAAATAGACCGGACGGCATCTGGCTACTTCGTGCATTATGACGATTTTTCATCAGATCCCAGTGAACCTGAATTGCCAACACCGCAACTCCCTTTCAAGCTACAAGTTTATTCTCTCTATCTTTGGCTGAAAAAGACATATCTTGTTGCCCCCTGGATACATCTCTGGGTTACAATTGGATTACTTTTCCTGGTACTCTGGATTGGTTTGATGACTGTCTTTTTTCTACTTCTGAATGGACATTATCTCTCAGAATGCTCTGCAGTCCAACATGTGAACTTGGTACTGAAACCACATGTATCATTTCACCGTGAACTGAAGGACCTGTCCCTGGTGAACATTACAAAAGTTCCAGTTCTTGATAGAATAGTTTGGGACAGAGTATCATATGATGTGTATGGTCCTACTGAACCTTTGCAAATTCCATATTTGTTTAAAATTTCTTTAAATGATATTCTCACCTCTAGGACATTTTCTGATGATTGGAACATTGAAACTGTGCATAATTTGCTTTCAAACTGGAACAATCAGCATCATTTTCTAATGATGAATTGTATGATGGCACAAGTAATTTTGGAGAAATTTTTTGTTATCAACATTATGGTCACAATTTTTACACAAAGCTTGTATCCCACCTGCTGTTTACAACTACACCCAATGGGAACACTGCCCAACACCGCTGAAAGGTAGTTCAAAAACATTTGCACAGAAGTTTGCATATTTTTCTGGTTTTGGCACATCAGACTCAGCCTCTTATTACTATAGGCATGCACCTACACCTGCAAAGAAGAATATGCTCACAAACACCAAGCTGATTTACTCTGCATCCTTTATTTCCCAACTGTCTACACAAGGTTTCAACTCTTGAAAAGACACAATAGACACAAAATCTGTCTGGAGAACAAAAGATTGGCAGGTTCAGGGAAAAGAGGCGTTATTTAGAGCATGCCTCATACCCAGGCGCGGCCCGTGGTAGGAGTGCCGGTCGGGCGGTGACGTGGGGCGGGGGAGGGGCAGGGTGGGGGGTAGTAAACTATGGATTAAGGCCGAATACAGGTAAGTGAACATTTAAATAAATAAAACGAATTTCGTTGCGTGCACTGCATCGCATTTGGCGAAGCAGCGCTCACAACGAAATTCGTTTTATTTATTTAAATGTTCACTTACCTGTATTCGGCCTTAATCCGTAGTTTACTACCCCCCACCCTGCCCCTCCCCCGCCCCACGTCACCGCCCGACCGGCACTCCTACCACGGGCCATGCCTGCTCATACCACATCAAATGATTTCCCTGAATGAAACAGTGCAACAGACTTCATGCCTTGGTTTAGCTAAGGCAAAAGATTTGAACATACTGTGCATTCCCACATTTTCACACTTTGAACATTGGCAACAATACACAAAGTACAGTGAGGATACATTAGATACCATGCTCCGTAATGGATCATACAATACATCAGATCCCGATCAGCAGGGTTGGTTGGTTTGGCCTCTAGACACGGACAGATCTCAGTCTAGATTCCTGGGTAACACAGGAGGGTTTAAGATCAACAGGCCTGACCTACGCTATGTACAAAAAAGAACACGCAGGGGTGGTTACATCATATTGTGTTGGGAAGTTATGCCTAGAATGGCTAAAGACCTCAACACTTTCCAAAGCAAAGCAACACTTGTCCCTTCTTTCTGATGACCTGGATCTCAGGGATTTTTACTAGTTCCCAGAAACCCATGTCAAAAGCGCTTCTTGTATGGAATATACAACGAGCTATAGAAGAGTTCTCAGCAGGAAGCTGCAGAGAGATTGCGCGAGATCGACAGGGTAAATATGGAAAAGGCTTTGGTAGTGGTTGACAATGGTATGACCACTTTATCATCCAAAATGTATTCACTGGGCAACATTGTGTCTTCTGCAATAGACATAATACAGCAGGACATGTCACAATGAACATGAATAGTCACAATTACGTTCCATCGTAATGCTGAGCTCGACGTTGCATACACTATGCTCTG
This sequence comes from Calotriton arnoldi, assembly GCA_963921515.1. Classification (NCBI taxonomy): domain Eukaryota; kingdom Metazoa; phylum Chordata; class Amphibia; order Caudata; family Salamandridae; genus Calotriton; species Calotriton arnoldi. Next base: position 182,857 of record CAWUFW010014148.1, read on the forward strand.
GCCACGTGCCGTGCCGTTCCATTAACAATACGAGTCTGTTTTCTGAATATGATCCGACGGAAAGACAGATAACAATGGCACGCAGAGATGCGAAATACACCATGTTGCACATTGAAAAATTAGACCAATTACCTTTTACATTGCAGAGAAACCATCCACAGACTGGATTATCCATGGTTATATCACCCTACGGGTCACGACATTCCATGTCCAATATTGTCTCCAATACCAGCAGGTAGGCAGATATGAAGCACTAGGGGAAGGTTATGCTCATGAGTATTGGGAATTACCTTTCAGGTTTAAATGCAGGAAAGGGGACACAGACGTTTTTTCTTAGTGGTTCCAACTGTGAGGATGCCTTAAGTGGGTCTTTGGTTTGAAAGGACATTTCTCTACACGGGGCATGCAATGCTTCTGTTGAGAACTTGTCTTGTTATCTGAAGGGTTCCCAGCTGCCGTGATATATCCGGTTTTCAAATTGCTCTCGAATGGGAGATACTTGATGCTGAATGATCAAGGTTGCTGTGGAATGTAACCGGGCATCACTTATCTGGTGATGGTTAATTCCTTAGTCACTTGTTGTACATAAGTACTGCTTCCACCTGCCCGCAAAATTGGGGAGACTGCACTGTGCCTTCGATAAATGTTTCCAACATATACTTTGATTCCCTTAGCAGACTGAAAGCCATGCTTTTTCATCACGATGTGGCCTTAAACTTGGCCAGAGTGACATTTGATCTCCAAGTTGTAAGGTCCTCATCTGGGATACAGACACTATTCCACACTAACTTTCCGCTGCATTCTGGGGAGTTAGTCCATCGTATCTTTAACATTTCCAATACTAAAGGAGTAGTGCACTTTTTTAACTGTTTCAGCTCCAGGCTGGTTAGCACCTTTCAGACAATCTTCAGAGTTATTTCATCATTCATGCACTTTTGGCGGTAATCCTGATTGTAATTTTTCTGCACCGCAATCGATGTCCCAGTTCGATTTGAAATGGAGACAGCACTGCTGGTGCTACAAAGCCGTGAGCACATGATTCACATGTTTTCACACTTCGACTTCGAGAACTGAACGAGCACTGGTTTGGAGCAGGCCTTTTTGGGTTAACTGCATACAACCTGAATTCTACTGCCTGCTTTGCGGCCACGGATGCATATTAGACATATGCCTAGGAGGACAACTGGTTGTGCCATTGGACATTGATGTACTACTGGACCCGTTAACGGCCCATAGGTATTGTTGTCCTCAGTTTCTTCCGTTACTGATGAATGCATTTCTTGTGCCACCCTGGGGTGCTTCAGCTCCTAGTGACCTGGACAACGGCTCTGCGATACGCATACAGGATGCAGTCTCTCCTTCAGCAGCTGCTGTGGAAATTGGATGCACACCTTTGCTCCATAAATCTGCTGTGAGGTGCGCCTTTGGGATCGCCCTCTGCGGTTATGGACAACAACAATGTTGTGTCTGCCACTCGGAACACATGAAAATATTGTCTTTTTTCCATGTGGGAACAATTCGGCTTGTTTTATAAACTAAATTCGTCCAGAAAAATGTTGTTTTCTTTTTCTTTTTGTAGGCACCATGGCTTTCGGCATGCTTAGGATTTTAAACAGTGTAATGACTTTAAGGCTTTTATGAATATTTTAAAGGGAAGCTTGCTTTTAGACGATGTTAAGAGTAGTTTTTACCTATTTATTCAATTTTTTTATGATAAGCTGATATACTGGCTTTTTGAAAGCTTTTATAAAATGATTCTTAGGATGAGGAGTGGGTGTTATGTTCCCGAGTTAGGCCGATGTAGCAAGGCAGCTTATTCCCTACATTGTCCTAGAAAATAACATTTCAGAAGTGACCTTTTGTACACATTTGCATGCACGACAATGTTGGATTAATTTCTCTGAAACTACTTTATTTTCACATCCAGTGTCGTGCAACATTATCACAATACCTTGAACATCATGTACTAGGTCTCTCTACGCACTAGGTACAAAAGTCGTCTTATCTTCATCCACGAGGCGACAGCGCTATCCACATATCCATAACATCACTTATCTAGTGCGCACATCGCAAAGGCTGCTTTTTATTATAAATAATAGACATCCCGATAGATTGGTAGAGGAGGCACTTCTGTCTTGACACTAAGCCCTTAGTTTATGTTGTGCAAACAATGCGCAGATCCTACGGATTGGTAGGAACTACACGAGGAGGTGAGCGGTCATCCAACGAGGAATGGGTTGAGCCCAAACTGACAACGTGCACTCTGTGAAGCCATAGCAAAATAGCAGGTCCAGTTCACACTACCCTATTCTGTGCCCTGTGCAGTGCATCCTCTTTCATGGAGGATGCACTTTCATCACTGTTGAACGCTGAGCGGGTGCCATGCTTTTTTTCCACCCACTTTGCAGTCACTTTTTTTTTTGCATTCCGGATGCAAAACCCCAGAGTGAAGGTTAATGTATGAAATGCAAAAATGTTATAACACTGACACGCAGGGGGGTTTCTTTCTGCATGTGGGGGGCAATCACTGTTTCCTTCTCTGGGTTCAAGGGATTCCACCGAAAGATCCAGATGAGGCTCCAATGGTTGAAACCCTTCAGCTCCCACATCTGAAAATAAGGTGGGGGAACTGTGGGTTGAGTAGGATGATAGAACTGTCATTTAACTGTGTGTATCCTGTCCTACCAAACCTTAAATGACCCCCTAAATGTTTAAAGCACAATTCCCCTAGGAAATATTGAACTCCTCCTTTAACCCTCCCCCTTTACAGCTCTATAAGACAGACGTACAAAGCATTTTTGTGGTCTCAAATGCTCCAATTAAGAGTGCACAACCTCCAAAACATTTCTGCAACATGCTAAACCCATTTCAGGAGTCAGAAACTTTTTTCCAACTCCTGAAATGGGTTTAGAAATGGTTAAGGAATAGCTATTTGGAAGGGGTGTGTTGTAGGAGTCCCTTCCAAATAGAGATTCTGTAGTGGTTGGCAAAAGAAGATGTGGAGAAAATGGGAGCACTGGCAAAACGGTGTGTTTATTTAACATAAGCAGCCACCACCGTCAAATCGTGTCAGCGCCACCACTCCCAGCAACTGACATTGAAAGTAGGACATCACCTAAAACATAGACACATTCCAGATTCCCCACATTCTATCACAAATGTCATGTCTAAATATCACAACTCCTTTTCATATGTATCAATGGTCTAGGACCAAAATAGAGGTCATAAACCACAGAAATGTTTCCGACCCTTACTTTGGGGTCGTAATCTATTCGCATTGGGATCCCTTTACCTTTGTGAATGTAAAAAAATGTATGTTGTGGGAGTAGGCCATGGTCCACTGCCAACTCTTAAGCAAACAACAAAGTAAACTTTGATTTTTAAAAGCAGCACTGTTTCTTTTAAGAAAATTGGGCTGCATTTAAAAACAAAAGTATACTTTATTAAAATCAATCAGACATGGTGGCCTGCTGCCCCCAGCAGACCACCATCCCTGTGATGGCCTCTAATTGGAGTGAGTCGCAATTTGCAATATACCTCATGAATATTAATGAGGTAGGTAGAATTGTGACCCACTCTGAATCTGAATTTTCCAAACAGACCTATTTGTACGTAGGTCAATTCCGATTTTTTTTTACTGGTCACAAAAATACTGGTTACAAATTGCAACCAGTATGCTGCGATCAGTAAATAGTACACCTGGCTCTATGTAACCTGCCGACAGAATTACAAAGTATCAATTTGCAAAAGGTGGACGCAAATTGTGCACCAAAGTTTCATGCATTGATTCCGATTTTGGGAATGGATCTATATACTAATAGGCCAACTCACAAAATCACCATTTGGAGTGGGCCACATTCAGCCTACCTCATCAATATTTATGAGGTAGGTCATGAATTGCAACTCCAATTGAATGCCATCATGGGGTAGTGGCCTGCCTGGGGTCAGCAGACCACCGACTATGTGATCATATTTTAATAAAGTTTATATGCATTGTTTTAAATGCAGCTCATTTTCCTTTAAGGGAATGGGGTTGTGTAAGAAATCGGGTTATTGGTTAAGGGGGCGGAAACCCTACTCAGGAAACAACCACAATTTTTCTCAGGGTGACCCACAAAAGTCACTATATTAACCTGTGCTTAACCCTCTTGTAGCTTGACACAAATGCAGTCAAGCTTAACTTAGGGGCACTGTATTAAGTATTTATGCAGCAAAAAACAGTAATAACGTGAGAATACAGGACAATACGAATCCCAAACCAATTTAAAATGATAGAGAACATTTTATAACTAAAATGCAAAAAAAAAACAATCAGTAGAATTAGAGATATGCATTTTAAAGGTTTAAGTAAAAATAGCAGCAAGAAGCTGAAAGTGCTAACAGTGGGTATCTGGCTGTGCTAGACTGGGACAAAGTCACAAGTTCAGGCTGATCACGAGGGAGAGTGGAAAGGATCCTGGGACAAGGTTGTCCTGCTGAAAAACTTACCTTCTCAATGTCTGGCACGCAGAAGTGAAAATTTCAGGATTCCAAAGGAGGAATACAATTCACATTGCCCTATGGGCTGTTAAGGGCTTGCTTTAGGTGTGGCTTATATGTATTAAAAAGAAAGGTTTAGGCCTGGAAAAAAGGTTTATTTTGCTAGGTCAAATTGGCAATTTAAGACTTCACACAGCCTGCAATGGCAGGCCTAAGACATGTTTTAAAGGGCTACTTAAATAGGTTGCACAATAAGTTCTGCAGGCCCCTTCATAACATTTAATTTACAGGCCCTGGGTACATGTATTACCACTGTACTAGGGACTTATAAGTAAACTAAATGTAACAGTGGGTGTAAGCCAATTGTACCGTGCTTTAGGGGGAAAGCACAAGCATTTAAGCATTGGTTAGCAATGGTAAAGTGCACAGAGTCCTAAAAGGCAAAAAAATGGGTTCTGAAAACAGGAAGGATGAAGACAAAAAGTTTTCATTTAATAAAAATAAAACTGCCAACTCCAAAACAAACTTTTTTTTTTATTTACATGAGATCCTGTCCTCTTTGCAGGTGGATTACCAATGCCTTTGAGAAGTCAGTAACCTATCAATAGTTTGCTACTGAAATTGCAGTTGCCAGCCATTGATACATAGAATTTCAAATCACAATTTGGAAAGGGCGCCCTTAACATGCGTCTTCTAAATTATGATTCGGTAACCATCAAAAACCCCAATTTACAATTTGATAACCTGTTATTGAATCGCGAAATCAGTTTAGTACATTTAAAAAGCCCTTTAGCTGTCACAAACTCTGTGTTTTAGTGAATCGCAGGGTTTGTGACCACTAAGTGGTTTCTCAATGTTGCCCCTATTTTTTTATAAACTAATGAAATTGAAATATGTGCTTTAAAAATTCAGATGGGAGCAGCTAAGAGTGCCAGTGTCAAGGGTTCTGTTGATTTCTCCAGGCAAAATTAGCAACTTCACTGAAGATGAAAAATAACTGCAAGACGTCACAATAATCATATGTATGCATATAAATGTTATTTCTATAATGCAAACCTAGCCAAAAGGTAGCTGAGTGCTGTACATGGTCAAAGGCAATCCTAAAATCAGCAAGTACTAGGAGAGGAAGCTGAGTTGTGGACGGTTAATGCATAGTGGTGTAATCTTCTTTGAAGAGGTGAGTCTTCAACTCATTCCTTAATTGGAGACATACTGTGGTGTGTAGGATGCCCCCAAGAGGTGCCACTGTGGAGTCTTGGAGGCCGTGGAGTAGGGAATACCACTATCCAGATGCAAGTGCATGGGCTTGAATAACTATTGTGAAGTTGTATTTTGGAAGAAGTCATTTCAATTTCTTTAGAAGAGAAATCTAGTACCAGGCTGTGTTTGTATTTTTGGCAGTGTGTTCCTTGGCGGAGAGGTTGGTGTCCAAGGTGAATACAAGTGATTTGGCATTTGGTGAGAGTTGGGGTTTAGGTGATAATGTAGGAAATGAAGTTTATCTTTAGAGCAAGGAAACAGCGATTAGCAGCAGTGAAAGAGTAATGGATGTTTTCAATCTTAGGCCTGACTTAGAGTTCAGCAGACGGGTTGCTCCGTCACAACAGTGATGGTTATATCGTCCGCCAAATTACAAGTGCATTGTATCCTATGGCACTTGTAATATGGCGCACAGGATACCGGTCACAGTTGTGATGGAGTAATTCGCCCACCGAACTCTAAATCAGGCCCTCGTTTTGCAACTTCCAACAGCAGGCAAAACACTCTCTGTAACTACCCAACTCTGCTTTATCCACCGGGCCAGGCAACGAAGATTCACAACCCTTTATTAGATGTGCACATGGCAGCTGAGCCTTGGCTCCTGTCCCTCTATCAATCTTATTCAATCAGACAGTCAAGCTAGGTAGCTAACTGCAAGAACAAACTGTGCAAAACACACATCATCAAAAAGTATAATTATTTCTAGTCTGTCAAAGGATACACAAAAGCACCTGTTTTTCATTAGTAGATTCCATCTGCACAACCTGCCAAGCTACAAATGATAAATCTGATTTTTGCTTTCATAGCCTAACCTGTAATTTGATTAAGGCTATTATATTTCTGTGATTGCTCTGCTCTTATTTCCTTATTTAAGTTCAGGGAGGAAGTAACGCCTGAAGCGTGTATTCTACAGCGCTAAATGAGAAGGTAAAGAAAAGAATGTAATTGCTCTGTGTTAGAAGACAGGTTATAAGAACCCAGAGACTGTTCTGGGGTTGTTAATTGTTGAAGTCATGTAACATGTATGAGCTCTTTTAACATGCACAATTCCTAAGAAATTTGCCTCAGGCTCAAAAAGCTCTAATTCCTTATATATTCACAAAAAGCAGACATGCCTCTCAGCAAACTGGTGCCTCTTTCTAAAATATATTGTATTTTTTTTATCCTGTTTGAGCTCGAGAATATCTACCACATAGGTAAGGAATTAAAATAACCTCGATACACACAAAGGACACTGCATGTATATGTTTGGAAGGGCAGAAAGGAGTCAAATAATAAGTCGAAGCACCATATCCTCAAACTAGCATTGGCTGACAAGGAGGCACATAAACAAGAGCTAGGTTTATTTCTGATTTGTTATGTTTAGGGGCCCGCGAAGATCCAAGCTTCTTCTTCCTTAACTTCCTGAATTTGTTTGCATCACTTCGAAAAGATTACTGAGTGTTAAAAAATATATAACGTCAGAAAATATCTTGTAAAAGTAGGTATGTAGGGACAAACGCTACAAAAACACTTTTAGTCGGACATTATCTAGCAGAACATTTTTACAAGACAGTTCTCCCTTAAATACCTTTTTTCTGTGGAAATCTTTTGTTACAAACCTTAGTTGGGCGAAGTTCTTCCTTGCTTTGCCCAGCTTTGAGAACAAAGGGGTTAATTAGAGTTTGGCAGATAGGATACTCCGCCACAAACGAGGAAGAGTATCCTGTCCACCAAACTTACTGTCTGCCCTTTCTACTTGGAGTTGGGCAAACCATTATACACCACCGGCCGAAACCTTACAGTGATTTCTGAAGCCACGCAAAGCCTCCCTGAGTGGCTTTGAGTGGTCTCATAAATCATGGGTAAGGCGACACAGAGCAAATCCATGGAATTTGACGCTAGCCCAGATTTACAAAGTGATTTAAACCCGGGGAAGCATCAAATCCGTACGCCTCTTGAGGTGAGACGTAACGAGGAGAAATATGTTAATTTCTCCTCGTTTCTTTCCTCTTTGCATGTGTGCTGCATTCTGAAAGAGGAAAACGCCTTTTAGGATTGGTTTTGCTCCAATCAAAGCAGTGCTCAACCTTGCAGCCAGGCTCATTACAGACTGCAAACGCTTCGATCACATATCCCCGGCTCTCAAATCTCTTAAATGGCTCCCTATTGAAGGCAGATCTGCCTACAAAACTGCCTGCATCACTCATAAAGTCCTCCACCAAAACACTCCGCAGTACCTCTCCAAGAAACTCCTCATTGCGGTCACCACACGACCCCTGAGAAGCACCAACTCCCTCCTCCTTATACCACCACTACATAAAAAGAAAGCCACACAATCACGCTCCTTCTCTGGTAATGCCCCTATCATCTGGAATGCCCTCGCAAAAAACCTGCGCTGCAACCCTCCTATTTCAGCTTCAAAAAGACCTCAAAATCCACCTTCTCAATTATTATTGGGGATCCTAACCTGTGACCTGCACTCGATCTCCAATTTCACCATGTTATATTAGTCCAGTAATACTTGCCATTTCATGAACATCATCGGCCTAATTACTTGATATGTATAGCTCCTGCCCCTGTTTATCTATTTGATTCGTTTATCTATTTGTTTGATTTGTTTATCTATTTGATTTGTATATTTCACATGTTGTTGTCATTATCTTTTATCTACTTATACGCCATGTTTGGCCCAATTATTATTGGGGGTCCTAACATGTGACCTGCACCTGATCTCCAATCACCATGTTACATTTTGTCCAGTATTATCTGTCCATTTCGCGAACATCATATACCTAGTTACTTGAAGTGTATAGCTCTTGCACCTGTATATTTATTTTGTTTTGTATATTTCATACGTTGTTTCATTATCTTTTTATCTACTTGTATGCCATGTTTGCTTTATATTATCTTCTCATGTAAAGCGCTCTGATACCTCTGGGTCTAGCCAGCGCTATATAAAAATTTTAAAATAAAATAAATAAATAAAAAGAAGGTGCACTTTCTTGCAAAAGAAATTACTGCCCACAACGGCTGCCAAGACTGCGCCAGCGTAGGCAGAAAGGACAGGAATACATCGTACTGCTTAAATACTGTGCATTCCTGCCCTTTCACTTTGGCGTTGGGCAGCACACCAAGATGCCTTGCTGTGCTGCCCTACATCAAAATGCCATAAATGAGGCCCATAGGGTGTATGTTCAGATGTACTTTTACACTATTTCAGGACTGCCAGAAAAAACCTGCTGGTCCCAAACAGAAAAAAATGACCCTGACAACTTTGGAGGAAACTCCCAAGGTGTAAGGGCCATTAGCTTTTTGCTTTTCAAAAACAAACTCCCAACTTGGGAGCTTGTTTTTGAAAAGCAAAATAGGTTGCTTAGTGGCTGCATGAAACAGACTAAAATTGCCTTGAGAGAAGTCGCCGTGGTGGAAGCTCCTTTGAAGTCATTGAGATCTTTGCCAGATAGGTAGAGATCTTTAAATATGGCAGGCTGTAGTCCACCAGGGGAGTGGAGATTCATGAAACAGATGCCCTTGCAGAATGGAGTATACAACCCACTAAACACTAAATAACTCCAAAAGTTTGAAAGTGGCCCATCCCTATTTATGTTATGTTTCACTGGATTTATAGTGCACCATCATGAGTTCAGAGTGGGATTACATGTAATGTCTATACAAGATAAAACAGAGTTACCTCACAACACCATCTAGTAAGGGTTTGCAGATATTTTGGTGCTCTGAGGCAAACAGACGCCACTGCTGTGCTATGCTCTTGATGATAACTCGGGGCCAGAAGGAAACAGACATGATGTGTTTTGTTTAAATGAAAAGAACCAATAAAGCCACCAGAGGATTTTGTGCAGGGTTCTCCAACACAATGATGGATTTATCAGGAGAGTGTACCTCACTTTCAAAGGTAACATTACTATTAAGAGATGTACTGGCTATTGCCAAAGGAAGGAAACGATAAAACCATCACGTGAAACACCTGTGGAACAAACCAACATAACGTGGCATATGGGATAAACCAAACTAAGAAAAGACAAATGGAACACAAATTGGATATATAGTGCTGGACAATAAAAACAGGCCTTCCACAGAACTCCAATCCTCAAGTATCCTTCAAGTTATACAGACATGTGATCACATTAAGGGCCCTTGCAGGAGACATATTGTTCCTGAAGTACGGGGCGAATCTCAGGTAGGTTTTACAGTTTGTGACCACCATCAGTGCTGAGCACTTAATACCCTACTACCCTACTCAGCTATCTGCTACTTTCCAGAAGAACCACAAGGGAGGGTTATCTGCTCAGGCTTAGTTCTTGCTATGTTATGCTCACTTATACTCTGACTCCCTGTGTACTTTGGGGAGGTCAGTGGGGACTGGCAACTGCCGTTGGACCTGTATGCATGGGGTTGAGTACCCTCCTTATTGATTATTCCCCGTTACGGATGGACTTGTTGGGCATAAGGGAGCACTTGTCATATCTCTGAAAATAAGATCGGGCCATTACCATTATGCTCATCGGGTGCTGGGTTGACATATATATGTGGCCATAAGATCTGGTGGGAGGGCGCAGCTCGCGAGTGGCGGCATAGCGGTGTAGCCTGTTTCCTGGTCCGTGCGACGGGCGGCAGAGTCAGCACTGGGGACTACATCAGTGTGAGACCCGGCGGTGGAAGTGAAGGTGACGGTGTGGCAGAGCTGGTCCTTGTAGGGCGCTTGGGGCATGGTTTTGGCAACAAGGTTGTCACTTACACGCAAAAGGAAGGTAAGGGCTCATCTGGGCTTCTACTGGACTTCTATTTCAGGCGTGTGTGCAAGTGTGAATGTCATAAAGAGCCGCTTGACCTGACTTCCTGGGTATCCAGCAAAAAAGAGGGGATTTTTTATTTTATGGAGACAAGTGAAGCGCTGCAATTTGGTCCTCCGCCGTTTAAAAGCAGCAGATACGGGCTGCGCACCAGGGGAGCTCTGTCCTACTCCAACAACAATATCGATATTGCTCCACCAACTTTGCCAACCCGAGTTTTACCACCCGTTGTCGCGGCACGAGTGCCATCAAAACAGGTCAAAGTTAAAGGGGTCAGTATTGAGTCCACCTCCGGAGCTAAAGGTAGAGGGAGGGGTAGAGGTAGGGGTAAGAAAACATCAACCGCAAAAGTCAAGATTACCCCCTCTCTTAAATCCTTCTATAAGGTTTTGTCCTCATCCTCATCTACATCCCCGGGGCCGGACAAGGAAGGCTTTTGCAATCCCAGTAGGCTGCAGTCTGTAATATCTTCGGACCCAGGTCAGCCTAAGTTTCCTGGTATGTTGGCTTCTCCGCAAAGCAATATGCAGTTGTCAGCCACTCCCAATCCCCCGAGTGATGTGGTAATGGGCTCTGGAAATTCCCTCCCTGCCTTTCATCCTGCAGTTGATATCTCAAATAGGTTTACCATCTTAGAAGTTTGTGATGCATATCAACGAGATGGCCAACAAGACCCCCTCCCTGTGGCTGATAATCCAGTGATTCCACCTGCGAACCCATCAGGCTCTTTGGCAGACATTTTATTGTCTCTTAAGGATGAGATGAGAAACAGGTTTACAGTTTCGGAGACAAACCAGGCAGCGATTCAAGCATCCTGTGCGGTGTTAGCACAGAAGCTGGAGGAGGTCTCACTAAGAACTGATGCGTTAGAACAGGAGATACCGAAAATTAAGGAGGCTCTCCTCAGCTCTACAACGGAAATGGCCAAACTAGCAACACAGAATAAGGAACTGAAAGAAGATCTTGAGTGTCTGGAAAACCACACTAGGAAGAATATCCTGAGACTTATTAACGTCCCTGAAGCACTAGAAGGTGCAGATATTAGGGGGTTTGTGGTATCCTTGTTGAAAGAGACAGTGCTAAAAAACTCCCTCAACATAGATCTCGTCCAGAAAATACAACGGGTACATCGCGAACCGTTTAAAAGAAATCCAGCTAAATAGAAGCCTAGGAAAATTTTAGTCAATTTCCTAACATATACTGTTAAAGAAGCAATTCTTTCCTCGGCTTTAAAGGAAGGAAGCATAACATCTAAATCCTTTTCTAATCCTTTCTCTTTCTCCATCAGATCTGATGTATCCCACATCACTGCCACAAAACAGTGGGAGCTGGGCAAAAGAATGGAGGTTTTAAATAAGCTGGGGGCTAAGGCTCAATTGAAGTTTCCTGCTTCATTGCGTATCATGTGGAACAACCACATGTACATGTTTCGCTCTGTTGAGGAGGTCGATGCTCTAATAGAAAAAATCAAAGGTGGGGTGTAGTAGGAGAAGCTGGAAATATGGGGGGGCTCCCTAGTCAATGTGACCTATGTTGTAAGCATTAAATAATATCATTTCCTATATGGCCCAAGGGGCAGTGGTCGAATAGGCTTTCGCCTACTAGTAGGGAGGGTTTCCCATAGGGGATGGGTCACTGGTGGGGTGAGGGGGGGTGGTGGTGGGATGCACCAGGTGGGGAGCAGTGGGGATTTTTTTTTAAAAATCCCTCAATCTCACATTCATAAGTGATTGTTTGTGCTGGCTTTTTAACCCCGGATGGCAGGTATTCCTTCTAAGAGTAGCGAGGTTAAGTTTATTTCGTGGAATGTCACTGGCTTAAGGTGCCTCCGTAGACAAAGACTGGTGTTGAAGTATCTTGAACTATCCCCTGCTCAAATGTGTCTTATTCAGGAGACACATTTAAGCCACGCTGAGTGCGGTATTACATTCTCGAAATATTCCTGGGTAAAATATTTTTGCTCCTCTGAGCAGACAGTCCATTGCAAGGGGGTGGCTATATTGATAAAACAGGGGGCAGGTTGCTCCATTAAATCTATTCATTCCGACCAGTCTGGGAGGTGGATAGTGGCCATATTAGATTATGGAGGTCTAGAGTTAGCATGTGCTTCCTTTTATGGCCCCAATATCGATGACCCGTCGTATATATGTAAATTACAATCTAATCTGCTTGAAGCAGTTTCGCCGATAATTGTAGGAGGCGATTTTAATGTCCTTCTTGACCCCATAAAAGATAGATCCAATCAGAGCCACTATGTGGGCGCTCCTCGAGTACGACGAGCTCTGAAAAACATGTTACACAACTTGGAGCTTGCTGACGTTTGGAGGGTAAAGATGGGTGATAAACAAGGGTTTACGTTTCATAGCAAGAAGCATGGCCACTCATCTAGAATTGACTATGTTTTAATGTACAGGCCTAGTGTGGATAATGTTATATGTATAACCGTTTTGCCTAGGCATGTATCTGACCATGCCCCTGTGTTGTTCTCCTTTGTGAGAAAAAGGCATAATTTATCCTCCAGATGGACTCTTAAAAGGTCTATGTTGTCAGATGTTGATATAGCGAAGGCTCTTAAATCAGCCACTCTAGACTATTTCTCTATAAATATTGGTTCGACCTCCATGGACTACGTCTGGTATGCCTTTAAGGCTAACATAAGGGGCTTGTTGCAGTCTTATTTGCACGAAGAAAGGGCTGAGGCTCGGGAGCTACGGTCCCTGGAAGGGCAAATCCTGCTATTGGAGGAGGAGATGGCCCGGCTTAATCATGGGAGTACTGAAAGGTCCTCACAAGTCCTGAGAGGCCTAGAAGAGACCCGTCAGGAATATAGGGGTAGGTTAGATCACAAATGCAGGGTACAATGGATGACTAAAAACATGCAGTGTTTTGAGTACGGAGAGAGAGCAGGCGCTCTCTTGGCGTGGATCACGCAAAGAACAATATCAATGAATTGATAATAAATGAAAGTGGGGAGAAGTCAAGTAGCCTGGAGGATATGCAAGCCTGCCTTCTCTCTTTATTCTCAGAACTCTACAAGGAAGAGACGGTGCCTAATATTGAAACCCTTCAAACCTGGCTGAGAGAGAAATCTCTGCCGACTTTAACAAATGAGGGTCGTGGAAGCCTAGATGCTCCAATCCCTGAGATTGAAATCAGAGACCAAATAAGTAAGTGCAAAAATAATAAGGCAGAAGGCACTGATGCGCTTCCCAGTGAAGTCTATAAACTCCTCCTGGATGAATTGGTCCCGATATTGGGTATCCTATTCAACTCGGTGTATAGCTTGGAAGGACAGGCTCCGAGGTCCTGGAAAGAAGCGACCATTGTACTCATTCTGAAACCAGGGAAGGATCCCTAAAAGCGGATTCCTATAGACCAATCTCCTTGCTGAATGCCGATTATAAGATCTTCATGAGTGTTCTTGCAGGGAGATTGGTCAAGCTGGCTCCCCAGCTGATAAATTCTGACCAAAAGGTTTCATTCCCGGGAGATATATCCAGGAGCAGACCCACCAGCTAATAGGTAATATCGACTTGGCTTTGGGGCGTTCGGACCCCTTGGCTGTAGTGGCACTAGACGCGGCCAAGGCGTTCGATAGAGTCTGCTGGGTATACCTCTGGGAGATTCTTAGACAAATGGGTTTTGGTCCTAATTTTGTCCAGACCTTGATGAACTGTTATCAAGGAGCCTCCGCAAAAATCTTGTTAAATGGCATGTTAACCTCTAGTTTTAACATCCAAAGAGGAACCAGACAGGGCTGTCCCATCTCCCCTTTGCTATTCGATGTCTATATTGAGCCATTGGCACAAGCAATAAGATTAGACGAAATGATCTCCCCCTTTAAATCTCAGCAATATTGTAGCAAGTTGGCCCTCTATGCTGACGATCTGCTGTTATACACCAACGACCCGGGGGCGGTTATACCTAGGGTTGAAGCATTGTTGGAAGAATTCGGCTCTCTTTCAGGTTATCTTGCCAACACCACCAAAACAGAGGTGATGTGTTGGAACATCGACAACTGGGAGGGTACAACGAGAAAAGAGTTTAAATATCTAGGTATTACAATCGTTAAAGATCTTGATAAAATCCCCAAGATTAATCTGAATAAAACCATTAAAGAACTGGACCCTCTATTTGCCAGATGGAAAAATCTCCCTCTAACAATTTTTGGCAGGGTCAACTTGATGAAAATGGTCATTCTACCCAAATTGACTTATATGTTTAACACAATCCCTCTTGATTTCCCAAGTAAAGATATTTGTAAAATCCAAAGTAGGATTGGAAGTTTCATCTGGGCAAATAAAGGCGCCAGATTGTCGTGGAAAAAGCTGAGAAGTAAGCTCATTAAAGGTGGGTTAGCTCTTCCAGATATTAGCTGGTATTCGGTTGCTTTTCAATTTAAAAACATACGGATGCTACTCGTAAAACCGGAAGAGACATCTTGGGGGAGATTATTGGGGGAAATGGTGAAGGTGGAGGGAGGGGGCGGAGGGGAAGGCTTTTTGTATAAATTTGGGGCACCTAGGTTCTTCAAAAAGGTGCGCTTGAAGGTTCTCAGGGCCGCCCTTAGCCTTTGGTATAGGGTTAGATGTAGATTGGGGATAGGGTACTATTCAGCTTTTGCCCCGATCTGGGATTCCCCGGGGACCCCGTTATGCTTAGAGGATAGTCTTGCGACCCCAATAAAAAGGGCGGGCATTACTATTTGGTCAGAGCTTATATCCCCTGAGGGAGTGCACCCCTGGGAGGCCTTAAGGGCGAAGGTTGGAAGTAGCCTTTCTAGATTTAAATATCTGCAACTAGCCTCTTGGTTCACAGCGGAAAAGGAGGTCAATAGAGGAAACTGGGAGACTGAGCAATTTTTGCAAGAAGTACGTCTTAAAAGAAAGGAGGTTTCTATCTGGTATAAGAAGTTTTTGGAGGTGGAAGATATGGATTATCCTCCGCAACATGCAGTCTGGAATCAGTCCCCCTTCGAATCTGTGATTGAAGACTTGTATGAACCTTCCCTGAAGCTCCTCTATAAATATGTTAAACCGGCTAATCTAAAAAAGAATTATTAATAGGCTCTACTATACACCCGCAAAAATCGCTAAGTTTGCACCACTATCCTTCCCCAAATGTCCAAGATGTAACCATCTTAATGCCAATGACATCCATATTTTTTATGATTGTCTCGAACTCAGAGCTTTTTGGAGAGAAGTGGGGGACGTTTTATGTAGCATTTTTAAATTTAAAATCATGGTAAACCTCTCCTTGGTAATATTTGGGGATGATGGTCTCTTTGGAAATAATCTTCGGCCAGAAGATAGAGGCTTGCTATTATATCTGGTTTTAATAGCCCGAAGAGAAATTTGTAAGAAGTGGAAAGAACCACGACCCCCAACATGTGAAGATTGGCTGAAAGCTGCATTTGCCATGGCCCGTTTGGACCAGGGGGGAGAGAATGACAATGGTGTGAATATCTGGCTGGCCCTAGTGTCCTGGGGTAGGGAGCTGAGTCTGGTGTAGCTCCTTCTTGGTTTAAATCGGTCCTATGATTACACCAAGCCTCTAACTAAGGGGGCTGGCCTGGTTTGGCCTAGGTGAATGCAGCAGCCACAGGGTGCCCAGTTTCGAACGACGGCTTCATTTTAAGAATTGCAGACGCTTATTGGTGAGATGAGGACAAAAAAAACGAAAAAAAAAAAACTATGAAATAGAAAGATGTGTGTTTGTCTAGTGTGTAACCTCTCTAATGAGATATTTGTGTTGTTTTGGTTCGTGCTTCTGTTTACGTTTAAGTCCTGTGCTGTTTTGTAACATATTTCGGTCCTAAATATCTTTGTTCCTATTTTGTTTTGTCTTTTTGTGTATCATTTCAGCCCTGATGAAGTTCCCCTAGAGGGAATGAAATGCGTTGGCTGAGCGTTGTTTGCTATTTGATCTTTTGAAAAAGCATTTGAAATAAAGGATTTTTTTGATACTGCACTAAGTCTACTGGACTTCAATGCCTGACGCACCCCCACTTGTATTTACCCTATTGGTCACTGCACAGCTGTTTAAATCATCAAAAATTAAAAGCTGCTCTATTTTTCTAGCTTACAGTGACTAGCAGACAGATCATGTTTATTTTTTGCATCCCTTAGATAATTAAAGAACAGTTAGAATCTTTCTGACTGTAACTACACATTCCAAACTACTGCAGCTTTTTTTTTTTTAAACTGACATGCATTGAACAATTTCAAATATCTTTTTTCAACACATATCTAACAGGCTTTTGATGTGTTAAATTTTTCACTAGAGGTTCCATTTTTATTACATGTTTGCAAACATGCTCTCTCTTTCAAAGGAAAGAGCTATGTACCAAGGTTTTAAGTGCTTTGTGGCAAAGATGATGTTGTGACCATGTATTATATGGGATAAAGTATCCCCTGCTGTACATGAGGATATTGCAAGTCACCTCGGAGTTCCATACCCTTATAAAGCAGCTCAACATTTGGCCTCGTTCCTCTATTTGGTTATGGAACTCCTCGGTGACTTGCAATATCCTTATAATGTACGGCAGGAGGTACTTTATCCCTTATATAATGTTTGGCATCTCTAAATCATGATGACGTTCACTGTTTCTGGTCATGTGGCAGCTGCTTATGGCATAGCTCAATGTATCATTCTCACTGTTGGAGATTTCTATAGTATATTCAAAAGGAGTCGGAATCTGGATGAGTCAATTCATTAAATACAAATGCAGAGAAATCAAAGGCAAAGATGACCCTGTCTCATCTGTGTCCTGCACCATATAGTCGTTAATGGATTTCTACTATTCAAATGTATCAAAGCATAAAAAGGCATGCATTTATTTGGGTCGCAACATCTCATTCTAGAGCATGGGAAACCATTATATCTTTGGAGCCAAAACATTGCCCCCAATTATAACCTCCCAAATCATCCACCCTTTCCGCTTCACGTTGAAGTCTGATTAATGTGTTAAGTATATGTGCAAGAGTAGTCCAGAGAAACACTCACACCCCTAACTCTGCATTTGAGATCTAGCAATTCCATAGGGTGAGCCTTATGACTAGTGGTGTGAGTAATTTGCTTTTGCATAATTAAGCAAAATTCCAGACAAAGTATGGAAAATGATGCATAATTATGGAAAATGCAAAACCAGCACTTGTTTCTATATTTTACAGCGAAATGCATCCATTTGTACATTTTGGATGTAAGGATGCATTTCACACAAAAACAA
This sequence comes from Calotriton arnoldi, assembly GCA_963921515.1. NCBI lineage: Eukaryota > Metazoa > Chordata > Amphibia > Caudata > Salamandridae > Calotriton > Calotriton arnoldi. The sequence continues at coordinate 200,617 of CAWUFW010014148.1, forward strand.
AATAGCACAACAACACACAAGTGCTGCAAATAGGAGCCCCTTCCGTTCTGGTCATTCACGTTGTTCCAGTGCCCTTGCTTTAGATTTTTGCTGAAAATGGTGCTTACCAACTCGATGTGGGGTATTAGCTTAATTCCGACCATTTTGCCCAACACAAAATCACCGAAATTACGCGAGATTACGCCCCCGTGAAGACAATTTTGCCCCGGCCCACTTATGATGGCTAGTCAGATTTATAGTGGCACTAGTTTTGTTTCACAATGACAGAAACATTAGTCTCTAGTCTAATCTGCTGTTTTGAATTGCATGCAAAGTGTTAGGGCCGTGGTATCCTCGTGTGTCAGCATTACTGTTTCCCTATAAAACCACAGCAGATATGGCAGAAGTGCAGTGAGTTTTGAGACAGTGATTACTGAGCCATATGGGGCATTGGGCTAGGCATCACTTCCATTTTCATTAAGGCTATGCCTGCACAGATGCATTTACCCCTTTTGTGACTGCTTGGTAAACACCAGCAGTCATAATTTTTGCCCGGCAGCCTGAAACCTTGGTTTCTGTAGTGTTTTCAAGAATAGCCGCTGTGTACCTCTATGTTAGATAAACGTGGTTCTTGTGCGTTTATGGTCATTCTTTCTTGAGTTGAAGCCTTTGAACCGTTCAAAGCAACTTGATGGACTTCTTGGACAGAAAGAGTAATTGGCTGCCTAGGACACCCAGTGGACTAGTCTTCTTCCTGTTAAATGCATTCATCCACTCACTCATTCAGTTTATCTTCGCTACATTGTGGCTTTTTGGGGCAGAAATCTAACTTTCTAATGAAAGCCTCTTCAGAACTGTGGATTTGCAACCTTAGAATAGAGATGAATTCAAACTGGACAGACTTCAAATTTGACACAAGTTGCATTGTGCAGCACTATTGATGGCTACGCCCCAGGATCCCCTGTATGCTTGCTGGGTAGGTGCAGAAGAGGAGGGAATGATCTTTCTGCCCCTTGGGCCTGGATTGACAAGCACTGAGATCCACCTCATCTATGTCAGCCACACTACCATTTCAAAATCATTGTGCAGCCAGAAAACCTTGCAATATTCATTTATTGTCAGGTGGCGACTGGACTTAGAGGTTTACAGCCCGGTTTGAAGAAGCACAGGTAACTTTATTGCCCGCATGATAAAGGAGAATAAATTAATGCCAGTCAGGGGCATGAATTAAAGACAGGCGATGTAGAGGTAACAGTTCAAAAGGGTAGTTAAGATGCAAAAAGAAAATAGCTGTTGGTTGGTGGTGGGTGGAAAATTAAAAATGTAAACTATAAACTCCTCTGCATGTCTTCAACATTTTTTCTAAAAACACAGCTCCATAACAGAGTGATGCAGGCTCTAATGTTCGTCACTTTTCTATCATCAGCAGCTTTTAACATCCAGCAGTGACCTGGTAGGCCATCTATTTTCAAAATACATATTTCATGCAAAGATCTGCATTTATTTCATGACAGAGATGATTTAATTTGTATTGGCCATCAAGCTTAAATAACTTAACGTCAAGTAAAAGGTGAAAGCAACAAGCTCTTAACAGAACGAGGTCGGGTAGCAGGGAAAGAATTTCTAAAAGACATTATGAAGCACTCTTAATTATTTTAAAGTTTGCAAGTGTTCCAGTTTGCAACCCTTGGCACCTAATTCAAGGACGGAATGAACAGGTATGGTATATATAAAAAAAAACATGAGAACGATGTTATTAAAGCCACTTTTTGAAGAATTCTAGATTGTATCTTCACAGTGGGCAGTGCCATTCAGTTGTCTAACTTTATAATTGACTGAGGGGATTCGAAACCGCTGATCCAGCACTGTCAACGGAAATCAAGGTACTTTGGGGCAGATTTAGAAGCCCCTTGCGCCGCCATTGCGTCACTTTTTTTGACGCAACGGCAGCGCAATTAATGCAACCAATTTACAACATGACGCATCTAGGGAGATGCGTCACGTTGTAAAGCCCTGCGTCACATTATACCTGCGCCAAGTATAATATATGCACTGTGGGAGTTCCCACGCAAAAAGCCATGTAGAACTGATGCAGTGAAATGTACAACATTTCACTGCGTCACTCTACGCCTTCACTGCGTCAAAATCCCTACGCCTACTCAGACCAGGCGTCAGGAATGACGCAGGGCTTTTTGTATGGGACTCACCTATTTGTTGTGGCACATTGCTGGAGTTGCGTCACTTTCATAAGCAATTCCAGCAATGCGTCACTTTTGTGCCAACAGATGCGTCAGTACTTCTGATGCATCTGTTAATCCTTGCGCCATGGAGCACTGTACTGTAAATACAGCGCATCCATGGTGGCGCAAGGACATTTGGCGCTGGCGCAAGGAAACTGACGCAGCTATGCAGATGCGTCAGTTCCTTGTAAATCTTCCCCTTTATTGTCATGTGTGGTGCTCCTCTGCCAGGCAAATACAACTTGTGCATGGGCTCTCCACGTGGCTCCAAGTCAGTACCGCCTGCTCCACCAGAGCTCTGCTCATTTGCAAATGCAGTCATCCACCATGGATAGTGAAAACCTCTGGTCCTGCACACTGTAAATTGTGTGCATCCACATGGACCTTCTCCGCATCCAACATGCGCGTGGAGGATCGTAACTTTAAATCAACAATAACTGAACTGCAGACATCCATCCCCGACTTCTCTCGAAGCGCTGACTCTCCCTTTGATTCCAAGTAGTGGGGAATTCTCATGAAGCATTGCGTCCAGATGGTTTCTCGTCTGTGCTGCAGCGCGAGGAAGATGGGGCCTTTCCTGCAACCAGCAATGTCACCTGTGCAGAACACGTGTTCAGTTATCGCCGGAACTGCCAGAGTAAGGTACCAGCAACAAGAAAGAGAGGAAGAGCGACTAAAAGAGTGAGAGCGAGAGAGAGAGAGAGAGAGAGAAAAACTGCGAGACAGATGGGTGGTGAGGGGCAGCCACAATGACAACTAGGGAAAGACAGTGAAGGGCTTGTTCTCGTTTCTGTGGGTGTACAGTAACATTTCTAGAAGAAACATTTTATTTACGAAGCAACAATGACCGAACATAGGTCAATAAGGGTGAGGTAATAACTAAAACATTTTTAAACAGAGCAGTTGAAATATGGATTGATTGCACCAGCTGAATGGAATCCATTGCCAATAACGAACACACAGAGAAGGTAATTAGACTTGGCAGTCTTAAGGAAAATGCAGGCATTGGATATACATATTTATAATAGTGTGGGAAGTAGGACAGTCATCAATTTCCTCCGTTTAGTTGCAATAGAATGACTTTCAATGCTGCTTTAAACACTCAGGGCCCGATTCCGATCTCGCTCGGAAGGCCTCCGAATCAGATTTGGCTTTACCGGACCCGATCCGTAGCCCTTGTTTACGACCGAATCATACACAAGTCCGAAAGACCAAGTACGATGCGAAGATCGCGTAAGGGCCGACCGAATCAATTCCGGACCTGAACCGCTCCGTACGCCTCGTTTGTAGACGAATCGTGCCGCGCAATGGAGCCGATTTCCGACCGAGCAAGTACGATGCATGATTCGGACAGCCGCTTCGCCTCAGTCTCAGCGAGACGAAACGGATGTCAGAAGCGTACTTCGGGGGGCCCTACCAGGCCCCCCTTCACCCGGGGCTCTCCGAATCTATCACTGGGCGGTGCCCATGGGTCCCCCCGATCCAAAGCATGCACAGTGTGGCGGGCACCATGGGGTGCCCACCACAGGGTGTACGCTTTTCCCCACCCACCCCTTTTCTGCTATGGGAGCCTGTGTACGCATCTGTACACAGGCTCCCGTAGAGTCCAGTGGGAGTCCGAGCGAACCGAGTCCGTAAGCATATGGCTGCATCGTACTCGCTCGTTCGGACTCCCGGAGCACGTCTCGCTCGGAAAGCCCTCCAGATCCGAGTCGTACAGAGAGCTTTCCAAGTGAGATCGGAATCGGGCCCTCAGAGAGAGCAGGGATGCATAAAGGTCTGGAGTTAGACAGTTCCAGAGGGGAGGGACTAGAAGGCAGATGGGCCGAACATATTCTGTATTCTATAAGCACTCTATGAGACTGGAGCACTCAAAACACTGCCCATTACTGACATTGTTACAAAGGACCAGTCCATGCGTTTATTTTTCCTTTATTTTCAACACTTCAATCATTATTGAAGAACCAATAGTCCACACACATTCGGCAGCCGGCATGTGTTTCGTCTTACACAGGCTTTTTCAAGGCTGCAATTGTAAAAAAAATACAGTACTGGGTTACTAAATTAACCTAATAAACACATGTATACAATCAATGGTAATAAATGTCCCCAAGCAAGAACAAACAGTCCTTAAAGACGAAATACCAATCCACAAAAAAAGCTGAAGCAAGAGATTGAATTAAAAGCAGTAAGCTGAAATCCATTGAGAAATAACAAAATTAACTTCACCAAACTGAAACTCAAATCTATAATTTGATGTGCATCAATCAAGCAAAGAGTCAGAAGGCCAAGTTGCTGCAGAGATTGCAAACACTCAGTAAAGTCCCAGTGAATGTGGAACAATTACACACTCATATTAAACACCAATACGAATGCATGGACAAGAGCAAGCCAATCCACACACCATTATACATGACATTGGCACAACACTATAGCAACACTTAAGTCAGACATGAACAACAAAGCTACAAAAGAACGAAATCCGACACTTTGAGTGAAACAAATAATAAAAACAACACATCATTACCACAGATACTTTGACAAAGGTGATCCCCAACCAAGACACTCTCCATCACTTCACAGACATGCACACATGCCCAAAAAGCTGCTGAATGAGATCCTAAATACCAGTCGTATGATATCCATGGAAGAACAGTAAAGGTTTCAATCAGCATGTAAAAATCGAGGCATGCAACTAATTAAAGAGTAGCATTTCTTTGCAAGGAGGTAATAAAAGAAACTGTATCTCTTGCTTTTGAGGTAGAACAGACTCTGCATCACTTTTACCATCTAATGATGAGGCGGAGCTCAAAAATCCTGTCCAAATAACCCTGTAGAATCACATCCTGATCTGCGTTCATTTCTTGAGCACTTATATCGCAAATGAGTTTTAACAGTGTGAGCATCACAGACACTGAGCCACTTGGAACCAAGAACAAGAAGGGCCATGGTTGCCAAGATACCTGTGGCCAATGAGAAATCCCAATGCTATGAGGAGGTGTGTGAACTATGTGTGGAGACAATTACGAGAGGATGGGGAGCTAGTCTGTGCTGTCGGAAGGCCCAATCCTTGAGCAGCATTGGAGTCTTTGACAGTGCACTACCTATTAGGTGTAGGGGGATGCTGAACCTTCATCATCAAGTTCCATTAGCATCAGTGAAAGTGAACAAGTCTTACACAGCAAGAGTGATAATGATGTGCAACTCTTTCATGATATCAGAGAGGGGAAATTTTCATTATTTTTCGGTTTCGGGGTGGATTAACAGTCACTGAAGGCACGCAGCCAGGGGCGGCTTCTCCATTGGAGCGGAGGAGCATCGCCCCACTTAAGTGCCTCCCAAAGCCCCAGAGATGAAAAATTAAATGGCAATTCATTACCATTTTATTTTTCATCATGCCGCCCTGAACCAAGCGTCTGGACAGGGTGGGGCCTGCTAAGTGACAGCAGGGAGGAGTGGTGGGCAAAGGGCTGCTTTTACACTGTTTAAGGCGCACATGTCCCTTTGGCCGGCCGTCTTGCAACGACCAGCTACACATGCGCATGTTAAACCTCTCAACCCAGCTGTCTTAAGACAGCTAGGTTGAGAGCAAGTGCAAGAATCCAGTTCCCTCGGGAGCGCCGACAGAGGCTGCTCCCACCAATCAGGACGTTGCTCACATGCCGGTTAACAGCAAGTGAGCAGGGCCGGATTGGTTGAGGGAGTCCCTGCAGAAAAGGTCCGAGTGAGGGGAGGACGTCGTCGTCACAATCGGTAAGTGTTTTTCTTTTGCTTGACCGCCCACCCTCCCTCAGTAGATGCCAGCCGCCACTGCACACAGTAGCATGGTACATGAAGTGATGCAACCCTGATGAAATCCCACTAAGATGCTGCTGCACAGGAGGATGTACTTTGGAAGGAATATGTCAGTAATGAGTTAATTGGTTAAACAGGCTAAAGCAAGACGATTCTGGCGAGCCCTCAGCTGCTGATCAGGGAATTGTCTTAAAATCAACTGCAATCAATGCCTATTTCTTAAGATAGAGGCTTTACATAAGAAATGGAAACATGGTGTTCTAAAAAGCAAGGTCCTGGGAATGGCTTGCAGTGATCATGAACTACTCTGCCTGCAAGAGGTACGACCGTGCAGAGGCTTGATGAACCAGACACCAGTGAGAACTTGGAGCCTTTCAATAGTGGCAATGGAATGGGTACAATGACCCCCCCCCCGCCACAATCTGTGAAAGTACTTTTCTTCAATCCAAAATATAGCTTTTCTCATGGAATACAGATTTAGGCAGGAGACTCCTGGTTTAAACAAAACAAAAGCATTATCTCATCTTCTAATAACTTAGGCGTTGCAGGTCATGATGGAGGTGCATTAGCAAAACTGTATGAAGATTTGAATATTGTTTAAAACCTTAGGTTTCTCACACAACATAGTGCACAATCAGCATATAAACAGTATTTATTTTCCCTTATAACCATCACTTTTGACTGTAGATATTTAGCAACGGTTTTAATGCTATGTGTATGCGAATAGTTAATTATATAACAAATCCAACATATATTCTTTTTTAAAGCCAGCAGAGGGAAAGAGAAGACATGTACGAATACGGGGATATTGCACGAAAAATATTAATATTTTGAATATCCTGTGGTCCCCGTATCAAAGTTAAACAGGTCAGCAAACTTAGGGGCCTATTACGATGGCGGTCGGATGACTGCCGGCGGAAATCCGCCGCGATCGCAAGCCAGAAAACCGCCGGTCAGATTAGGATGGCGGTGTTGACCGCGGCGGTGTGAAATTCCGATTGCCGCTTTACCGCCGGTTGCCATCCGCACTCCTGCCCTGCGGACGGAGAAGGACCGGGATAATGGTGGCGGTGCAGGGCAGGCTCCGCCGGCACGATTATGATGACGGCGGTAGCCAGCCTTTCCTCAGCGTTCAGACCGCCATGGAAAGGCATGCGGTTATTGTATTCCGGGGGCCCGTTGCGGGCCCCCAATGTTTTGTTGGGGGGGAGTGGGTGCACTGGGGGGATACCCATGGTCCCGCCCTACATGTCCCTGTACCATGTGGCATGCACTGTGCAGTGCCTGCCACGCAGTGCAGGGAAATGCAGGACATGCTCATTTGGACATCCCTGTGGTGCTGCGGGCAGCAGCAACCGCCACAATGATAAGGCCCGCGATCCGACCGCCGCGGTCGGATTTCGAGCAAGGTACATCCTAATGCGACCGGCGGTTATGTCGCGGGCCTTGCGGGCGGTCTTTTCCCGTTACCATGGCGGTCGGGGAGGTTTTCCGACCGCCATCGTAATAGGCCCCTAAGTTGTTACTGACATGTACGTGTCAGGAACAGCTAAAACTGCTGACCTATTTAACTTTGAAATGGGTGAGAAGGCCAACAGTCAAAATTCTATTTTTTCATAGGCACGCAGGAGGAAGTTAACTCCTTTCACGAAATGATGGCTAATCTGTTTGAAAATGTCAATCAGCATCAGTCTTTTTAGGTCGAAGCCCTCCAGACAGTGCAGCTGTCTGGTTTGCAAATGACATCTTGGGACATTCAGAAAGCTTCCCTGGTAATGCATCCCGCCCATTGCTTACTATTGGCTTTGTGGTTTGTAACTCATATTTGCTTGCTTTCTATATGCAGGCTTTATTTGTTTTAGGTTGTCCAGCTTGAGCTCATCCCTTCTGTGATCCAAACTTTATTTACTATATCCTTTTACCACTGACCTCTCTATTTATCAAATAATAATTAAAAATCATCATACACTTTTTGTGTATTAAAAATTAAGGGTATAATGTCATGTTTTTACATCATGGTGTTTTCATGTCTTAATTTAAGATCTACAGAGATAAGATATTTATTATGTTTCGCCCTATAACTATGACCAAATCAATTCAAGCCTGGCTGTGGCGAAGTATATAATTTGGTTATGTATAACTGGGCAGTAATTTTAAATTTGTTATGCTTGGCTTTTACTATCTATGCAAAATGTTTTTGATTTTTATCTGTTTTATGCTCTTTTATGGCCTAGAGCCGAAATAGAGATTTTTTTGAGCTAATGAACTATATCCTTTCACCAGTGTTTGATTTCTGTAAACAGGCCTTTAAATCTTGTTCTCATCTTGTCACATTTGCTGGGCATTCAAAGTCAGAGGTCAAATGTCAGGCCCTGTCTTGGTGTTTACTTTTTTTTCTCTAACTTCAAAGTGAGAGGATTTATGTGACAATCATACTGGCTACTGAGGGTGTGTTGGAGGAAGGCTGTGAAGTGTGGTGGAAATAAATATTTTAATACGATCAAAGCAAATCAATATAATAGGTGATGACATTTCCCCACATTATCGTTTGTGCACTGTATACTTTTATCAATAAAACTGAATGGTTGTGCAAATGTAATGGTCATTTCAGTTGAAGGTGTGTCGTCTGCAACGGCAGTACTCTACCACACCATGCATACTCCACTTTACCCCACTCCACTCTACTCTGCACCACTCCACTCTACGCCACTTCACTCTATGCCTCACTACTCTACAGCACTCTACTCTACGCCACTTCACTCTGTGCCACTGCCCTTTACCCTGCACCTCACCACTGTACCGCGCATCACTCGACTCTGTGCCCCTTGACTCCACTCTGAAGCAATAAACTTTACGCCAGCACGCTCAGCGCCGCTCCACTCAGTTCCACTCCACTCTGCACCATTCCACTCTATGCCACTGCACTCTTTGCTGCACCAATCCACTCTGCGCCACTCTACTCTACTCTGCACCACTCTGCTTTATGCCACTGCACTCTACGCCGCTCTACTCTATTCTACCCGGAAAAGGGCAGCAGCACAAGCCGCAATAGAAAAAGGAATGCTTTTAAACATCCATGCATGGTGCATGGATGTTTGGGGAGCACCACATGTGTCCCCCAGGCCACATAGCAGAGGCCTAAAGGGGGTCAGACCACCATGAAAAGACTGTCGGAAACAGCCATTATAATCCCTACCAGGGTGCCTCCACAGGCACTGCCTCCATTGTAGGGATTAGGCTCTGACTGCTGCCCCGATGGGCTCCTTGAGCCTGTCAGAGGCAGTGGTCTTTCCCCCCACCGCTTCGCTCCGACCACCGGTATCATAATCTGGCGGTTGGACCGCCCCCCTAGATGTCGGGCATAGCAGAATTTATTTTCAGTTGCCGCACATGGGACATTTTTGGGCGCCGCCTGTGAGCGCCATGAGACTTAGCGGCCGCTAGCACTGCTTCCAGCTATTAACAGTGTCTTTTTTGTGACAATGGCGAATGGAAGCAACCGCAGCTGCACCTCAAGCAAATTCTCTACTCAAGAAGCAGCTAAATCTACTCAAAAAGATATCTCTGGCTCTGTCCAGCTCCTGGTACCTTTCATTTGGATTTGGAGTTGGAAGGATCACTCTCTTTGTCTGCTACATATATACCATTGGATTTAAGGACCTTGGGGCAGATGTATGACCTTTTTTAGCGGTCACAAATGGGAAATGGGCCCGTTTGCGACTGCTAAAAAGAGTTGTATGTACAAACCCTATTTTGTGAGTCTGTAACCTATTAACAACCCGCAAAATAGGGTTTGCGAGTCGCTATTAGGAAGGGGCGTGCCAAGGGCGTCCCTTCCTAATAGCGAGTCAGACAGGTATGTATGATTGTTTTGCGACAGCAAATGGAGTCGCAAAACAATCACAGTTACCACCTACTTCAAGTAGGTGGTAAGTCAGTCGCAAATGGGAAGGGGTCCCCAAGGACCACTGCCTGCCTTCAAACAATGAAAAGAAAACTTTTCTTTTTTTTCTTTTAAATGCATCTCATTTTCCTTTATGGAAAACGGGCTACATTTGGGAAAAAAACTTTGCTTTATTTAAAAAGCAAACACAGACATACATGGTGTTCTACTGTCCCCAGCTGGCCACCATCCATGTGATATGTGAGATAACTAAGGGGTCGCAAATTGGGACCTACCTCAATAATATTAATGAGGTAGGTCTTTAGTGACCCCATTATGAATCGCAAACAGTGTCTGAGACACTGTTGTACATTACATTTTGCGAGTCGCAAATTGCTAGACACAAAATTGAATGGTTGTACATTTGGCCCATAGTTTTTGAGATATCACAAGTAAGTTAAATAACCCTTGTATAAGGGTGTTGTTTGTTTGATGAAGGACATGCATCAGTATTTATTTGCACTTTTATTTTATTTTTTAAATTTATTGTGGTGGGAGGCCTGCAGTTATAGTAGGGGGCTAGTTATTTTTTGCATTTAATTTTTCATCCTTTGTAAATTTAAAATGTTGCACAGTTCAGTACATTTTCTCCATGTTTGTTAAATTTGCAATATTCATTAATTTTACTATGTGGCCTAGTCTGCCAACGGGCCATCCAGCCAGTAGGCCCAGGCCTGTACTAGTCATAGGTGAATGAAACAACTGTTTCTGTAGTATATATTGTTTTAAAACATCATGTAGGACTGGGATGGCATTGGTTATATTACAAATGTGGTGGGGGGTTTTTGTACTTCACTTTTTTTCTGCAAAAAGTGTATATGTCAGGAAACATTTGATGCCATGGGAGAATATGTGCTGTAAATTTTTTATAGCTCAGTTAATTGTTGTGTTTGGCATTGCTGAATTAATGGCAGTGTAGTGTTTTCTTCAGTGTTACCAATGCCTCCTTTTTCTGGCCAGTGTGCGTGACCACCACTTGTTTTGTTCTCAATGACTTGTAGCCAGGGGCCATATTGTGTAGTCAGTGTCCATAAGGCCTGCATATCTCCTTTGTTTTCCATGCATTCTTGCTAGTTGTTGTTTGACCAGGTGGTCGGCGACCATTTTGTGTAGCTGGCCAGGGTGTTTTTGCCATAGGCCTGCATGTGTTCTTTATTGTGGCCATGCCTCCTTGCTTGCTGTTGATGTTTGACCATGTGGTAGGTGGCTAATTTTGTGTAGCCAGCCAGTGTGCTTTTGCCATAGGCCTCCATGTGTTCTTTGTTGTGGCCATGCCTTCTTGCTTGCTGTTGTTTGACCATGTGGGCGGTGGCCATTTTGTGTGTGGTCATGTCTCCTCACTTGCTGTTGTTGTTTGACCATGTGGTTGGTGGCCATTTTGTGTAGGCAGCCAGTGTGCTTTTGCAATAGGCCTGCATGTGTTCTTTGTTGTGGCCATGCCTCCTTGCTTGCTGTTGAGTGATCATGTGGCCGGTGACCATTTTGTGCAGCCACTCTTTTTTTCCAGTTTTCAAATGGAGATTGATACGAGAGGGCTATGCCTTTTTGCATGTGTTCATTTTTATTTAACCTTTCCCTGATTTCAATTTAATATTGAGCTTGAGGATCATTGCAGTATTTGTATATTAACAGTGCTTTATATTACATGCATTTTTTGCAGTTTTCTGTTGTTATTTTTTTAATTTTCATTTAATTCTTTTTTCTTTTATTTTTATTCACATTTTTTCTATTTGTTTTCATTTTAATTTTTAAATGTTTTGTTTGACATTTTCCCTCCATCCATCCACCACCTACCTGCCATAGGACCACAGCAGCACAACAGCTTTAGTTGTTTAAGTGTTATTATTCCATTTTCCCCTGGACCCCATGCCTGGCATAGACGCACACACACCAGCATTCCTTTTTTAAGGATTATTCCATTTCCCCCTGGACCTCCTTACCTGCCATAGGAACACACCAGCATTCATTTTTAAGCATTATTAAATGTTCCCCTGCACCTCCCTGATTGCCACAGGTGACTCCCTTAGATGCACACAAAGCAAACAAATACATTTCTACTTTGTTATCCTGATTGGAAATTAAATATTATGTTCTGTTGGTGTGGTTTGACTTTGGAATGGATACACTATTGTTGATAGTTGTTTAGGATAATAATAATAACTTAAGTAACCACACAAAATTATATTGTCTTTGTACTAATTCAAACTGCAACAATGCCATATTTCGCTAAATATTTTTCTTGCTTGTTTGCTTTTAGGTGCACAAGAGACATCACCCACAGTACTGCCAGACACTCAAATAAGTCCTCAAATCTCTTCCGCTTGTGCAGCTAAGTGCCACTGCCAACTGACAGCTTCAAGATGGCCCCAAAGACAGGTGCTGCCAAGAAAGTGGGCAGTGGGGAGGAGAAGAAGAAGCAGATTTCCACTATTGGTGTGTCAGCCAAAACCTTTTTCAGCGGGCGTGTGCCTGCCGCACCGGCCTCCAGGGAGCACCCTGGGGACAGCACTCCTGCATCAACAGCACCACCGCAACCTAAGCCCAATGCCATATCTCCCAGCGAGGCAGCCACTGCATTCATGTCTACGCTGACGAGCAGTGACATTGACCTGGGTTTGTCTCTTTCGCAAAGAAGTACCCAATCGTTGCAGGAAAGTGGACAATAGCTGCAGCCAGCAATAGATCTTCCTGAAGTAGGAGCAGAACAGGAGGTTTAGCTTCCTGCTGAGTGAAAACCTCCTTCATTGGCTTCCAGATCTCCAGCAACAAAAAGGAAGGGTACTCCACCATCTTCTCCAAGTCCCCCTTCTGATGATCTGGACACAGATTGGACCCCTGGTGAGTCTGAGACTTGCCAGGAGAGGGTCAGGAAAAGGAAAGTTCCTGAAAGCCTTACAATTATGGGAGGGGATGAGGATGACGAGCCAGTCGTTGTTATGGAAGCTGGCCCAGAGTAGACCCACATTACCCCTCCTATTGAACCTAATCCCAGGGATGTGGCACTACCACCAGCTTCCATATTTGTAAGGCCCCCACTGAAACATGTATCCACCACTACCTCAGTAGTATGCACTGAAGAAAGGCAATCATCGACACACCTGCCTAACTCCAGTTCTTCGGGTAATGGCAGTGGCACCAGTAGCCAACTGAAAAAGTACACCTCCCCAGTTTGGGACTTCTTTACGATTAGCAAGCAGGAAGAGAACATTGCAATATGCTCCATTTGCCAAATGAGTCTTCGTTGAGATAAATCTGGTCCACACTATGGTACTGAAGGCCAAATGACCCATATGAAAAAACATAATGCGATTCGCTTGGAGGTGCACCTTAACAAAATTAGTGGTGGTGGTAATGGTGGTAAATGAGGCGAATCAGCTACGATCGTGGTGGCAGGTGAAGGTGATGGGGAAGAAGAGGCTGACATCTTTACACAAAGCAGACCTGTCCCCAGCCGTGCGCCAGTATCACTCGCCTCAGCAACCTCACAATGGCACAAGAGTCATATAGAGACACTAAAACAGAATACAGTGCCTGCCCTAACAGGATGCGCATTGAGCCTACCGCCTGCTAGTTCATCTTCTCTCTGGAAGTCACCTGAGTCAGTGGCAGTGGCACCACTGTTATGTTTCATATAGGTACCATAATATAGGCCCGGGTAACATCATACCCTTTCACCTACATCACCTCCCCTACATTACACACTAACAAGCCTTTTAAGGATTAAACGCCTTTTATGAACTGAACCTTTTACCTAGTTCTAGGCCTGGGTGCAGAAGGAGGGTTTTTCCCGAACAATAGTGTTCTATGACTTCATCTTTAGACTGACACTGCATGAATAAAATATTCATGAGGCTACTTGGAAACCAGGCGGGGGCTATACACCACCTTCCTAATATCTATGCACAAGGTTCATCCCATACGTCATCCTCATACCCAACAATGGCTAACACAAGAACAAGGGACAAAGGGACTCTATATACCTTTCTGTATAAATACAGCACCTCTTGCTATCAGTAGTTAGAGGGAACCGAGACTTCCAGGCCGACACACTGACCAGAGACGCTGAGGCTCCTGCATGCAGACGCTCCAGCTGACAGTGGTCTGAACATCCTTTGCGGGGTGTCCAGCTCGAGACCAGGAGAGGCTCCTACATTCTCACTTCAGGTAATGGGGTTCGACCAATTCCTAGAGGGATTCTTGGCTGCACACCTACTCACATGCTAGGTACACTTAGGTACATCTAGATAGGCATCGTAGGAGGACGCACTCACTTTTATCAATGCATTTTATATTAATGTATTTATTCATGCTTATTGCAAGATGATAGAACTGTACTATCCTTTTATATTCATACTACTGCTAATCATATATCTCTGCTACTGTCTAATGGTTGTTTTAGCTCATATACTTTACACGAGAATAACAACTGTTCAATGAATCCTTATTGAAACGCCCAGACTGTTTATTCTGTGTACCACTGAGATAAACTAAATGAGCATGAGTGACTGAGCGAAAAGTAGTACATTGTTTCCACGATCTTGAGGGATCAGGGTTGTCATGTTCTGAGGTTGCCAGAAACTAATCTCTCCCCAATAAGAGGAGACACTAGTGGCACTGTGAACTAGCTTTTGCAAACAGGCTGACATTTCACAGTGGGGGTGTACAGAATCAGTCTGCCACCAAACCCACAGTTTATGTTATCCAAACGCGCAGGTCCTGCATGGGTACTATAGGAACTACACGACATGGCGCCACCAACGATGGCTGGGCTCTTATTTAACAGTAGAATCTGAGTAGTTCAGTCGTGCTATTCTCAGAGACCCCTACTCACAAAAACGCCAGAGACGTCTGGAGTGGGTGGGCACAAACTCCGCCACAGCTGAGTAGGCGAGAAGTCCTATTTATTGGCTGTTGGTTATTCAAGCTTGAAGGACATTTAGTTCCTAAAATTGTGCATAACACCTTATCTTAGTTCCCTTGAACAAAACTTCTCCTTTTACAAAAATGACTGAGGAAAATAACCCAGTAGTAAATATACACCTCTCAGATGAGGAAAAAGATACAAATGCAATACAAATTGCACAAAAATTCAGACGCACTATCACCCTGAAACTAATGGAATATGGTTTAACATCCAGGGGTGGCTTAGTAGCTTTCGTGATTGAGGCACACGAATCAAACAAAAGAGAGATATTTTATTCGTGGGTTACATTCCCAGCAGCAGATGCAAGAACACAGACATTTCACTACTATACAGAAGGAGATGCACCACGGGAATATGGTCCTGGCGAGGACACAGAAATTCCACTCACTTACCAGGAACACCTATACTGGTTTAAGGCGCCCTACCCCACATAAGACACAGAGCAAGATTAGGTCAGCTCGGAGGAGACGGTGCAACATGGCCAATATTAGCGGACTACACACCACATCCTGACATTGACACAATCCCACAGCCAGACTTACTCTTACAACACAAGGATTTAATTAAAATCTACAGAAACCTGACACAGTATGTCATGAGGACTTTCACAGTCCAACCAACATCAGCTGCAACAAATGGAACTCAGTTTCAGGGAACAGCAACTAAAATTACACCACAAACATTATGCGCAGTAATGGGCAAAATGCCCACGAAACGTGAACAAATGCCATTCTGGGTAGCTCAGAAAATAACTCAGCTAGAGGCTGAATACTACCCCATTTGAAAAACACAGAATGTTAACAATCTGCTTGCCCATGGGGATAACACCACAAGTAGAGGACTGCACCTCTTGGGGTACAGTCTTTGCTGCCATATATACCAGAACACATGGTATTCCTTCATTAGCAGTAGTACCTGATGTATTAAGGCAAATACAAAATGAGTACGGAGCAGAACCTGCCCTAAACTTAGGGATGAACTTATTAAATAACTATGACCAGGTATCAGCCATAATACTAGCTAATATAAAAGAGGAAGCAGCCTCAGTGGCAATCCGCCAACGCCTAAGGGAGTTCAGTCCGTTGGATCAACAACACGAACTGCCCAAAATAATTTAAACTGCATATGCAGAATTAGGCAGAGACAGTTTGGGTGGGAAAGCATTAAAACCACAACTGATGGGCAGTCCTGAAAAGGACACTACAAAGCAGACACCTGCTTCTTCTAAAAAGAAGTGGGATAATAAAAAACAACAAAACTTTAAAAACAGATCTCAATCCGGAGGTAGATCTCCTCCACAGGAGCCCTCTGAAAAGAGGTATAACCTCAGGAATAGGGATAATATTAGGAAACCTGACAGGTATCAGGATACTGATACACGTTCCTCTCGTTCCTTTCAGGGCTTGACGAAAAACACAGAGAGAGAAGGACGGTCAGAACACAAAGAGGAGCATACAAAGTCCAGAGACAAGCAACGCGCTCAAGACTATACTTCCAAAAAAGAAGACAAACCAAAATCAAAACCACAGTTTAAGAAAAAGAAAGTTGCAGGCATAAAGATCAGACATGCCCAGAATTCTGAGGACGCAGCTTCTGAACACGGAATGGGCTCTGACGATGCTAGACAGTGCAGCAGAAGTAACAATAGCTCGCCAGAACCTGAAGGAATTTCTGGTGACAGCGGACTTGAATGATTACATCACGGTGGAAACAAGAGACACCAAGGTGAGCGTCCCACATAAGTTACATGAAATAACACTCCAAATGGAGGGGGACAAGCCCAGGAAAGTTAAAGGTCTCTTTTGGGAAAATCTGTCATCTGGTTATGACATCCTATTAGCAGAACAAGATTGTCCGCCAACATTCGTTATGGAGTGCCCCAGGGGAGAAACTGTAATTTTTCCATCGTTCTCCGACCACGTTCCCATACATCTTAAACATGCATATGCACAGGAGTGGGCGGTTGCCCTAGCTCCAGCGTTGTACAAAAATCATGCCGGTTGGGATGAGGATTCAACCCACCACATGATCCCGTTAAAAGTTTCACCAAATGCTCAGAGGCAATACCCAATAAAGCAAGAAGCTAAAAAACAAGTCAGGGAGATCTGAGATCAACTTGAATACCAAGGGGTGATTGAAACATGCATCTCACCAATGAACAACCCGTTGTTTCCTGTATCGAAACCGGACAACACATATCGTCCAGTCTTAGATTACAGACATTTAAATTCATGCACAAAGACATTCGCTGTCCAAAATGCACACAGTGCCACATGAATGAATAACATTGTGCGGAAGAGATACAAAACTACATTAGATATCTCAAATGGATTTTTCTGCCAAAATATAGCGCCTGAAAGCAGGTATTTGACCGCATTCTCAGCGTTGGGGTCCCAGCGGCAATTTTGTCATCTCCCGCAGGGGTATAAGAACAGCCCGGGGGTCTTCTCAGCAAGAATAACAGAGTTACTCCAACATTTTGATGAGGAAGCATTGTCCTATGTGGATGATATTTATCTGACGGACGTTGACTTAAAAAAGCACTTGACCAGGGTGAGCACCATTATAATGGGATTCGCCTTTGAGGGCTACAAATTTAATTTAAAAAAAATCAAAAATAGCCCACCTCAATGTCCTGTTTTTAGGATACGAGCTTTCAAGTGAAGGAAAAAGCCTGGCAGCTAACTTTTTAGAAAAGTGTGCACTGCTCCAGCCTCCAAAATAATTAAAAAATCTACAATCAATACTGGGATTCCTAAATTTCGGCAGAACATACATTTTAGATTACGCAGAAAAAGTAAAACCTTTCTACGACTTAATAAAACCTGACTTTTCAGTCAAACATTGGACACAGGAACATTCAAATATCCTACGTTCATTACAAGAAGACATCATTGCTTCCAAACACTTACAGACACACGTAAACATACGCAACTTGGTGATCCGTATAATAGCGGGTCAATGCGGGTACACTTACTTAACCTTCAATGAAAGAGAAACCGTACCAATTGCATACAAATCACACCTGTACAGAAACGCAGAAATGCGTTTCACTTCAACAGAAAAAATCCTGACAGCAGTTCAGACCGCTGTAGCAAGAGAAAGAGCACTGGCTCAGGGGAAACGCATAATTGTCGTAACCCCAGTACCAGCGTTAGAATCTTTACAAAGGCTAGCATTCCAAATGCAAAAGCTTTACATCCAAGATGGATACAATGGGCTAATTCCCTTACTGCAACGGATGTTGAATACAGATTTGACCCAAGTCTAAAAACACAAGCATTTCTGCAATACGAACAGGAATATCCTCTACCTAATGAAATATTGCCTCTCGATCAGTATGAATATATTATTTACACTGACGGATCTGCTCAACCGGCCGAAGGGAGTAAGCAACAATATAGCGCAGCGTGTGCAATCGTTAAAGGTCACATGCGGGATGGAAAGTTCCATCCAAGTTGCACCAAAATGCAATCTCTAGGAGACTGCACGGCTCAGTTGGCAGAGTTAAAAGCACTGATACTGGCACTTGTAAATACGGATCACAAATTCCCCACACTAATTGTGTGTGATTCCTTTTACTGTGTGCAGTCATACAATGAGTATCTATAACATTGGGAACTAGCTCTCGGGCTTACAAAGAGGCCATGAAAAGTATGGGCGTTGCACTGCGGTACTCCTCTCCATACCATCCTGAGGGAAATTTGGTTGTGGAGAGGAAAAACCGGGACTTAAAGCAATCTTTAACAGCTAGGGTATTAGGCAAGGACGGTAGTTGGGTGAGTCACCTTTATGGGGTACAAAGAGCACTAAACAACCAGCCAAGAAATTCTCTAGGGGGTGTCACTCCATATGAGGTCCTGTTTGGGACAAGAATGTGGGTAGCTGATCTTGAGTATGAAGGCACAGTGGCGGATGAGAAACCATTTGATATCGATGATCGTTTGGCTGTTTTACAGGATCTAAATGAATCCAGGACACAACAAAGCAACGTTGTCCAGAAACAGACCGCCACTGAGGAAGTCATGGGAACAGTCCAGCCCGAACTGCCAAGCCATGTCTTCCCTGGACCGGAAACAAGCATCCTGGGACCGGTTTCGGGTTCATAACCCTCATCAGCCAGGCTATCTTGAATCCAGTGGCAAAGTGAGCAAGGGACCCACGTCTGGGCATACCCTGCCAACTTAGGGCGAACAAAGCGATACCAAAGGGGACGATGGATGGAGCGTTTGAGCAAATCAAACACTCACCCCCAGTCAACTGATCTGGGTTTAATCCATCATCATTCATTAGCTTACTCCGCCACCCCAGTTCAGACATGGCTATATGCAAATCAGTCTGACCCTGTGCCTCATGGGAACAGTCCAGCCCAAACTGCCAAGCCATGTCTTCCCTGGACCGGAAACAAGCATCCTGGGACAGGTTTCGGGCTCACAGCCCTCATCAGCCAGGCTATCTTGAATCCAGTGGCAAAGTGAGCAAGGGACCCACGTCTGGGCATACCCTGCCAACTTAGGGCGAACAAAGCAAAACCAAAGGGGATGATGGATGGAGTGTTGAACATTGCAAGCACTCACCCCCAGTCAACTGATCTGGGTTTAATCCATCATCATTCTTTAGATCACTCCACCACCCCAGTTCAGACATGGCTATATGCAAATCAGTCTGACCCTGTGCCTCATGGGAACAGTCCAGCCCGAACTGCCAAGCCATGTCTTCCCTGGACCGGAAACAAGCATCCTGGGACCGGTTTCGGGCTCACAGCCCTCATCAGCCAGGCTATCTTGAATCCAGTGGCAAAGTGAGCAAGGGACCCACGTCTGGGCATACCCTGCCAACTTAGGGTGAACAAAGCAAAACCAAAGGGGATGATGGACGGAGTGTTGAACATTGCAAGCACTCACCCCCAGTCAACTGATCTGGGTTTAATCCATCATCATTCTTTAGCTCACTCCGCCACCCCAGTTCAGACATGGCTAAATGCAAATCAGTCTGACCCTGTGCCTCATGGGAACAGTCCAGCCCGAACTGCCAAGCCATGTCTTCCCTGAAACGGAAACAAGCATCCTGGGACCGGTTTCGGGCTCAAAGCCCTCATCAGCCAGGCTAACTTGAATCCAGTGGCAAAGTGAGCAAGGGACCCACGTCTGGGCATACCCTGCCAACTTAGGGCGAACAAAGCAAAACCAAAGGGGATGATGGACGGAGTGTTGAACATTGCAAGCACTCACCCCTAGTCAACTGATCTGGGTTTAATCCATCATCAATCTTTAGCTCACTCCGCCACCCCAGTTCAGACATGGCTATATGCAAATCAGTCTGACCCTGTGCCTCATGGGAACAGTCCAGCCCGAACTGCCAAGCCATGTCTTCCCTGGACCGGAAACAAGCATCCTGGGACCGGTTTCGGGCTCACAGCCCCCATCAGCCAGGCTATCTTGAATCCAGTGATACCAAAGGGGACGATGGACGGAGCGTTTGAGCAAATCAAACACTTACCCCCAGTCAACTGATCTGGGTTTAATCCATCATCATTCTTTAGCTCACTCCACCACCCCAGTTCAGACATGGCCATATGCAAATCAGTCTGACCCTGTGCCTCATGGGAACAGTCCAGCCCGAACTGCCAAGCCATGTCTTCCCTGGACCGGAAACAAGCATCCTGGGACCGGTTTCGGGTTCATAACCCTCATCAGCCAGGCTATCTTGAATCCAGTGGCAAAGTGAGCAAGGGACCCACGTCTGGGCATACCCTGCCAACTTAGGGTGAACAAAGCGATACCAAAGGGGACGATGGACGGAGCGTTTGAGCAAATCAAACACTCACCCCCAGTCAACTGATCTGGGTTTAATCCATCATCATTCTTTAGCTCCCTCCATCACCCCAGTTCAGACATGGCCATATGCAAATCAGTCTGACCCTGTGCCTCATGGGAACAGTCCAGCCCGAACTGCCAAGCCATGTCTTCCCTGGACCGGTAACAAGCATCCTGGGACCGGTTTCGGGCTCACAGCCCTCATCAGCCAGGCAATCTTGAATCCAGTGGCAAAGTGAGCAAACAAATGATGGACGGAATGCTGACAATGCAAACATTCTCCCCCAGTCAAAACGTCTGGGTTAAATCCAAAGTTCTTTTGCCCACTACGCCACCCCAGTTTGGACCCAGCCATATGAAAATCAGTCTTGACCCTGTGCCCCATGGGAACAGTCCAGACCGAACTGCCAGGCCAGGTCCTCCCTGGACCGGAAACAAGCATCCTGAGACCGGTTTCAGGGTATGTCACCCTTCTTCAGCCAGGCTAGCTTGAATCCAGTGGCACAGTGAGCAAGGGACCCACGTCTGGGCATACCCAGCCCATGTCTGAACTGGGGTGGCGGAGTGAGCTAAAGAATGATGATGGATTAAACCCAGATCAGTTGACTGGGGGTGAGTGCTTGCAATGTTCAACACTCCGTCCATCATCCCCTTTGGTTTTGCTTTGTTTGCCCCAAGTTGGCAGGGTATGCCCAGACGTGGGTCCCTTGCTCACTTTGCCACTGGATTCAAGATTGCCTGGCTGATGAGGGCTGTGAGCCCGAAACCGGTCCCAGGATGCTTGTTTCCGGTCCAGGGAAGACATGGCTTGGCAGTTCGGGCTGGACTGTTCCCATGAGGCACAGGGTCAGACTGATTTGCATATAGCCATGTCTGAACTGGGGTGGCGGAGTGAGCTAAAGAATGATGATGGATTAAACCCAGATCAGTTGACTGGGGGTGAGTGCTTGCAATGTTCAACACTCCGTCCATCCTCCCCTTTGGTTTTGCTTTGTTCGCCCTAAGTTGGCAGGGTATGCCCAGACGTGGGTCCCTTGCTCACTTTGCCACTGGATTCAAGATAGCCTGGCTGATGAGGGCTGTGAGCCCGAAACCGGTCCCAGGATGCTTGTTTCCGGTCCAGGGAAAACATGGCTTGGCAGTTCCGGCTGGACTGTTCCCATGAGGCACAGGGTCAGACTGATTTGCATATAGCCATGTCTGAACTGGGGTGGCGGAGTGAGCTAAAGAATGATGATGGATTAAACCCAGATCAGTTGACTGGGGGTGAGTGCTTGCAATGTTCAACACTCCGTCCATCATCCCCTTTGGTTTTGCTTTGTTCGCCCTAAGTTGGCAGGGTATGCCCAGACGTGGGTCCCTTGCTCACTTTGCCACTGGATTCAAGATAGCCTGGCTGATGAGGGCTGTGAGCCCGAAACCGGTCCCAGGATGCTTGTTTCCGGTCCAGGGAAGACATGGCTTGGCAGTTCGAGCTGGACTGTTCCCATGAGGCACAGGGTCAGACTGATTTGCATATAGCCATGTCTGAACTGGGGTGGCGGAGTGAGCTAAAGAATGATGATGGATTAAACCCATATCAGTTGACTGGGGGTGAGTGCTTGCAATGTTCAACACTCCGTCCATCATCCCCTTTGGTTTTGCTTTGTTCGCCCTAAGTTGGCAGGGTATGCCCAGACGTGGGTCCCTTGCTCACTGTGCCACTGGATTCAAGCTAGCCTGGCTGAAGAAGGGTGACATATCCTGAAACCGGTCCCAGGATGCTTGTTTCCAGTCCAGGGAGGACCTGGCCTGGCAGTTCGGTCTGGACTGTTCCCATGGGGCACAGGGTCAAGACTGATTTGCATATGGCTGGGTCCAAACTGGGGTGGCGTAGTGGGCAAAAGAACGATGGATTTAACCCAGATCTTTTGACTGGGGGAGAATGTTTGCATTGTCAGCATTCCATCCATCATTTGTTTGCTGTAACACTTTTCGCCCTAAGTGGGATGGGTATGCCCAGACGTAGGTCCCTTGCTCACTGTGCCACTGGATTCAAGCTAGCCTGGCTGAAGAAGGGTGACATACCCTGAAACCGGTCCCAGGATGCTTGTTTCTGGTCCACGGAGGACCTGGCCTGGCAGTCCGGTCTGGACTGTTCCCATGGGGCACAGGGTCAAGACTGATTTGCATATGGCTGGGTCCAAACTGGGGTGGCGTAGTGGGCAAAAGAACAATGTATTTAACCCAGATCTTTTGACTGGGGGAGAATGTTTGCATTGTCAGCATTCCGTCCATCATTTGTTTGCTGTAACACTTTTCGCCCTAAGTGGGATGGGTATGCCCAGACGTGGGTCCCTTGCTCACTGTGCCACTGGATTCAAGCTAGCCTGACAGAAGAAGGGTGACATACCCTGAAACCGGTCCCAGGATGCTTGTTTCCGGTCCAGGGAGGACCTGGCCTGGCAGTTCGGTCTGGGCTGTTCCCATGGGGCACAGGGTCAAGACTGATTTGCATATGGCTGGGTCCAAACTGGGGTGGCGTAGTGGGCAAAAGAACGATGGATTTAACCCAGATCTTTTGACTGGGGGAGAATGTTTGCATTGTCAGCATTCCGTCCATCATTTGTTTGCTGTAACACTGAGGAAGTCAAGGCAAACACGGCAAGACCTGTCTGGATCCCAAAGATCTGGGATCTGGTCAGAGAGAAAATAGCGGACAAGAAAGAATTTGGACCATCATACAGAAAGCCTGTGCTGGACGGGTGGCCTTACTTAAAATGGTGGCCCTCCCGAGACTATTGTACTATTTTGGGACTTTACCGGTTTGAATCCGGCACGATTTTTTTGTCAACTTAAGACCATGATTACGGGATTCCTATGGGGTTCCAGTAGACAAAGAGTAGCGTTGGCTGTTTTAATGCGACCACGGTCAGAGGGAGGGTGGGCAGTGCCTGATTTTGAGGCTTATTTTGTAGCAGCCCAATTACAATGGCTCATGCAAAAAATAGCGGCTAGGTTGCAAGGGACAGAAGAGATGAGGGACAGAGCTCCGGCGTTGAGTGTACTCTCCCAAATTGTGCTGAAACTACCTGTCCAAACCCACGACCTCCCATGGGACCTCAAAACAGCAAGGCAGTGTTGGAATAAGAGCTTGAAGCGGGCGAGGATTGAAGTTCCATATGCGCCTGACATCCCTCTATCCATGTGTGAGGTATTACCTCATGGAGGTACCTGGAGGGGGCTGGCTAGTTGGATTGAGAAAGGCCTGACCACTATCGGATATTTATACGAAGAGGGCACTATGCTTCCCTTTAACGACTTACAGGACCGGTATGACTTGCTGGGGGGGCCTTTTTATTACATTCTGCACTCACTGCGGCTATCCGTAAGCATTGGACGGGGGGCCTCATTGAACCGCAGACGTCGCTGGGGTGTCAAGACATGGTGACAGCGGCAGGAACCTTTAAAGCGGTCACATGCCTCTATAGACATCTGACGCAGGAGATGCTGCTGCCCCTGAACGCACTGCAACTCAAGTGGGAGGAAGATGTGGGGGCAGATATGCCGGAAAAACCCTGGGCCGATATTGTGGAAAGGGCGTGGAAGAGCTCCAGGAATGCCCGCTTTCAATTAGTGCACTTTTACATATTACATAGAGCCTACCTCGCTCCAGCGAAAATTAATAAATACTTTGACACCGGGTCAGATGCATGTCCGCGCTGTCACAGGGGGGGAGCAGACTTCCGTCACATGTTCTGGGGGTGCTCGCACTTAGATACTTATTGGTCAGACGTAGTGACCTTATTAAACGAGATCACTGACAGGGAATTGGAACCGGCTATAGGGCCATGTATACTGCATTGGTTTCCCCACACAGCCAAAAATAAGATTACTAGCAAATTCTTGGACATGGTTCTCTTATTGGCTAAATGGGAAATCACTATGCACTGGAAAACACAGAGGGGCCCCAACATAGCCAGATGGAAGAAGGAATTCATTAAATGGGCGGAGTGTGACGGAATAGTTAGGATGCAATTAGCAAAGAGGGCGGGAAGTGAGAGGGCACTAGAAGCGGCAAAGGCATGGGAAACACTAGTGGTGCTTCTAACGATCCCAGACAGTGATAGTGACGAAGTTCCTGTGATTGCCACTCCTGAAGTAGCGGACTAGGTAGATTGCCCCTGAGCTCGTCATGACATGGAGACCCTAGACACAACATGCAGTGTGACTCTGCATCCGCTGTGAATTTACCATCGCAATGCTATTCTTCTTATATTAGTGGAATTACAGCGCAGCAGACCTACACTGTAGTCTAAAAGGAGAGTTGAATGTGACATGCCGGGGGGAGGGTAGGGTGGGGGGTAGTTCTGGGAGGTTGGAATAGAGTTAAGATTTGAAATTAGACTGAAACGAGTGCCGTACGAATGCAACACATTGTGGGATTTGTTCTTTTCAATTTTTCTTTTTATTTTGGGTGGCGGGTGGGAGGGGCAATACCATGCACAGAAGAATTAGTGTAATTGTGTCCTTCATGATTGCGTCGTTGCTCACCCTTTTGTATGTATCTTGATATGAAACTTTCCACAGAATGTGTTTGTGCAGGCCTGCAAACCCCAATAAACTTTGTTTAAAAAAAAATCATACAGAAAGCCTGTACCTATCCTAGCAATTCAAGGAACACGAACTGTTCTTTTGCCGCCTCTTGCCGGGAAAAAGGAGAAAAGATTTGTCTCAGTCAACTTAATCAAACCACACTATGTGGTCAATAATGAACAGTAGGCCTCGTGGACTCCACAGTAGCAGACGCCCGCCTCTCGCTACAATCCAAGAAGTTCAAACAGAAGGACTCATCACGTTTGAAGAGCCTCCTTTGAGGAATGAAGGACAAAGCAACAATGCTATGGAACTCGTTCCCCTTGAACCCGAAGTTCAACTACAAAATGAAACTCAAAACAACACTCAAGTTGCAATCAGACAAAATACAGACATCTACGTCAACATGCCTCGACGAGAGCAAAATGCGATTTCAACAAATCCCGATGCAATTCCTACAATTGATCGAACTGCTTCTGGCTACTTCATGAACTTTGATACGTTTTCTTTAGATCCAAGTGAACCGGAAACAACGCCAGCCCAAAAATCACGCAAACAGCAAGCTAAAGACTTTTTGAACTTTCTTAAAAAGACTTACCTGGTATCACCTTGGATTGAACTTTGGGTAATTACTAGGATTCTATTTTTTCTTTTCTGGCTAGGCTTAGTAATAACTTTTAGCATGCTTATTAATGGACGATATCTTAAACAGAGCTCTACAGCCCCGAAAGTTAATTTGATTTTAAAACCACATCAATCGTCTCATCGTGAACAGAGAGACTTGTTATCAGTAAACATCACAGCGGTTCCTATACCAGATGGTATAGTTTGGGACAAGGTTGATTTCGAAATATTCGGTCCGACTGAACTTTTAAAAATTTCACATTTATTTAAAATTTTATTAAGTGATATTATTACCTCCAGTACATTTTCTGATGATTGGGACACTGAAACTGTTAATAACATGTTGTCTGATTTAGAAAAACTGCTGCATTTCCGAACACTGAAATGTTAGAAAGTAATTCAGACTATGACACTTTGTACTGTTACCAACATTATGGTCATCATTTCCTGCACAAATCTATTTTGCCTAGAAATGTGTTTGAGTACCATCAGTGGGAACTTTGCCCTACACCACCCAAGGGTAGTTCGCAGACATTTGCACAGAAATTTTCATATTTTTCAGGTTTTAACACCTCTGACCCAGCCTCATACTATTATAAGGTTATACCAACATCAGCACTGAAAATTATGCTGACAAATACCAAACAGATTTACTCTGCTTCCTTTATTGCCCAACTGTCTGAACAGGGTTTTGACCTATGGAAGGACACAATAGACTTAAAATCAGTCTGGGGTTCTAGGGACTGGCAAGTCCAGGGAACAGAAGCGCTATTTCGAGCATGCCTCATTCCGCAGCAGATGAACGAAACTGTGCAACAGACATCCTGTCTTGGCTTAGCCAAGGTAAAGGACCTGAACACACCTCGATTTCTAACACCATCACAGATGGGAGGGTGGCAATATGCGACTTCACAGGAAGGCGCAACAGTAGATGATATTTTAAAGTACAATAGATCAGACCCAAATTGGGAAAAATGGGTGGTTTGGCCCTTAGACACAAACATATGTCATAAACGATTCTTGGGTATTACCGAAGGGTACAGTATCCACAGGCCAGACCCACGTTATGTACAAAGAGAACATCCAGGGGTAGTGACATCCTACAGTGTTGGGAAGTTGTCCCTTGATTGGCTAGAGACCTCAACACTAACAGAAGTGAAATAACACTTCACCTTACTCTCACAAGACATGGATCTTCGGGATTTTTTACAAGGCCCCAGGAAACAACGTCAGAAACGTTTCATACATGCTGGCATCTATGCTGCCTATAATGAAGAGTGGAAAATATCACAACAAGAGGCCGCAGAGAGAATACGGGAAATAGACCGTATTAACTTAGAAAAATCACTGGCTGTGGTAGACAATGGGTTAACAACTTTGTCCTCCAGAATATGGGGCATATTAGCAAGACCCACGTTAAAATTATCGCCGTTTTAGCGGCAGGAAACTGCCGCTAAACCGGCGATAATGGGCTTGCTAATATGCGTTATGGAATTCCAATAGAAGCCCAGGTTAGATGTCCTGCACATCTAACCTGGGCTTCTATTGGAATTCTATAACGCATATTATCAAGCCCATTATCGCCGTTTTAGCGGCAGTTTCCTGCCGCTAAAACGGCGATAATTTTAACGTGGGTCTTACTAATATGCCCCTATATTCTTTGGGCAACATTGTATCTTCTGCGATAGACATCCTAGAACAAGATTTGGCCATACTACGTTCTATCATGTTATTAAGCTGAACGCTGCAATCTTTGCACGCAGGCTTTGTGCCTTGGCGTTTTATAAACAGTACGTCTCCGTTTTCTGAATATAATCTAACAGATAAACAGGTTGAAATGGCACAAAGGGGAGCTAAATATACAATGTTGCGTATTGAAAAACTGGACCGACTACCATTTACAGTGGCGGAAGCGCCGTCTACTGAATGGCTGATCCATGGCCACATAACTCTACCGGTCACTATTTTTCAGTTTCAATATTGCCTTGAACAACGGCAGGCGGGCAAATATGAAAAGATGGGTAAGGGGTACATTAGGGAATACTGGGATTTACCGTATAGATTTCGATGCCGGAGTGGGGATCGAGAAGTGTTTCTAAGTGGTACTAACTGCAAGAACGCTTTGAGCGGTTCTCTCATGTGCCGGGACATTACATTGCACGGAGTATGTAATGGTTCAATAGCAAACTTGTCCTACCACATGAAAAGGACTCCAGCTGCCGTGAATAAGCCGGTATTCGAGCTGCTCTCGAACGGGAGTTACTTGATGCTGAACGATCAAGGTTGCTATGGTATGCTTCCGGGCATTGCCTATCTTGTCACTGTGAACTCCAGGGTTACTTGCTGTATGCAAGTATTGTTTCCCCCAACAAGTACAGTCAGGGAGGTGCCGTTATGGCCTTCGTTGAATGTTTCCTTTATACAAATTGATACTTTGAGCAGACTGAAAGCCATGCTTTTACAGCGGACCGTACCCTTAACCTCCGCTCGAGAGACCTTTGAACTTCAAATCGCAAGGACCTCGAGTGAGATACAGGCACTTATACGTACAAACTGCCCCATTCATTTTGCAGAAATGGTGGGTCGTATCTTTAATATGTCTGATACGAATGGTATTGTATACCTATTTAAGACCATAGGGTCAGGACTTCAGAGCGCCTTTCAGACAATCCTCAGAGTTATCCCAAACTTTATACACTCCGTATTTGGAAGCATTTTCAGAGATCTACCTCTGATCCTGCTATCAATAGCGGGAGTCCTGGTTGTCATTTACCTACTACGCAATGGACAGCCCAATTACCAACGAAATGGCAAAAGCGCTCCTGGAGCGGAAATACCGTGAACGCATGGTACAACATCTGGGCACACCTCTCCTAAGGGAACTAAGCGCCTCTTGGTTCCTATCGTTTAGACCAGTCTGGATGGACTGCATCTTACCTGTTCTTCGATGCCTGTTTTGTGGTGAAGAATGTGTGTTGGACATCTGTCTGACACTTGCAACGGACACGCCTGCGGACTTGAATACCCAGCTGGAACCCTTGAGTGCCCACGCTCGGCAATGTCCCCAGCGCATTCCCATCTTGATGGCCGCATTTCTCGAGAATCCGCAGGTGCCTTTTACAACTGGGTTAAGCTTTAGCTCCACCATTAGCACCGAGGTATCGACGGCAGCACCGGCTGCCTCTACACCAGCCATTGGCAGTACTGAATATCATCTGTGCTCAATTGACGTGCTCTGCGAGGTGTTACAAGGACCGTCCCCTGCAGCAGCAAGCAGCGATGATGTTGCGTCTCCCAGCCAGGACGTTTAATCTGTAATTGGCTCATCGTGTGCTGGGAAAGAATTCCGATTTTACTTTTCTAAAATTAAGTAAATTTGGAACACTCCATAAAAATTGACACTTTCACGCTGGAAAAGCATGGCCTTTCGACGCTTGTGGACATTCAACTTGTATACACAAACTCAATTAGGACTGTGGCTTAAGTGACAATTCCAAAACACCTAATTTTCAAAGCAAGAATTTTAATTTTTACCTTTTAAACTGTTTTTAAATTGATTTTAAAACAGGATTTTAATGAAGCTCATTGAAAAATGTTCTATGCACTACTATCTAGTAAAGAGAATAGTCCACTAGCATTTTTATCATTGTTGACTGTTCGGAAGAGGAGTGGGTGTTATGTTTCATATAGGTACCCTAATATAGGCCCGGGTAACATCATACCCTTTCACCTACATCCCCTCCCCTACATTACACACTAACGAGCCTTTTAAGGATGGAACGCCTTTTATGGACTGAACCTTTTACCTAGTTCTAGGCCTGGGTGCAGAAGGAGGGTTTTTCCAGAACAATAGTGTTCTATGACTTCCTCTTTAGACTGACACTGCATGAATAAAATATTCATGATCCTACTTGGAAACCAGGCAGGGGCTATACACCACCTTCCTAATATCTACGCACAAGGTTCGTCCCATACGTCATCCTCATACCCAACAATGGCTAACACAAGAACAAGGGACTTTAACTACTTTTCTGTATAAATACAGCACCTCTTGCTATCAGTAGTTAGAGGGAACCGCGACTTCCAGGCCGACACACTGACCAGAGACGCTGAGGCTCCTGCATGCAGACGCTCCAGCTGACAGTGGTCTGAACATCCCTTGCGGGGTGTCCAGCTCGAGACCAGGAGAGGCTCCTACATTCTCACTTCAGGTAATGGGGTTCGACCAAATCCTAGAGGGATTCTTGGCTGCACACCTACTCACATGCTAGGTACACTTAGGTACATCTAGATAGGCATCGTAGGAGTACGCACTTGCTTTTATCAATGCATTATATATTCATGTATTTATTCATGCTTATTGCAAGATGATAGAGCTGTACTATCCTTTTATATTCATAGTACTGCTAATCATATATCTCTGCTACTGTCTAATGGTTGTTTTAGCTCATATACTTTACACGAGAATAACAACTGTTTAATAAATCCTTATTGAAACGCC
Organism: Calotriton arnoldi; assembly: GCA_963921515.1. Taxonomy (NCBI): domain Eukaryota; kingdom Metazoa; phylum Chordata; class Amphibia; order Caudata; family Salamandridae; genus Calotriton; species Calotriton arnoldi. Next base: position 231,014 of record CAWUFW010014148.1, read on the forward strand.
CAGACTGTTTATTCTGTGTACCTCTGAGATAAACTAAATGAGCGCGAGTGACTGAGCAAAAAGTAGTACATTGTTTCCACGATCTTGAGGGATCAGGGTTGTCATGTTCTGAGGTTGCCAGAAACTAATCTCTCCCCGATAAGAGGAGACACTAGTGGCACTGTGAGCTAGCTTTTGCAAACAGGCTAACATTTCACGGTGGGGGTGTACAGAATCAGTCTGCCACCAAGCCCACAGTTTATGTTATCCAAACGCGCAGGTCCTGCATGGGTACTATAGGGACTACACGACACCACAAAATAAAAAAGTCTAGGCAACAATTATGGGCATGTTTAGGCAGGAGGGGGTGTACGAACACAACCACCCAATGGACATTTGTACAACAGGAAACTGACTAACTGCCAGAGAAATTTTTAAAACATTTCTAATCTATCTAGTTTCAGTAATAGCAAACAATTTAACCCTACTAGACAGTTCTGCAACAAACTGGCAGATTTCTTTCAGGATAAAGTAGTTAAAGTTTTCGAGGAGTTTTCCAACAGCAAAACCGGAACAAAATCTCAAATATCCAATGATGATAAGGAAACCACGGAGGTCTTCCTACATGAATTCCACGCTCTAACCTCAGACAGGGTAGAACAGCTAATACTGTCAACCAAGTCGGGATCCCCCTTAGATCCTTGTCCAGCCATGGTCTTTCATATGGCACTTAGCATAATTGCGAATAGATTAACACCCCTTTTTAATAACTTTCAGCTTAAAGGGCACTTCCCCGACACATGGAAAAGATCCCTGGTCAGACCCATACTAAAAAAGCCAACTCTAGACCCTACGGAGGTCAGCAGTTACAGGCCTATTTCATGCCTACCATTTCCTTCCATAATTTTGGAAAAAGCCCTTAATGAGGAACTTTTATCCTTCATAGAGGCCAACGACAAACTCGACTCAGCGCAACACGGTTTCCGTCCACGTCATAGCACAGAATCTGCATTAATTGCTGCTACTGAGGATATTCGCATTCAACTTGATGGAGGGGGGTAGGCCATACTGATCTTGCTCGACTTATCGGCCGCATTTGATACGGTTGATCACCACATCCTCATTCAGCGCCTGGTCGAAATAGGAATTGTGAACAAAGCGTCTGATATTCTCCGGTCATACCTAACTGGTAGAGAGCAATCCATTACGATGGAAGAATATAAATCGCATCCCTACACATTGCCTTGTGGGGTTCCCCAGGGATCATCGCTTTCCCCCACCTTGTTCAACGTTTACGTTACCCCACTAGCCAGACTCATACGGTCCCATGGTTTTAAAGTGGTATGTTACGCTGACGACACACAAATAGTTGTCTCCTTAACATCCAAACCTGAAGAAGTGGCATTTAATTTTAGCAATTGCATGAGGCACATCATTACCTGGATGTTGGACAATTGTTTAAAATTAAACACCGGAAAAACCGAAGTGGTCATGTTCGGAAGATATACTTCCATCTGGAACTCTTCCTGGTGGCCGGAAGCAGCAGGACCTTGCCCTTGGGATTAAGATAGATGACCAGCTCTCTCTATCCGAACAGGTTAACAACACTACTTCCTCCTGCTTTTTTACTTTAAAAGTCCTTAGAAAGATTTTACCTTTTAACCCCATGGCCCTCAAAAAGACAGTTATTACAGCCTTGATACTGTCTAAAATTGATTATTGCAACGCTCTCTATTTGGGAGCAAAGAAGAGCGTGATACGCAAATTACAGACGCTACAAAATGCGGCGGCTTGTCTACTCCTCAAAATTCCAAAGTTTAGCCCCGTAAGCCATGCCATTCGAGACCTGCACTGGTTACCAGTCCGAGCAAGGATTCATTTTAAATCTATGTGCATTTTGCATAAGACTCTGCATGGGGCTGGCTCAGCTTACCTTAACTCACATATCAGTCGTTACACACCACAACGAGAGCTTAGATCTGTAACCGCCTCTCTGCTGGTGGTTCCAAGGATAAAAACATTAAAGTGGGGTGGCAGAAGTTTTCTACATCTGGCCCCAAAGCTATGGAACACAATGCCCATTAATCTCAGGAAACAAACCAAGTTGTTAATGTTCAGAAAGGCATTGAAGACATGGCTGTTCGCTCACAAAGTTTAGCCGATTAGCCCGGCTCCTTGCACAGACCCTGGACAGCTAGCACTAAGACGCCACAGCAAACATGCGCTCTATAAAAAACCTCCATTTCATTTTCATTTCAAAATGTTAGCATTGGACCTCCTCCCTTTTTATTTTGTGGAAGGAGTGGATTTTTTAGAATTTGTAGTGGCCATCTGCCCCAAATGGAAGATCCCCAGTAGGACCTATTTTGCCAGAGTTGCTGTTCCAGTACTCCATCACAATGTGCTGCAATTGGTTAGACAAGATGCACAGCAGAGTGCTGTTCACTGTATCTACCTGACAACAGACATGTGGACCAGTTGTCAAGCCACTGATTACATGTGTATCACTACTCACTGGATCTCTTTTGTGGGGTTTAGGCAACAGCTATGTATTGGTCTCGGCACAGAAGAAACTTTTAAGGGCGTTTGGTGGCATGCAACAGTAGTCATGAAATCCGATACAGCTACAAACATCTTAGAAGACTTTAAAAGCAAGGTGTTTGAATGGCTGCAACCCAGAGGTCTCAGAATTGGATTTGTTGCCCCATACAATGGCAGTAATATTGTTAAGGCCAGGGCAGATGGTAACTATTTCAACATCCTGTGTTTGGCACATTGCATCAACATCATTGTGCAGGACTTTCTCAAAAAGAAGCCCTAGTCAGCAACTTACTGATCACCTGCAGAAGAATCTGCACTCATTTCAGCCACGCTTTTAAAGCTAGAAATCAGTTGAGGATCGTTCTGAGTGCTAATAGAGTACCAGTTAAAGTCCTCATACTGGAGGTGCCAACACACTGGAACTCGACCTATTACATGTTACGACATCTGTTTGAGCAGTACAAACTGATCAATGAGTATGTCATGCAAAGAGGGGATGCAGCTGGGAAAAGCATGATCAGTGAGATGAACAAATGGGGCATAGTAAAATGCCTGACAGAGATGCTACTTCCTCTTGAAGTTTTCACACTGGAAGTCAGCAAGGAGGACAGTATGATGGGCCAAGCTATCCCATTGTTGCATCTGCTATAGGACCAGCTAAAAAAGGTGTCTGAAAAGGTTTGCACTAGGTGAGAAAAAAACGAAGAAGCGCATGAGTTGGTTGAGGGCTTAATCCTTTGCTTGGCTGATAATACAAGGCTGCAAAAAGACACTGTATCACCCAAAGAGTGCATTTGTGCCACAATACAAGATCCACGGTACAAAAACATGCTGGCTACTTTCATTCCTTTTTCAGAAGAGAATGTTTCACAATACACGACTTGGATTGTTGAGAGAGCCACAGTCCTGAAAGAAGAACGGCTGCAAATGAGAGCCCTACTCCCAGAATGAAGTTGTGGGGTGCCGAATTCCAGAGAGGGCAGTCCTGTTGCCTCACAATAGCCAATATCAGCATCAAGAACACTGGCAACAACAACAATGGAAACACAAGAATCGGCCCCATCCTCTCAATGACCATTGAGAGGATGTTCCAGGAGTACATGGATGACCCAAAAGAGGTCTATGTGGATCAAGACCCACTGGGTGTATTGGTATAGGAAGATGCACCAAATGGCCAGTGCTCAGCAGACTGGCAATAAAGTGTCTGGCTTGTCCGATAGCTAGTGTGTCTGTAGATTGTGTGTTCAGTGCAGCTGGTGTAGTTGTCACAGTGAGAAGGACCAGTCTCTCGCCTCAAAACGTGGAGAGATTGACCATGATCAAAATGAAACAACACTTTATGCAACTGAATTACATCTTTTTTGAAATACCACAAGAGGAGGATGACTGTGATTGGTCAGATTCAGTTCAGAGTGCGTTAGCTGACCAACATCTGGGTGAATCACCTGAGTTTGAGAATTAACTCTACTATCCTGACTGAGTAGGCCACCATAGAACTTTTTATCAGCGAACTGCCTTGCCAAAAAAAAAAAATGGATCTAGTTAGGGGAACATTATATATTTTGTTTGTGTCTGACTTATTTATGCAGCCCTACCGTTTTACGCACATGTATGGCCGAATTGGAGTTGGACCAGTGTGCAGTGAAAAAGCCCCCACCCCATTCCCTTCAAGGACATTGGAGAGACAATGCCTGCCTCCGTCCTATGCCTATCCTTTTTTCATCCCCTAGCAGGACTGCCCCAGAACATTTGATTTACAAGACTGACCAATGTGTGTTACTTGCATCAAAGAGGATATACAATTGTGTACCACAGTGCTTGGATTGGAACAGGTAACTATTGCACCAATTAGTAATAAATGATTGAATTATTGTGCATTATAATTGATGATTCATGTGGTGGCCAACAGTGAGGGAGGGTGATCAACTAAGTAATTTGTCAGCTTGATTGTGATCATTTGCAATGTTTGGGGCCTGATGGGTGATAATTTCTCCTGAAGGTGATTGGCCCTTCCCCTTTGACACTTAGCGAGATTTGCTTGCTGGGTCCACTCCTTTTTCTTGTTCTCAATCTTCAAAGACCATACTAGTCGGTTTAGTTAACAAACACAAATCTACACCAAACAATTACTCAACGTTTCTCTTCTTGTTCATCAACAGCAATGCATTACAGGTCGATCTCTCTCATTTGGGTCAAGACAGAGTTGGACGGATTTGTTACTTGGAGTCAAGATGATGATGGAAGGACTCAGGGCTGGACTACCTCAACAACAGCCAGAAGAAGGACGTAATCAACTTCAGGGAAACCAACATCATGATGACTTGAAGAGGCCTACTCAGCTCTGTGGACTGGTGAGAGGTGCACCAATTTGAGAAATGCAATGTTGCTGAGTGTGTGTGCTGGCGCAAATGTGAGACTCCTCTATTATGTGGTTGTGGTCGGGTGGGGGGCCTGTTGTAAGTAACTGGAGACAGACATGTGATGTCACATCATCACATTATGCACACACTTGGCTAAATGTTATGATGGCAGTTGTGATGCTGCTCAGCCCTGTACATGCACCCACTTGTCCGTGGTTCGTTGTTAATTGCTCTAATTTCTCAGTTAATTGATTGCACATAAGTCATAAAATGAATGATTGCAGCAGACTATGCTCTTGCTCTGTCTCTGAGTCTTCTTGGTACACTCCTCATGAAGCTTACCTTCTTCCCTTCTCCTTGACTCTACAATATCGTTACTGTTTTGCAATCTGCAGGCCTTCCCTTCTCCTGCACAAAAGGCGAATGCTCCACAGCACTCCTGCTTACCTTACCGGACCGCTTCAGCCAGGCACCCAAGATTGATGGACAGTCAGAGAAGAATGCAGATGAACCGCCTAATTTTTCTTTTAACAATGATTTTTTAGAACTGTGTGCGTTCACTTAACTCCCCCATAATTTGTATTTTTCAAACTTAAATGACAGAACATTTAGGAATATATTAATAACTTGGGTCTCTGGGGTTCAAGGATGGTTTACAATGCATTTCACTGTACTGTGTCATACTCATTCCTTCATCTCCTTCCACAACAGATTGATGATGATGTGCTGCTCATCGCCCTGATGAATATTGTCAGTGTATAGTGTTTGTCTTTGTCATACCATTCCCTAAATCCCCCTTCCCACTCATTCATCAAACCCCTAACCCTCTTCCCCCGGGCTGTGTAATTCATTGAGGTGTGACTTAATTTCACACCATAAATGGATCACACACTTGGTGGGACGGATGTAGTGAAAGCGACACTAACTCACTGTGGGATATTCTATTACCTGAGCAATAGCCCACACAGACCCATCTACCCGCATACGCATCATTTGTCCACTTCTCCTGACTCGAGGATTTCATAAGAATAGTTTTAATTAAATACTGGCTCCCCATTGCTCAGAAGAAGTTACTATTGCTAGTTTTTGTTATCATATCAGGTCTTCTTTGTTGTGTCATAGTGATAGTCTGGTCTCAGTCTTTCTAAAGTTATGATAGAAAGAATGTAACCCACTAACTCTGTGTTTTCTTTTAATCTAGTTGCCTGTGATGAATAATCCTTTGATTAATCCTACGGTTGGAGTTCATCTATCCAGAAGTGGAACCTCGCTTGTGATCCTTTCCTGTTACTGCGCTAGCCTGGTACTACTTACTATCACCACCATAAGAAAGCACCTTGGGAAACCAGCAGTAAGAAGATTGAGAGAGGTAGCAGCCTTCACTTCATCTATTCAGGTCAGAGAACTATGGAGTAAAGTGAACTAGTTTAGTTAGTAACTAACTTCTACTGAAGATGTTGTTTAGCTAGGTTGTTGTAGGCAATATAGGCAATTGGGTGGTCAATATAGTTACAGAGGGTAGTAGAACAAGGATATAACTAGCTAGTATACACTTTTATAAGCATATTAAAAAAAACAGCCTACACTAAAAGGCAGCAGTGCAAAGTAAAACACAAAAATGAAGATTTAAGGCATAAATAAAGTAAAATAATTATTTCCCTTTTGTTTTTGTTAACAATTATAAAATACACCCTTTCCACCCACAACAGGCCCACTCCTCTCCCCAAACAAATCATCCCATCCCCAGCCAATGTCCGAAGAAAAATTAACTGTCCAAAGTCCAAACCCCAGTCCCAACTCCCTTTCCCATCCTCTCCACCCAAAACAAAAGTCCCTACCACCGCTACAAAACAATTAAAAATTGCTTTAGAAAAGTGCTTCCCTAACACGGGTCAGGTGGCAGTAAAGTTGCTGCTCCATCCAGGACATCCTTTCCTCAAGCCACGCCTCATGCTGCAGTATGCAGCATTGCATCTGGTGGCCTGAGTTGGAGGGGGGCAGCAGTGGTGGTCAACCAGGCGCCTAACTGCTGGCTGCGGTACTAGCGGCAATGTTGTTACCTGGAGGCAGTGGTTGGCTGGTGGAACTGGGGCCGGGGGCAGCGGCAGCTGCTTCAGCATCCTCCTCCTCTAGCGCCATCAGCCAATGGTGCTCCTGCTGGATTGTCTCCAGCCTCTGCCTCCACAGTCGGGCTGCTATCTCCCGCCATGTTGGTAGAGGTGGTGGACCAGCAGGAGTAGCCATATCAAGAGGAAAAAAAAGAAAGAATTGTAAACTATGATCTGTGCAAACACTTGTTTAAAATTAAATAGTGGCACAGTGGCAGTACATTTCTGGTCCCCTCAGGCCATTGGAATTTGATGTGATTAGGAGAGTCACAGGGCCATTTTTTACTACACATGCCTCACAAAAAAAGCAATGACTGGCTAAAAAGAATTAAAGCAGAATAACACAAGATTTAAAAAGAGTGTTGTTGTTTTCTTTTAAAGGCTTTCCTAGTAAAAAACCAAACAGTTGCTTTGTGTGGAAAAATAAAAATAAATGACCTCTCATAATGCACTATGAAGTACAACTTGTTGTGCTAAATTAATCGAGGCATGCTAACCAGCGCGTCGTGTACTTTGCTACTCTCCTCAGTCTGCAGCTGAGGCAGCTGTAATGGACAATTATCTTACTTCTCTTCTCTAAATTTCTTTCAATTCTACCCTGACTTCAAAGAGGCAGATGAATAATAACTAAGATACTGAGTCACACACGTCATGTATAAATTGCGGATATCATGTCTGCCAGAAGTAGAAAGGTGGGAAATAAGATGCACTGCAGTACAGGGAAAGAAACTGATTTTTTAATTTTTTGGAAGGCTGTGACAGAACTCAGGAAAGAATAAAGGAGTACTAGGCGGTGACTGAGTGGGCACTGGGAGGGAAGGGAAACAAACCTTATTTTCGGTTTGCAATGCATTGAAATCTTTGTGAATGCTTCATTAACTGAAGCAGACACACAATGCACAGCCAACACTGCAGTGACAAATAGAACCATGCTGCACTTAGGTCATGGGTGGTGAAATGCCATGGGCAAGGAGGGAGGTGATGAATGATAATGGTTGGGATACATAGCTGCCTTGTTTAACAAATACAGTGAGTCAAGGGAGCAGGCAAAAAATTGAAATACCCCCCACTTTGAACCATAGCTTTGATAACCAAGCCTGCAAAGTAGGTGAGCATTCCCATCTCCAGAAGAGCTCACTTGTTTCTTCATCCAAGCAATTATTCATTAATCCTTATATTGTTCTATTCGCCCTTTGATACCCACAATTTAAGCTTTACTTTCCCTCATCCAGTCTTTCACTAAAATTTCCAATCTATCTATCCATATATCTACCCATTAAGTATCCACCCTTTTCACCATCCTTTCACCCATCCATCCACATTTACCCACCCATGCAGCCTTTTACCCACCCATGCATCCTTTCACTCATATACCTTTTCATGCATCCTTTCTTAACCTTCCATCCTTCTTTCCCATCAACCCATCATTTTTAGTGTTCATTATGAGCTTTTGTCTGCTGAGTTGCAGCAGAAGAGGCCATAAGAACTCAACCACTGCTGTGGCTGCTAAAGTGGGGGGTTCACAAATCACAGTGCCCTTGCAGTGAATATAATAGTAGTTGTCAATAAACAAAAAATGTAACTTACCACCTCCCTGTCCATGCTGCAGATCTGTCTCCCTCCCCAACTGCCTCCGCGCCTGCAGAACTGGCACTGACCCCCAGCACTGATGGTCTGCGCAGCTAGAAAAAACATTACACATTTTTAGATGCCAGATACACCTCCCCTTATGTTTTTATTTTAACAAAATACAACCACAATACATCACTACAGTTTGGTTAGCAGTATCAGAAATGTCACTTTGGGCATTTTGTTGGTTGCAATGTTAGAAAAGCCATGTAGTCAAGCCAACCAAAAACTTTTCATAATGGAGGAGCAGAGTTATGATGACTCTGAGTCATTGAAGCGCTATGAAGCAGTGCAATAATGGTCAATGAAGGACACATGGTTTTGGTTGGCAAATGCAATGGAATGCAATGGGCCTCATACTTTCTGCCATGCTACACTGTCATGGAAACTGATGGTGTAATGTATAAATGAATAATTTACAGCACAACATTAGAGGGGTCCACCATGACCATAGCCACTCTCTCGTTTTAACTGTTTGAGCATGAGCAAGAAAAAGAAAGCCTTATCAACAAACATGTGGGCAACAATACTAGCTTAGAATAGATCGTGGAGTACCAAAAATCTGTTCTCTTAGTCTTACAGTACCACAAGATATATAGGGAGAAGAAAAGGTTACTAACTAAGCAGAAGAAAACTACAGACTAGTACAAGCAGGAGGAAGTGAGCTACAAAAACTTGAAATAGAGAAATAAAGGATAATGCAGGGATAACAAGAATTTAACTAACAGTTGATAGAAGAGTTGAAAAAAAGGATACCGTATAAAAAAAAGCAAGGCAAAATGAAAATTATTCTAATAGTGGACAGAGGTAAAAGGGAAATAATAATAATAATAACAGGACTTACTGGGATCACCAGAACCATTGTCTGCGGCACTAATGGTGATGTCCCCGGCTCCCTGACCCACCTCAGAACTATCCCTCTTCTTGCCCTTGGGTGCTGATGTAAGAAATAAAGAAGATACAAGAAATAGATTAGTGGTACAGTGTAATATCTCCCCCAAAGATTTGACAGGCAAATGCAGTAACATACTTTTCTAAATCAGATCGCCTATAGTACTAGTATCTATCAAGTTGACCATCCTATTCCGAATTTCCTAAACTATATTTGGGACTAATGCACTGCAACAAATGATCTTTCATTCTCATTCTCATTTCTCCACCTCCTTGATGGACCGACTCAGTCTACCTTTCTTTCAATGCAAAGATGCATATTACATATCACTGTGAGATTGCTTGGGACTGTCCAAGCTACATAAAGAAAGCCACAGAAAATGCTAACTCACTGACATGATGATATCACTATCTTAGTAACAGAACAGAGGAGTCTGCAAGGCTTCTTAAATAGTCAGCCCAAGCAAGTGCCGATGAGTGCGATTTGATAGCGCTGAGCACCTGGTTAGCTACTGGATCACATAATATTCGTAACGTAAATTTAACTTACCTCTGAGTGTGAGCAGCATGCTCTTTGAAAAAAAATATTAGCATTGTAGAACACAAACACAACAAATAATTACTCACAGAGCTCCACAATATCGATGCCTACCAGGTCATGCTCTCGGTTTATAATGTTGAGCTCAGCGGTGCTTCAACGCATGTTGGGTGCACTGGACTCAAGTGTTGTGGTGCACACACCGGTGCAACCTCCCCCAATGCAGCCGACGCTGCTGCAGGATGTACCCGCTTCCAGGGCTACGACTACTGCCAACATGGAGGAGAGGTGGCACCGCACATAAAAAACAAGGGCTGTCACCTCTGCCTCGCGCGGTGCTGCACCACTTGGCGGTGCTGACAACCGCAAGGTGCGCAGCTAGCAGCCACACTGGCGCCGCTGCTCCCTCTCTCGCACCTCTTGCCCTGCTCTGCCATGGCACTGGGTGGTCACACAAAAGAGAAGAAATAGGAAAAGGAAGGAAGAAAGGAAAAACTAAGGAATTAAATGGGAATCCCCAAAAAGTACAAAAAGTAACGAAAAACAAAAAAATGACAAAAATGTAAAATATTCAAACACAAAGACACACACTGATACAATAATGGAAAATGAGGCGTGGATGAGTCAGATATGGGGAGAATTGAAAAGATTATGGATGGATTGCAAAACAGGCCCCAGCACCATGCACAGAATAGAAAACAAAATGGCCACACATATGCGAACGGCGTGGTGCAGTTTGCACGCAGTTTCCAGTGCGAGAACGCGCATCGCGCTATTAGAATGTAAAAAATGTAGTGCAAACGGGCGCATTGAGCAGCTCTGCCCACCAAGAAAATTACAACTAAATTCCACATAACAGACCTCCACAAGCTCCGCCCAGGCCTAGTTTTGAGTCATACCAGTTTTTGTAGTTATCTTGATGTTGCATTGCACGTTCACTAACACGGTGAACCAATTTAGGTTCACCTCCTCCCAGCCAATTAGGAGCCCACTTAGTACCTGGAAGTCTACCAATGGCAATGATAGTCCACCAATACCGGCATAAATTCACCTGCCCACATGGGGACATTTTAAGGACCAATAATGTCTAATGGTCCGATTTCGATCTTGGCAGGACTCCAGATGTCCCTACATGGCAGAGTTTACAAGTACTCTACCAAGCTGACAAAAGTCTACCCGCCGTATTTAGCTATGTGCTGGTTTAATCTCCTGCATCAACAGAGTGTTTTCCATCACATAAGCATCTCACCACTGTCAACGCAACAGACTCCTCTGCTGGCTAACATTACTCCGTTGCCGTCAGGGTGGCAGGATTGCGCCAAGCATATTTAGATTTCACAGTGATGGCATTGTTCTAGTGGCAGATTGCAGATGGAGGGATTCTGTCGCGGGATGCCTTCACCATTGTACTATTCCTATGGCTTTTGGATTGATGCTAGCATCACACACCTGATATGTTTGGCTAATTTTTTTCACCTGCATACCATACTATAAAACACACTCCATTTCAGACCATGACCATGAACCATTCCACTGCAGCACAACATTGTCAAACAAAACATTTGTCAGTGAAGTCAGGTTTTGTTTTTGCTTTCCCTGTTTATTCTCCCATTTTTCCTCTTTCGTTTATTTTTTTTGTGGGTTTCTTGTTTCATTGTTTTTGTTTTTTGGATAATGGCAGGGAAGAGAAATCCCTGTTTTATAGAGGGAGAATTGGCAGTCATGGTGGATGAAATTATTAGAGTAGAGCCACAATCGTTTGGAGCCCAAGTACAAAATCCAACCATAGCTCGGAAAAGGCAAATGTGGACCAGAATATTTGAAAGAGTGAATGCTGTAGCAAACAGCCCGCACACACAGGAGGAAATTAGGAAGAGGTAAAACAACCTGTGGGGAGAGTGTGTTGCCTGGCCTCCAAACGTCACTTGGAGGCCCAGAGGACTGGTGGGGGTTGTCCCAACCTCACTTACACCTATTTCCCTGAGAGGAGAAAGTCCTACATCCTGAAGACTTAACAGGAATCCCTGGTGGAGTGGAGACTGGTAAGTTATACTTTTGAATGTGTCACTAAACCTAAATGTCACTTTTGCTTTTACTTTAGCTGTTGCTAATGTGTTTTGCACCTTTTGGAAACATAGAAACCTATATATATTTGAATCCTTTTTTTTGTCTTGTTTGTTTGTTTGAATGTATTTTATTGTATTTAAGACTGCAGGTTTCAATCTCCATTACATTTCACATGATGTCAAGGTGCTTGTAAGTGTTTCTACACCAAATAACATATTTCATATATGTGTTTTATATTTTAAATATCTGTCCTTTTTTACTGCATATTTTCACTAGATATGTCTAACTTACAATTTTGCAAGTGTTGGTAAAGTTTAATTGAAATGACTACAACTACCATGATGCCTTGTTTTTGTTGTGTGAAAATAATATTGCAATGTTATCTTGCTCATTCTCTCTTTTCTATCATAATTGTTACATATGTTGAAGTGATATATATTTATCAATCTTTTTTTTTGCTATGTTTTGTAATGTTTTTCTGTTTAATTTTTAACGTTTTCCTATCATTATTATTTTATTGAATTGATGTTATTTGTTTCACAAATCAAAGTTTGTTGACTTAAAAATTGTAAGGTATATAATTTTGTATGCTGGACATAAGTGTCTGCTTTGTAAAAAAAAAAAAAGAAGTACTCTGCAATGTTTATGTGATGACTAATGCAATATATCCTTCCAAATTGTGTAAATGTCAGAATTTTAGCCTGCTAGGGCTTGAAATGTTTTCTTTCACATTTCTCCACTCTACTGTTTTTGTGTTCAATCTTTGGTATATTTTACACTTTCTAATTTTTTTCATTTCAGGACCTCTTTTAACCTTTTTTGAAATAGTTCTGTGTGTAATTTAAACTGTTTATGTAATTTATTATAATACCACTGAAAAGAACAGTCATTATATTACATTTGTTTTTCTTTTAGGTTGCTTCATTTTTAGCTTCAAACTCATTTGATGTATAATCCAGGCATTTACAATATTTATTTTTTTGTAATTCATAATAGGTTCAACACCCAGAGTATGTGGACAACCATCTGCCACTGAGGATACCTCCACTCCAGACCAGGAACAACCCTTCAGTGAGGACTCCACTCTTGGAAGTCCGTATGACGAGGAACTGCCTGGTCCATCTGTTCTGCCTGGGCAGTCCGCTCCAGTGAGTCTCACTCGGCCCACACCTACACCTCTCACCCCAGCTGCTACCACACCTCAGCCTATGGATACCTCCACTTCCTGTGTCCAAACCAACATCACCCTAATCTTGTGCCCCCAGTCCTGGCTGCTGTTCATCCAACACCACCACCACCTCCAGTTCAGCCAGGACCCAGTGGGATGGGGCACACTAGGTCAAAGGCACAGGGTAGTGGAGGTAGGGGTTGTGGGATGGAATTTGTGGGCCAGCAAAGTGAGGCCTCTGGGTTTATTGTCACCCAGGCCACCATCAACCAAGTCTTGGGATCCCTTCATTAGTCCCAAGACATGATGGGCCAGGTCCTGAGAGAGCTCTGGGAGATAAAGCAGTTGCAGAGGGAGTACAATGTACAGATGGAGAATCTGAACTACAATTTGGGCTCCCTGACTGGGGTGCTGCATGAAATGTTTTCCCATATGTGCAGGGCTTTTCCAGCAACATCTTCCCCTTTCTGTTGTCCAACTACATCTGGCCCAACTACATCTGCCTCAGCCACAGAAAGTGAGGCCCTGCCACAAGAGGAAACACCCGCACCCTCCTCAGTCCCTGCAACTGTGGATCACCAGCCCCCTCAGGAGGGGACGTTCATCCAGACCACCAGGAGAGGATTGCAAGACCTCCACCACCACCAAGAGACATATAACCTAATTTCCCCCAGTGTGCGACTATCATTCACTCTGTGGACTATTTTATGGACAAATGTATCTTTCTGATTCCAGTTGTATTTTGGACATTGAACTGCACACAATTTTGACTCTTCAACAATAGTTTCATTCACCATGATTAACTGTTTAATTTTTTGTTTGCTTTTTGTTTTCATCCTGTTTTAGCTTATTTGGCTTTGTAGAATAACATCAAAACTAACAAAATCAAAGGCTGGTGTTGTATTTCTTCTCTCAATTTGTTAACTTCTTTTTCTTCCATCATACATTTTAAAAAGTTAAATGAGAAAAGATTATTTTTTCAAAATCCTCTATTCGTAGAACCTGTATGAAGCTGTTGATGTGTGTCATCACTGGAGAAAGAACATCTTGTAGCGCACCACTGAAAGGTTGTTTGGGACATTCCACTAGATACTGCCAAAGTGTTTTGGAATGATCCATTGGCCACAAAATGAAGTACTGCCATGATTTTGCCTATTTGTGTAATTGATGTGGGATTCCGATTGTGAGGTAGAAGATCTGGCTCACTCTGATAACATAAATCAAGAATGATTTGCCTATTCAATCTGAATTGTTGGATACTAACGCATTCTCCCATGGTGGCAAGGTCTGTAAATGATCTAAACACTTGAGTCTGTCATCTCCTCTCCCTGGGTTCACATGTCTGCATTAAAAAAAAGAAATTTGCAAACATATTTTTGAAACAAAATACACATTTTATCTAGTTTTCAAAATACGTTTTTAAACATAATTATACACAACATTAATGTTCTTATTTTCTTATGTTATTAAAATTAAATTTTTACATGTTTTTTTAAATGTGCAAATATTGCATTGTAAATGTATTATTTAAACATTCTTTTTGTAAAACAATTTTGTCATCGAAAATTCTGTTAGCTAAAGTATGATCAAAACCACTCTAATATTGCATTTAACCACAGTAAAGCACTACATAACACTTTTTTTGTGTGAGAACAAAAAAATACCATTAGCATTTTGTACATGTTAAGGAAGTACCCACCATTTTGAGTGGTGGTGACGCACTTAACATTCAAAACACACTATTTCACAATGTAAAATGGCTGGTGCCTGACCTCACCATCACAACATTTGCACTTAGACAGTCGTTGGTGGAAGTTGAGCGGCTAGTGGGTGGGAATCTCCGCAACGGACAATGCCATAGGCTAACGTGTGTGAAAGCAACATACGAAAGCCAATGGATGTGTTCACCTCCGTTGACGATCACACACATCATGTAGATGTACGCGGCATTTTAAAAAAAAGCACACCTGCCTCCTAACACTGCAGCCTCCTCAACTTTTGCTGCTATTTCCGACCTCTGGGAACCAGAATGCCAGGAAAAGCAGATGAAAAGCCCCAAACTTCTCACCAGAGGAGCTGGAGTTGCTGGTTATTGAGGTCCTGTCCCTGTACTGCCAGCTGTATGGTTCACCAGAGGAACAGGTACATGTTTAAAAAGAAAATGTAATTCTTACTAACGTGTTTTTTAATTTAAACACAGGCTAGAATGTTCCTATTAGTTCCTGAGTGAAGTGTAGTGATTAAAGTGAAGTTACAGTTAATTTTAGAATTAGATAGAAAAAATATGGTGTATTTTTAAACATATTATATTTAGAAAACACCACAACATTTGCATGTATTGTGTGTTTGATGCCCAATTTGTTTTTTGGTGTGTATTTCTATATATGTATATTTAATAATGTCAAGTGAAGTCTTAAAATTTTACATTATGTTAATGTAGAAAATATATTACATTTTCAATACAAATTAACATATATTTTTACATACCAGATAAAAAATATTTTTGCTATTTGTATTATCCCACAAATCCCTCAGCCTACATCAGGTGTCTCCAATCAGTTAATCGCAAGCTACCAGTAGTCCCAGACACCTTCAGAGTAGCTCACAGCCTTGAGTTCATTGTGAAATAAGCACAAGGTCTTATTCTTCATTTAAAGTTAAGGGAAGGCTGTGTTCATTTTTCATTATTATCATCAAGCTTCAGATAGTAGGGCCTGATAATGAGAAGTGCACAGTTAGATGTATGGCTCAAGCTGGATTGTATTATACATGCAAGGGTGCCACATATGGCAAAAGATATGTCCTGTGCTGCAAGTACATACCACACAGGTTCTCAGCTACCAGTACAAATATATCGCATTCATGAGCACACATGTTCATACATCCCCAAAGACGGCACTCTCACTGACACACATGTCACCCCTTTTATAGTGCCATTAGTCATAGTATTTTGTTCAAACCATAGTATCTGGTTCTATGGACATTAGGCTTAAAGTCAATGAAGCTAAGCGTGTTGGTGTCAGGTAAAAATGCGCATGTTGTTTAGCCCTCATTAGCTCATGGTGATTTACACTGATCAGAAGTAGCTCTCATTACAGAAAAAAGTTGGAGAGCCCTGGACTAGATGAAGTCAGTGGCCTAGATTATTAAAATAAGGACATGGCAAGGGATTAGGGTACTCAACAGGTTACTACAATTATTTTGTTTTTATTAAATTAAAATAAAAAAAATAGAATATGCTGTTGTAACATTTTAAAAGGTGCTTGTGATCAATCCAAACAAACAAAAAGTCAGAACATTTTTTTTTTCTTTCATTTTTTGTAACCATACTGGTCAACGTCCATCAAAAGAAGACCATCTGGAAGGCCATCACAAAGAAGGTGCAGACCCTGGGAGCCTACAAGCAGTGCAGCCTCCACTGCAGAAAGCGATGGGAGGACCTACAACACTGGACCAAAAGGTCAGCTGAAGTCCAGTGAGGCCAGTCCTCCCACTATGCAAAGCATGTGCGCCGCATCCTGACCCCCTTAATGGCCCATATACTTGTGGTGGCCTATCCTCCGCTTGATGGGCAGTTGAGAGCTCAACAGGAGCATCAAGGGGGTAAGCTCTTTTTGAATTTTTCATGTTAAATAATTAATTTTTGTTACAGCAACAAATTATGGCATCAACTTAAAGGTTGATACATGTCCAATGCACAAGAAGAGTTCTTGAAGGTATAAGTTTTGCTCAAGGTGTAAGATGAACTGTTCTGTATGTTAAATTGTAGAAAATGATACCACTATATTTCTGATCACTACTATAGGACTGTTTTGGGCAGCCACATGCCTGCCTACAAAAAATATATACATGAGTTTGTTTGATATTATAAGGGACAGTTGTACCAAACAGGCTACATTGTATAATGGTGTCAGGTTTGACGCTCCATCACAATTGTGAAGGATGTGAAGGATGTTACGTTAGCTCTATTACAGGTGACATAGAATGAAATGCATAACGATACAGTGAATGAATCCAAACATCACATTTGTGAGTTAGCATTATAAACAAACAAGAGTGAGCATGTGAGCCAAAATGACTAGAAACATAAGATTAAATAGCTACATTTTTGGTTAAGAACATATCACAAATATATTTTGAATCAAACATACTATTTAATTTATGTTACAAGTGACAGATTTGCATGATGTCTTACTCCTTCACAAATGTGCATGTAAGCCAGTCTGCTTTTTCACAAAAGATTTTGATAGGCATACATTTTTAGTGAAAGCAGACAGGAACAAAAACATTTGTTAACTGTCCTTTGTTATGTTATGTCCATATGATAGATCAATGATGAACAAAAACTAGGATACTTAAAGGGACTTTTGCAGATGGAATGTTCCGTCACATATAGGTTGGATTAGTCCATCTAGAAAACTCATATTCAGGCACAACTCATGACTTATTAGGAAGTTTTATGAATGCATCAAAGTTTAATATTTTTCATACTGTGATTTGCATACATTTTTCTTATTTTAAAAAATATACAGGGGCCGATTCCGATCTCGGTCGGAGGTGCACCCAACACCATTCGGTCGGGAAAAAAGCCATGCGAAAGCCTGTTTCCCGACCGATCCGTACAGCACACCGAACGAGTAAGTACGATGCGCACAACAGCAAAGAATCCGGCCGAGCCGTACTCACCCAAACCAGGTCCTGTTCCCCGACCGAGGCGAATCCGGAAACGCTGAATCGAGTCGCACGGAAGGGAAAATGCAGCTCCGTCCGGCCGAACGAGTACGATGCGCTTTCCGTACGCGCCGAACCCGTCGCTACGCACGGCACGTCAAAGCATCCGGGAGAGCGCACATAAGCTCCGATTCGCGCCACAACACGATCCACGGCTCCGAGACGAACACGCCAGCGACGAGGACGACGCGAAGCGACGAGGACGAGGCAAAGCGACGAGGACGACGCGAAGCAACGAGAAGGACGAATGACACGAACAAACCATGAATCCCTTCGTCCCGATCATACCAATATTCTACATTTACTACCGGAACAGGCACGGACGCGTACGGCGCAGAAGGTAAGCCAGACACCAACCACAAAACACATACAACACGTACACGACACATCACACACACACAGAGGGATGCAGAATATACTTACACCAGCAACAGCAGCACCATAGGGGCGGGATGCCCATCACCAATGCCACATATGCACACAGGGGCCTGAATGCGCACCACCACCCCTACCCAGGGGGGGCTGGATGCCTACCACTACTACCACCCTCACCCAGGGGGGGCTGGATGCCTACTACCACCCTTAGCCAGGGGGCAGGATGCCTACCACTACTACCACCCTTACCCAGGGTGGGCAGGATGCCTACCACTACTACCACCCTTACCCAGGGGGCATGATGCCTACCACTACTACCACCCTCACCCAGGGGGGCAGGATGCCTACCACTACTACCACCCTTAGCCAGGGGGGCTGGATGCCTACCACTACTACCACCCTCACCCAGGGGGCTGGATGCCTACCACCACCCTTAGCCAGGGGGCAGGATGCCTACCACTACTACCACCCTTACCCAGGGTGGGCAGGATGCCTACCACTACTACCACCCTTACCCAGGGGGCAGGAAGCCTACCACTACTACCACCCTTACCCAGGGGGCAGGATGCCTACCCCTACTACCACCCTTAGCCAGGGGGCTGGATGCCTACCACTACTACCACCCTTACCCAGGGGGCAGGATGCCTACCACTACTACCACCCTTAGCCAGGGGGGCAGGATGCCTACCACTACTACCACCCTTAGCCAGGGGGGCTGGATGCCTACCACTACTACCACCCTCACCCAGGGGGGCTGGATGCCTACCACCACCCTTAGCCAGGGGGCTGGATGCCTACCACTACTACCACCCTCACCCAGGGGGGCTGGATACCTACCACTACTACCACCCTCACCCAGGGGGCTGGATGCCTACCACTACTACCACCCTCACCCAGGGGGGCTGGATGCCTACCACCACCCTTAGCCAGGGGGCTGGATGCCTACCACTAGTACCACCCTCACCCAGGGGGGCTGGATGCCTACCACTACTACCACCCTTACCCAGGGGGGCAGGATGCCTACCACTACTACCACCCTTAGCCAGGGGGGCAGGATGCCTACCACTACTACCACCCTTACCCAGGGGGCAGGATGCCTACCACTACTACCACCCTTAGCCAGGGGGGCAGGATGCCTACCACTACTACCACCCTTACCCAGGGGGGCAGGATGCCTACCACTACTACCACCCTTACCCAGGGGGCAGGATGCCTACCACTACTACCACCCTTAGCCAGGGGGCTGGATGCCTACCACCACCCTTAGCCAGGGAGGCTGGATGCCTACCACCACTACCACCCTCACCCAGGGGGGCAGGATGCCTACCACTACTACCACCCTCACCCAGGGGGGCTGGATGCCTACCACCACCCTTAGCCAGGGGGGCTGGATGCCTACCACCACTACCACCCTCACCCAGGGGGCAGGATGCCTACCACTACTACCACCCTTAGCCAGGGGGCTGGATGCCTACCACTACTACCACCCTCACCCAGGGGGGCTGGATGCCTACCACCACCCTTAGCCAGGGGGGCTGGATGCCTACCACTACTACCACCCTCACCCAGGGGGGCTGGATGCCTACCACCACCCTTAGCCAGGGGGGCTGGATGCCTACCACTACTACCACCCTCACCCAGGGGGGGCTGGATGCCTACCACCACCCTTACCCAGGGTGGGCAGGATGCCTACCACTACTACCACCCTTACCCAGGGTGGGCAGGATGCCTACCACTACTACCACCCTTACCCAGGGGGGGAAGGATGCCTACCACTACTACCACCCTTAGCCAGGGGGGCAGGATGCCTACCACTACTACCACCCTTAGCCAGGGGGGGCTGGATGCCTACAACTACTACCACCCTCACCCAGGGGCGGCTGGATGCCTACCACCACCCTTAGCCAGGGGGGCTGGATGCCTACCACTACTACCACCCTCACCCAGGGGGCTGGATGCCTACCACCACCCTTAGCCAGGGGGCTGGATGCCTACCACTACTACCACCCTCACCCAGGGGGGCTGGATGCCTACCACTACTACCACCCTTAGCCAGGGGGCTGGATGCCTACCACTACTACCACCCTCACCCAGGGGGGCTGGATGCCTACCACTACTACCACCCTTAGCCAGGGGGGCTGGATGCCTACCACTACTACCACCCTCACCCAGGGGGGCTGGATGCCTACCACTACTACCACCCTTAGCCGGGGGGCTGGATGCCTACCACTACTACCACCCCCACTCATAGGATGGACAATGCATGACACAACCAGCACACCACAACCTAGGGAATGCAAGAAGAAGACATCCCCCAACACCATGACAAGCGTGTGTAGACTGTGTCAAATGCCTACAACACCGAACATGACTTTGAACATACAATGTGACCCCCTAGCACATGTGCCACACATATATGTGTGTGGCACCCACAATGCAAGCATGCCATGACCATTGTGCCAATGGGGTCCAAACCCCCATCATCACAGTGACCAAAATGTAAGTGTGGGGTCCATAGCTGAAGCACACTTTGAACATTGTGGCAATGGGGTCCAAACCCCCATCATCACAGTGACCAAAAGGTAAGTGTGGGGTCCATAGCTGAAGCACACTTTGAGCATTGTGGCAATGGGTTCCAAACCCCCATCATCACAGTGACCAAAATGTAAGTGTGGGGTCCATAGCTGAAGCACACTTTGAACAATGTGGCAATGGGGTCCAAACCCCCATCATCACAGTGACCAAAAGGTAAGTGTGGGGTCCATAGCTGAAGCACATTTTGAACATTGTGGCAATGGGGTCCAAACCCCCATCATCACAGTGACCAAAATGTAAGTGTGGGGTCCATAGCTGAAGCACATTTCGAACATTGTGGCAATGGGGTCCAAACCCCCATCATCACAGTGACCAAAATGTAAGTGTGGGGTCCATAGCTGAAGCACACTTTCAACATTGTGGCAATGGGTTCCAAACCCCCATCATCACAGTGACCAAAATGTAAGTGTGGGGTCCATAGCTGAAGCACATTTCGAACATTGTGGCAATGGGGTCCAAACCCCCATCATCACAGTGACCAAAAGGTAAGTGTTGACAAATCAAGAGGTGCAACTGCCAAACTGCATGGATGATTCCTGGTCACAGAACAACAAACACATCAGTGGCAAAGTAGTGTATGTGTCCCATTGCAACATAAATTGGGGGAGCCAAATCCTGCAGTGCAAATAAGACATACCTTTGGCCATGTGCAGACAAACAACACCCATGGGGGCTGACACCGTCAACAATCATCAATGACACAATGACAGAAGTGACCATCAGAATGCAGACCCACATATTTGCACCAATGGGCACACACATGCAGATACCCTGTGGAGACTGCAGATGTGAGGTGAACAGATACCATACCATGGCAGCAATGGGACACACAAACCATGATCATTGTGCTGACCGATGACCTAGGAGTCCCAGGGACAGCAGGGGAAACCCACCAAACTACATACAGCCAATGGCACACCCAAGATATGCCAATGCAGTGGTGCAGATGCACAAACACAAACAGGCAGACCCACACTGCACATCATACACAACAGGTGAGGGGGGTGCCAGTGTCCCCAGGCAACCACACAACACATGAGGAGACCTGAATACCAATCATACAGATGTGCATACAGTGCCACACAAAGGTAACTCATGGATCCAAATCCCCTATGTGGGCAAGCAGGCATTGTCAGATGAGAGGGAGCACAAATCATACATGTCACACAGGCACGTAGGGACAGCAACTGACACAGCAAGACACAGACACACCACAGCACCACCCCCAGGGCCCCCACAATGTGGTGACCCTGGGCTGCATTACAATCCCACTGTGATGACAAAGCTAAATGTGGTTCACACTGTGAACCACAGTCATGTGTCCTGAGCAACTAACTACCATCACACCTACACAAGCACAAATCAAACAGCATGGCCAGTAAGCCAAGGCCAACATGGAGGCAGGGGCCTAGCCGGGCAACAACTCTCATCTGCACACACTCAACACCACACCCCTCGACCTCCAACAATGTGCAGCAGTGAAGCACACATGCACTGGTGACATTGCACATGCACCCATGACTATTCCAGGGTGGTGGGTGGGAACCAAGGTGCAGAAACACATCACACATGGACACTCAACAAGACTCCTGAATGTCTGACACACTGCACACTACGCTGTACATGGACATGACGGCAATACCACACCAACCAATGGGATCCCAGCCACAGTCACACACCAATGAAGAAGCCAAGGACACCCACAAAGAACACACATAGACAACAACCAACATTGCAGCCCGGACCCTGAGGAGTGCCAGCAGTCACACACACAACGTGTCACAGTCACTGAAAGATAACACAAACTGGAAATCACATGACAGGGGCAAACAACAAGTGCCAAGGGGAAACCTGACTGTGACCCATCTGCGTCTGCACACAAACTCAGCCCTGACAGCAAACACACCTATGGGTGACACCCTGATGACCAGTAATGTGCCATGCACCCACATCACAGAGAACCCAGGGAGAAGACTTTGGGGGAACATAGCTCAACTCAGCTAGCATCACAAACAGGTACAACACTAGGGATCACAGCATGCACAGCTAAACGGAAGAGAACACACAGACATGCACATACAACACACACCTTGGGCGCAGGCAATGTCACAGGAGTACACACTGCCATGAGGGGACTCCACTCCTGTGTGAGGAAAGCTGTGCCATATGTTGCCTCAGTAGGGCCCCATCATGTCAGCTGAGCACTTGGTCACACAATCAACAATTAGCACCAAATGAGGGCTCCCGTCACATCAGCCTGGTCATGGAAGTGCCAACGGAATCATCAGCACAGATCCAACACACTTGTATAGCAATGTTGCACTGACAACACAGATGAGTCCTTCCCCATTGATGCCCAAACCTGCATGTCCACTGGAGATGGCCACACGGTCAGGGAAGTAGACGAATTGAACAATGGCAGGCACAACAGATGTGCAGGGGTGGAAGCCACAGATGTGAAATTGCCAATCTAAGTAGGAAATCCCATTGCCAAATACTGAACACATGACACCCTCAGATGCTGCTATGGATGACATGGATACACCACAGGATAGGACACATTCCCCTGGACCACATGGGTTCCTGCACAGTAACACTTCATTATCATGAGACCAAATATCACCATCACTGCAGCAAGGGCATGGTTAGCATCATCAACATCATGTACATCAGAAGCAAAAGCACTAGAGAACAGAAAGTTGCTTTATTCAGCATATGTGGCATTAAAAGTAGAAGTCCGGTAGAACATAAACAAAGGCCAATGGCCAGTCCATCAACAAAGTCACAAGTGGGTGACAGTGGCAGATGCCACCCTACACATGCCTGCACAAAACCAGGGACAATCCACTAGGAGGGGCAACCGGGGGTAGGCCAGGCACCGCAGGGACAGGATCAGGGCTCACCAGGAGGAAGCAGGGAAGGGGTGGTGGGTGCTGGAGAGCCACTGACAACTGCAGTGGAGGTGTCTGACATGGTGTGTGCCGGCACAACTGGGGGCATGGCTCAGATGTTGTGGGTGCCGGCACGACTGCAGTGGACCCTGCAGATGGAGTGGACAGGTCCGCCACTGCAGTGCCCAAGTCAGACAGGGTGGTAGTGGACTCCACTGCAGTGCCTACCACCAGGGGAGGAGAATGGGGAACAGGCAAGGTGGGCTGGACAGAGGGGGAGGACACCCTCACCACATCAGTGGCACAGACAAGCGCAGCGGGGGTGTGGTGCCGGGAGAGCAAGTGGCAGGGGAGAAGGCCGGAGCCTCTTGGGGATGGTATATCTGTGGGTGGGGGAACCTGGGGCAGGGTGTGGTGGGGGCACCTGTGGAGTGGGGGCCTGAGGGATGGAGGAAGGAGACCTGGTGCTTGAGCTGCAGGGCGGCGGCGGGGTCTTGCTCTTACCACTCCGGGGGACTTGCGGGTGGGGGCCTCAGTCTGTCTGCGCCTGGGGGAGGGTGTCCGGGGGCGAGGGGCACTCTGCTCCATGTGGGGGGGCTTCCTCTTCACCCTGGATGCTGGAGCAGCTGGATTGGAGGGGAAGAGGCCGAGGTCACTGAGGAAGAGGCGCTGGGTCTTTGGGGTTGCAGGTGAGGCAAGGGAGGGTGCTTTGGAGGGAGAGGCAACTGAGGACTGCGCAGTGCCTGTGGATGCGTGTGTGTGTACCAGGGCCCCATCCCCTGTGAGTCTGGTTTCAGTCCCCTGACTGTGCGTGCGTGTGCGTTTTGTTTGTGGCGTGTGTGTCTGTGTGCTGGACGTGTGTGTGCTGGTGTGTGCCTGTGCCGGTGTGTGTGTGCTTGGGACGGGTAAGGTGCTGGGGAGTGTGGATGGAGCAGAGGCAGGAGGGGTGAGGGACTGTCTGAGGAGGGACACTGCTGCCGTCAGGGAGGAGTCCATGGACCTATTGCCCCTCTGTAGGTCAGACATGCCCGATGAGATGCCCTCCATGAACGACACCAGCTGAGTCAACAGTGCGGTGTGCGCATGGAGGACACTCAGCATGGCTGTCTGCCCTACATGGAGCTGGCGAAGGAGGTACACAGACTCCTCACTCAGGGCAGCAGGGGACACAGGGGCAGGGGTGCGGTGCCTGGCCCAAAGGAGACACGCTCCCGAACATGGGAGCCTCCACGGACCTGGGGAATGGGAGCCGATGGGAGGGCGGTGGTGGTGCTGGTGGTGGCGGGGACAGCAACACTAGCTGGGGTGTGGTGGCTGCTGACACCCGCCTCCACAAGGGAGTCATCCTCCGAGTTGCTCTGGTCCTCAGCTGAGGTGGATGGTGCTGAGGACTCCTCGGTGTGGCTCCCCTCGCCCTCCGTGCCACTGGGTCCCTCTGACCACTCCTCGGCTGCTGACCCAGTCTGGCTCTCTGGCTCCTCCTGGTCCGTGGAGCTGTCCCCTTCCGTGGCCGTGGATGTATCTGCAAACAATGGGGAAACAGACAGACATCAGTCACCTGCACCAAACGCACACACCACTGTGAGCACAGCACATTACAGAGCAAGCCCTGGCATCATTAGTTGTACATTGCTAAAAGTGCCCTAACTGAACAGGAGAAGCCATTTGTCAGTCTGATGCCAAGCATGGCACTCACATCCCACATGGCCTTGCACCCATCTGTCTGGTGTCTGTTGGATTGCAACACCCCAGTGTAGACACATGCACCAAGTACACAGTAGTTGGACAGTGCAGAGGACACGGTGTGGCATGTGGACATGCACACATCACAGCTCTTGCCACTGAGTCAGTACAGGTTTCCGGATGAAAGGGATGCCCAGAGTCAAATAGGAAATGCATGTGATGCATACCAGCGACAGACACCATGATGCACCCATGTCCTGATAGCCATCGCCACAATGGTGTGCATGTAGCACATGTCACTCCCCTGCAGGACCACCAATAAGTTGACACATGCCATGGCAGAGGCATGACTGCTAAGTCATACATCACTGTCTCAGTGATGTATGACTTGGCAGCCAGACAACAACACTATGCACTGTGTCACAATAGTAGGTCATGGGGAATGCAAGTCCTGGAGCTGCACAAGTGCACATGTACATCCCCCACACAACACATCATCTTAACCCTCATCTGTCCAGGTCATACCGATTGGACATATGGGAGACCTGTGACACTACCCTCTGAACCTGAGCCCCTCACAATCTGCTGTGAATGGGAAACAGCTGCCTGAACTTTACATTCGCATACCCCAGTCTGCACGGGCAGCTGATCAAACACCTATGTGACACACAAGTATCGTCTCCTATGGTCAGATCTCCAGTGGCATGCTGAGCCCCTACCGAGAAACACCCCAGCAGTCCTGGCAACAAATCCACAGCACACTGACACAGAGGCAGACACCTGAGGGGTCAAATCACTGCGCACAATGTGTCAGCTGATACACGGGAGTGGGAGTACAGAGTGCATTGCATGGCCTGGAGTAGGCATGACTGTCCTGCCCCACATGAATGAGGGATGAGCCCTGGACAGTGGATAGCTGGCTATGTATGTGTGACACACGTAATCTGCACACTCCTGGGGCCCAAACATTGTTCCCACCCGCTGCATGGGTGTGTGCCACATACCCCAGGCACATGTGGTGGCTCAGCTCAGCAAGTGGACCGCATATCAAAGCAACACGCAGATTACATGTCCGAACACAGGCGTTGTGTGAACAATGGACCCACCCATGATGCCCACAACAGAGTTAGGGAAACAGATGCTGTCCCCCACCTTTAGTGAAGCAAACTGCAAGGACACAGTCCCAAGTGACACAATTCCCTGAATGTAAGGGCCACACCTGGGTATCAGATGAGGAGTGGGCAGTGCACAATAGAGGGACATGGCTCCTGGACAACATGACTGCTGTACTGTGGCAGTTTAACCAGGCCAGAGGAGGGCACATAGCATGTAATACAGAGTTCACAGTGCAGTCTTTGACTCACCCCCTCCTTGCTGCTGTCTGGCCTTCAGCTGCCCATCCAGGTCTGGAAAGACCACCGCCAGGATCTGGAGCATGTGGGGGTCAGGGTCCGTGTTCCGCCCCTCCTGCGAGGAGGCGACAGCTTCAGCTGGACCCGTGCAATCCTCCGGGTCCAGCCCCGAAGATCCTGCCACCTCTTCTGGCAGTTGCGGATCCGGCACTTGTAGACCTCCACGGACCGGACAGCCCGGACGATGTCCTTCCAGATCTCCTGCTTCCGATGGGCATTAACCTGTCAGGATGACAAAGTGAAAAGGCCATTACTACACATGCAACATATCCGTGCATGACACAGTTGTATATACATGTCTCAATCATAGGGGCACATGATGTACACAGGCAGTGCAACGCTGCCCATGGACAGTTTGCCAGAAGTCACTACATGGTATCATTGTATGGGAAGTAAAACCTTGTTCAAATGCACTGTCACTGCACCATACCTGTCCAGTGCATGTCACTACACACTATGGGGGTGACAACTACTCAGTGAGCCTGCTAGCCAGTGGCGTGCAGACTTTCAGCCTTGCTAGTCAGACAAAATGCACATTCAGAAAGGCAGTGCACAGAACACTCACCTGCTCCCCTGGTGTCCCATACAGCTTGCTGTACTGTGGAAGTAGGCTGTCCAGCAGGGCCTGGTTCTCCTCAAGGCTGAAGGCTGGGGCTCTCTCCACAGTACGTGCCATTGCAGGGTCCAGAGGGGGCAGAGACAGCAGCAGTGCAGTGGCAGATGTCGTCCTGGAGCATGTAGGGCAGGCAAGTGAGCTCTCAGGGGAACAGCCAGCAATATATATGTGCTGGAGAGGCAGATACTGTCCCATGTGTCCAAAGTGATAGGTCCAAGTCGTTTGCATCTTCTGAATCTGGCCAATCCATGGAATAGCAGCACCAATACACGCCCACAGCATCCTTCAAATCTTCAACTTCATGACATACAAGATTTTGCAACATTGTTGTGGGTGACCAACTGAATTTCCAGCAACCGACTCGTTCGAATTTCGAAAACGCGTCCGTTGCCAGGCTAGGCCATTGTCAATGGGTGCGCACCGATCGGTCCATTGCTGTTCAACGCGTACAGGGGTACAACGCGTACCCGCACACATTGAATGCAATGGGCCGGCCGGGGGCACCGATCGGTTCATTGCGGTACAACGCGTACAGGGGTACAATGCGTACCCGCACACATTGAATGCAATGGGCCGGCCGGGGGCACCGATCAGTCCATTGCGGTACAACGCGTACAGGGGTACAACGCGTACCCGCACACATTGAATGCAATGGGCCGGCCGGGGGCACCGATCGGTCCATTGCGGTACAACGCGTACAGGGGTACAACACGTACCCGCACACATTGAATGCAATGGGCCGGCCGGGGGCACCGATCGGTCCATTGCTGATCAACGCATACAGGGGTACAACGCGTACCCGCACACATTGAATGCAATGGGCCGGCCGGGGGCACCGATCGGTCCATTGCTGATCAACGCGTACAGGGGTACAATGCGTACCCGCACACATTGAATGCAATGGGCTGGCCGGGGGCACCGATCGGTCCATTGCTGATCAACGCGTACAGGGGTACAACGCGTACCCGCACACATTGAATGCAATGGGCCGGCCGGGGCACCGATCGGTCCATTGCGGTACAACGCGTACAGGGGTACAACGTGTACCCGCACACATTGAATGCAATGGGCCGGCCGGGGCACCGATCGGTCCATTGCGGTACAACACGTACAGGGGTACAATGCGTACCTGCACACATTGAATGCAATGGGCCGGCCGGGGGCACCGATCGGTCCATTGCGGTACAACGCGTACAGGGGTACAACGCGTACCCGCACACATTGAATGCAATGGGCCGGCCGGGGGCACCGATCGGTCCATTGCGGTACAATGCGTACAGGGGTACAACGCATACCCGCACACATTGAATGCAATGGGCCGGCCGGGGGCACCGATCGGTCCATTGCTGTTCAACGCATCCCTGTACAAGTGACTGGCATATGTCACCATGCCTGTCTCAGATGAACATATTCCAGCCACAGATAGCTCCCAGGGAGTGAGGGGTACACCTACATCACGACAGCCTGTCCAAACTGTATCATAAGGCATGTAAGGCTGCATTTCCTATTGTGTGTATGTTGGTGTACATGTTGTCCTGTGGGTGTCACCTGGGGGCAGCCACCCCCAGGCTGTGCACGTGTTCATGGGGACAGGATCCTGGGTGTTACGTGTACATGACCACTGTGATGTGGAACTGTTCATATCTGTGCATGTGCCATGGTCACATTTCACGGTGGTGTATGTGTATGTCATGTCACATACCCCGTGAGTCCCATGTGGGACAGTATGTTTGAGCCAGGGTGTCCCAGTGGCACAATAGTGATGGTCCTCCACAGTCTGTGTGCATGTAGTGTTTACAATGTCTCTGATTTCATGTGCACAATGGGAGACAGTCTCCACATCCACGTTGTGTGTGCATGGACTTTGATGTTGTGCGTGTGTGTGTCACAGACGTCCATGTCTGTCCTGCAGTGGCAAGTGGGACCACTACCTGTGGGGGTCATGGTTGTTTTGCTGTGGTGTATACATGATACTCCATGTAATGCCAGTGTCCATGTGGCAATACAGGGTCCCTGGGAATGTACCTGTCGTTGAGCTGTGATGCCTGGGGCACATCTGTCCTCACATGTCACTGTGGGGGGTGATTGTGACACGGCAGCAGGAGATGGGAACTGTGACACGGCCTCATGATATCCAATGGGTCAACCTGGGACTTATTGATGCCACTTGTTGAACCGTGATGACAGATGTTGGCCATGTATGTACCATACATGTCCTTACGGAACTGCACATTTCATGTAGTTGTGCCTCATAATGATGTATGTTGTGATATTGAGTGTGTTCAATGCCGCATATGTGGGGTGACTGACAATCTTGCTTTCTTCTCCTCTGCACTGCAGGGCTTCTGCTGTCCATCGACCATTCCCAGACCTGACAACGATGGTGGAACGGGACAGCATCCGACGGTACCGCTTCACCAGGCAGCTGATTGAGGATTTGGCAGTGCAGTTGGCCCCACATTTGCAGCCTGGCCGGCCGTATCCTACAGCGCTGACCCCCAAGGTGAAGGTGATGGCAGCCCTACACTTCTTTGCCACCGGTACCTTCCAACATACTGTGGCAACTGCTGGTGGGATGTCACAGACCATGTTGAGCCGTGTGCTCCGCGATGTTTTGGAGGCAATGTTGCTATTCCTGAACCGGTACATCTATTTCCCTAGACTGCAACGACTCACTGACGTGAAGAGTGACTTCTATGCCCTGGGGAGGATGCCGCATGTCATTGGCTCCATTGATGGGACACATGTGGCTTTGGTACCACCACAGGCCCAGGAGCAGGCCTACCGTAACCGCAAGCACTACCACTCGGTCAATGCACTGGTGGTGTGTCTTGCAGATATGACCATCACACACGTGTGTGCCCGTTTCCCTGGTTCAGCACACGATGCCTTTGTGATGAGGAGTAGTCGCATCCCCAGGATGATGGCACAGATGCAGAACCAGCGTGCCTGGCTTGTCGGTGTGTACTGACTTTGTGCCATTGTGTGTGATCTGATCTGTAGTATTCCGCCCACTTTTCCAAGTCAGCTAATGTGCACTTGTCTGTCCGTAGGTGACTCGGGATACCCCAACATGCCATGGTTGCTGACACCCCTCAGGAACCCTGTGACACCAGCCCAGATGCGCTACAATGAGGCACATGGTCGGACCAGGAGAGTGATTGAGCGGACATTTGGTCTCCTGAAGAGCCGCTTCCGCTGCCTGGACAAGACCGGAGGGTCCCTCCCATATGCCCCTGCGAAAGTGTGCAAGATTATCATCGTCTGCTGCATGCTCCACAACCTGGCAGTGCGGAAGGAGTTGCCTCTCATCCAGGATGACAATGACCAACATCCGCCACCTGTGGAGGATCCTGGCCTGGACCACGATGCCAGTGACGATGATGATGATGATGATGATGGTGATGTCCGCACACAGCTCATCACCAACTTCTTTAGCTGAATGTGAGTATCCTGAGGTGTCATGTCAATGATGTGAGTTGGCATGATGTGTGGGTGGTGCTCTGGTGCTGTTGGAGTGTGTCCATGGGCTACTTGACTGGATGTGTGTTGCGATGTGTGCTAACAGGTGGGCTGTACTCCCCAACACTGTTGACATGCTAACTTGGTTCTGGGTGGGTATCTTGTAACATGTATTGTGCATGAGTTTTGCTGTTCTGTCCTGTACTCCATTGCTTTTGACTGTGTGTCATTTCTGTCCTTCACAGGGTACTTTCAGATTCGTTTGGTCAACTGTGTCCACCGACGACGTGATTGCACTTCCAGGCTGGTAGCTGTTGTGTCCCTACAGGTGATGTGCGCCACACCCATGGACTTCCTTCCGTCTACAGTTGTTGACTGTGTGCCCGCTGCCAGGTGGGATTACCTTGCATCTGTAGTGGTTACGACATGTTGCAACTGTGTAATAAACCTGTGCTTCACTTTGTGATGTGCGTTGTCTGTGGTCACACATTTGACTGCCATTTGCTTACTGCACCTGTGGGCTACTTGACTACAACTGGGAATGGGTGTGGTGTCTGTGCATTGCACCGTCTTCCCTGGCAACATCAGTGTAGGCAATGAGTCAGATGGCCTAGGTGTGTATGTGTTGTGTAGCCCTGGTGGTGTGTCTCCCTCATATGTGTCACGTTGCCTTTACTCACATGCCTGTGTTGTCCTTGCTGTTGCAGTTCGCATACACAGTGTAATTTTGCAGTTCATCATCCCCATAACAGCACCCACGTTGGAATCACGACAGAGGCAAGTATGGTGTATTAGTGTGTTTATTGTGATACATTTGTGTTAATAGTGCATAGGATGGGTAGTGCTGTACATAAATCTTGCAATCCGAAGTTCCTAGGTGAATTGAAAGTCCTGGTAGACAGGATCCCCAGTATCGGGGCCACAGTTGTCTGACACATTGGTCCAACTTGTACTCCCCATGCAATGTGTGGGAGTAGTGTTGCCGTCAACAGGGTGAACAGTCTGTGCACAAAGGCGAACATCCAGAACAGGTTCAGGCTTCCTGGGAGTTGCGCTTGGCCATCGGCCTCTCACTTTCCCTCCTCGGACGACCCCTCTTCTTGGGGGGGCCCTCAAGTACAGGCTGCTGCGGTGCAGGGGACTCTCCGCCAGAGTCATCCTCCCTCCCTGTGGCAGTTGCAGTTTGTTCGGCACCAGATGTTGTTGGCACAAAGGGAGGTGTGGACTGGTTGCTGTTCATCTGGCGGAGGCATTGTAAAATGTCCCTGTGCACCGCCGTCATCTCATGCAGTGCATCCCACTTGGACTCCACGCAGGACATGTGTGAGTCCACGCGGGACATGTGTGACTCCACGTGGGACATGTGGGAGTCCAAGCGGGCATGATGGACAGCCTGCTGCTGTTTCATGTCTCTGAGGAGCCCCACTACCTGGCTGAGGTCTCCGGTGCTGGACTGGTACGCATCAGCTATGCGTACCAGTTGTGGGTCATCATGCACACCAGCAACGTCTGCAAGCAGCGACCTCTGTCTCCCACCCCTCCCACCACCCCTGCTGACATGTGCAGTGTGTGCAGTGGCATGCACAGATAACCCTGGTCCACCTTGGGGGTTGGTGGTGGTGGTGGTGTCCATGGCCCCAGGTTGGTCCAGGGTCCCTGTGCTGGTGTTGCTCCTTGTTCTGTCCATGTCGGCAGGGATGGTATTTGTGGTGACAGTCGTTGGAGGGGTGGGTGCAGGGGGTGCAGCTGGTGGGCCTGCTGGTGCTGCAGCTGGTGGTCCTGCTGGTGCTGCATGTTGACTTGCACCGGATGTGCCAGGTTGGTCTTCATCGTCCGAGGAGGACAGAGGCTGTACGACGCCAGTGAGCTCCGCATCCTCTTGAGCCTGGGACTGGGACTCCTCAGCGTCTGCTGCTGTGTCCCCATCATCACCTGTTTTTGGGAGACACAAACAATGTATGTTATGTTTCTGCAGGCATCAATGGTTGACACACATGACAGTTGTGACTGTGCCTCTGGGTGCGGGCCTGTACATTGCATTGTCCTAAGTCGTCACAGTCAGGGGTTATTATTGGTGTGGCACATTGTCCTGCATTATTTGGGCATTTCTATGTATTTTTTGGGGTGTGAACATGGTCTGCATTGGTTGTGTTTGGTTGACAGCCGGCCCTCCTTCCCACCCACCCAGCCAGTCAGTTATCCCACCATGGAACGTGCTTGCGTTGCAGGGAGTGGAAGTTGTCTCTCAGGATGTCAGTCAGTGGTGTCCTGCTGTTTGTTGGTGCACAGTTGGCAGCAGGGCCTTGTGCTCCCCACAGCAGTAGCCAGTGTCAGCCATCTTGTGAGTCCTTCTCCACTCCCTGTGATGTGAGCATGGTTCAGGGTGGTGTTGATGGGACAGTTGTGGGGGTGACCAATATCAGTGGCTATGACTCCCATCATGCTATTGCCTCCACCCCCTTCCCAGCATGCCCATGCTTCCTTCCTTTTGACTCTGCTTCCCTGTGGGGTGGGCTGGCTGTGCTGACAGGATGGCTGGGAGTGTTGTCCTGGCAGTTGTTTGGCTAAAAGTCCCAAGAGTGGCCCTGTGCTTCACACAACATAACCCAGGGTGGTGGTTCTTTGTGGGATCTTGTGTTAGGATGGGGGCATTGCATTCTACCAGGTGGGTTCTGTGGAGTTTGTGTTGGGGTGTGTGTGAGGGGAGGTGCTTGTGACTATGGTCAGTGCTGCAAGT
Organism: Calotriton arnoldi; assembly: GCA_963921515.1. Classification (NCBI taxonomy): domain Eukaryota; kingdom Metazoa; phylum Chordata; class Amphibia; order Caudata; family Salamandridae; genus Calotriton; species Calotriton arnoldi. The sequence goes on from CAWUFW010014148.1 coordinate 264,797, forward strand.
CCTCCTTCCCACCCAGCTAGCCAGATATCCCACCATGGAACGTGCTTGCATTGCAGGGAGTGGAAGTTGTCTCTCAGGATGTCAGTCAGTGGTGTCCTGCTGTTTGTTGGTGCACAGTTGGCAGCAGGGCCTTGTGCTCCCCACAGCAGTAGCCAGTGTCAGCCATCTTGTGAGTCCTTCTCCACTCCCTGTGATGTGAGCATGGTTCAGGGTGGTGTTGATGGGACAGTTGTGGGGGTGAGCTATGTCTGTGACTACGACTCCCATCATGCTATTGCCTCCACCCCACTTCCCAGCATTCCCATACTTACTTGCTTTTGTGGGGAGTTCAGTGTGTGTGGGTGTGAGAGCAATGGCAAGATGGCTGACAGTGGTGTCCTGCTGTTGGTTGGTGTGCAGTACCCAGCATGCCCTTGTGCTCCCCACGACACAGCAACAGTGTCAGACATCTTTGATGGCCCTTTCCACTCTCTGTGGGATGTGCATGCGTGAGTGTGAGCTTGCTGGGCCATGTGGTGGGGGATGTAGAGCTGTGACTACGACTCCCATCATGCTATTGCCTCCTCCCCTTCCCAGCATGCCCATGCTTCCTTCCTTTGACTCTGCTTCCCTGTGGGGTGGGCTGGCTGTGCTGACAGGATGGCTGGGAGTGTTGTCCTGGCAGTTGTTTGGCTAGAAGTCCCAAGAGTGGCCCTGTGCTTCACACAACATAACCCAGGGTGGTGGTTCTTTGTGGGATCTTGTGTTAGGATGGGGGGCATTGCATTCTACCAGGTGGGTTCTGTGGAGTTTGTGTTGGGGTGTGTGTGAGGGGAGGTGCTTGTGACAATGGTCAGTGCTGCAAGTCCTCCTTCCCACCCAGCTAGCCAGATATCCCACCATGGAACGTGCTTGCATTGCAGGGAGTGGAAGTTGTCTCTCAGGATGTCAGTCAGTGGTGTCCTGCTGTTTGTTGGTGCACAGTTGGCAGCAGGGCCTTGTGCTCCCCACAGCAGTAGCCAGTGTCAGCCATCTTGTGAGTCCTTCTCCACTCCCTGTGATGTGAGCATGGTTCAGGGTGGTGTTGATGGGACAGTTGTGGGGGTGAGCTATGTCTGTGACTACGACTCCCATCATGCTATTGCCTCCACCCCACTTCCCAGCATTCCCATACTTACTTGCTTTTGTGGGGAGTTCAGTGTGTGTGGGTGTGAGAGCAATGGCAAGATGGCTGACAGTGGTGTCCTGCTGTTGGTTGGTGTGCAGTACCCAGCATGCCCTTGTGCTCCCCACGACACAGCAACAGTGTCAGACATCTTTGATGGCCCTTTCCACTCTCTGTGGGATGTGCATGCGTGAGTGTGAGCTTGCTGGGCCATGTGGTGGGGGATGTAGAGCTGTGTCTACGACTCCCATCATGCTATTGCCTCCACCCCCTTCCCAGCATGCCCATGCTTCCTTCCTTTTGACTCTGCTTCCCTGTGGGGTGGGCTGGCTGTGCTGACAGGATGGCTGGGAGTGTTGTCCTGGCAGTTGTTTGGCTAAAAGTCCCAAGAGTGGCCCTGTGCTTCACACAACATAACCCAGGGTGGTGGTTCTTTGTGGGATCTTGTGTTAGGATGGGGGCATTGCATTCTCCCAGGTGGGTTCTGTGGAGTTTGTGTTGGGGTGTGTGTGAGGGGAGGTGCTTGTGACTATGGTCAGTGCTGCAAGTCCTCCTTCCCACCCAGCTAGCCAGATATCCCACCATGGAACGTGCTTGCATTGCAGGGAGTGGAAGTTGTCTCTCAGGATGTCAGTCAGTGGTGTCCTGCTGTTTGTTGGTGCACAGTTGGCAGCAGGGCCTTGTGCTCACCACAGCAGTTGCCAGTGTCAGCCATCTTGTGAGTCCTTCTCCACTCCCTGTGATGTGCGCATGGTTCATGGTGGTGTTGATGGGACAGTTGTGGGGGCAATATGTGTGACTGCGACTCCCATGATGCTATTGGCTACACTGACTTGGCCAGCATACACAGAATTCCTTCCTTTGAGTGGTCTTCACTGTGTGTTGGTGTTGTTGTGGTGGCTACATGTCTGGATGTGTTTGTTAGTTCTATTTGTGCCACTGCCTAGCTGTAGTTGTAGTTGTGTTTGTACATGTGTTGGCACAGTTGGATGTGACTTTTTTGATGGCATGTGTTGTGTTTATCTGACTGACATACACATTTTGGGATGATTCTGTTCTGGTTGCTGTGTAATTGCTATGAGTGCATGGTTTGACTCTCCCCTTGACAGTGATGTGTGTGTTTTGTGGCAGTATATTGTGTACATTTGTTGTGTACTCACCAGGCTCTGGGATGTCCTCTAGTCCATATACGCTCACTGGCGGAAGGATGGCCCGCACCTTCTCCTCCCAGGGCCTGAGGTATATTGGCTTGGCAGGAGGGCCACTGCCGGTGTATTGGCTGTTGATGTAGTCTTTCTTGAGCAGGTCCCGTACCCTCCTGCGCACGTCATACCACCTGTTCTGGATGTCGCTCTTTGTGCGTCGACATGGTGATTGTGCGTTCACCCTGTTGATGATCCTCTCCCACATCTTGGTTTTCTGGGAGATGGGGGTCTGTTGGACCAGTGTGCCAAACAGCTGTGGCTCTACCCTGAGGATCTCGTCTACCATGACTTCCAATTCACAATCTAGGAACTTGGGATTCTTCTTGGGGGCATGGTGATGGGTGGTGATGGTGAGTGATGTGTGTGTTGGTGTGCAGGTGAGGGTGTGTGAGTGTGTGTTTTGCTGGGTGTATGTGAGGTAGGTATTTGTTGGTGTGCTGATGGTGTGTGGCTTGTGTGAGGGATGAGCTGTGGGTGTGTGGTTGCTTTCTCTTGGGTGCTGGCAGTGGAATGGCATTTGCAAAGGCTCATGGTTGTGATTTGTGTCCTTTATATGGGTGGAGTTGTGGGTGTGTCTTTGTTCTCTGTCCCCACCCCCCAGTATTTATTGGCTTGGTAATTGCTTGTTTGGCCTTTTTTGGGTGAATTTTCCTTTGTACTGTCTGTGTATGTTGGAAACGTTCTTGTGACCGAGTCCGACCCTGCATTTGTCTCGTACGGTCTTCTCCGTTTCGTTCACGCTGTGTTTGTGCAGTTTTCTATGCTGCGTACGTGTCGGTCGCGGTGTTTTGTGTTGCTTCGGCTCGGTTTTGTATGCGTGTCGGTCGTGCGGCTTGGCTTCCGTCCGACTCGCTCGTGGTTTTCGCGCCTTGCATCGTACTTTGCGGTTTGGAGTTCGCGTGTACGTTTCGGTCGGATTTGTTCCGGGTGCGTGTCGGTCGGTTGGATTTGCGTGTTTTTCCGGCCCGATTGCTGTTTTCCGTGCGGCTCGGTCAGTCGACTTGGGTTCGGTACGTGTCGGTCGGATTTTTCACGCCTTGCATCGTATTTGGCGTGTCGGGCGCCACAGGTACGTGTCGGTCGGTATTATTTCCGGATCCGAGTCGGTCGGTGCTTTTTCCGGCCCGAATCGGAATCGACCCCACAGTGTTTTTCAAATTTACTGTAATGTTGTACCAATTTTTGTCTATAATGAAAGCCAGCACATTTTTAAAACCTAACACTCTAGAAGGGCTGAGGTCTCCTTCGCCAGAGGCACTTCACCCCCTGCCTCTGCCACACTCCGGCTGCTCTGAGTGAGGAGACTGTTGACCTCTTGCTAAGCATCTCTGTAGGCCAGACTGCGATCGTGAATGGCATTCAGGGCCTTATTTGCTGAATGCAACAGATGGTTGCATTTCTGGATGCCATTCACAGTTCAATGTCTTGCATGCAGAGATCCCTTGCAAAAATAGCCTTCTTGCTAACCACAGGCTCCCAGCAAGCAAACCGTCTGACCCAAATCCGTTCCCTAGCTCATCCCAAATCTCAAGTCCCAGCCGTATCCCAAGTACACTTACTTCTTTGCAGGCACCCACTCCAACAAACACACATAAACACAAAGAAATACAAATAAACATCCAAACAACATACACACACTATTAACACTACACCCATAGGCACCACAAGCACCACCACACCCACAAGCACCACAAGCGCCACCACACCCACAAGCACTAACAGCACACCCACAAGCACCACCACACCCACAACCCCAGCACTCCCAAAAGCATCACACCCACCACCACAACCACCACCACACCCACGAGCACTATAACCACCAGCACACCCACAAGGACCACAACCACCACCAGAACATCCACAACCACCACCACACCCACAAGCACCACAACCACACCAACCACCTCCAAAGCACACTCATCCAAACCAACACACTCACACACAAGCACACCAACATGCAAAACAACACGCACCAAACCCAAACGTACACACTCACCAGAATACCATACACCAGGCAAACCACACACATCCAAACATACATCACACCCACATGCAACTGCAAAACATAGTCACGCGCACCACACCACACCAACCACCTCAACAGCACACTCATCCAAAACAACACACTCACACAAAACCACACCTATACATAAGACAACACCCACAAACCCAAATGTACACCCTCACCCAAACACCAACCACCAGCCAAAAAACACACATGAGAACATACACAACATACACCAGACCATGCATGCAACTGCAAAACATACAGACACACGCACATCACCCACTCCAGCCCCCTCTACCTCCCAAAACCCAATCCTCTCCCACCGCTCCTACTGCTCCTACCCATACTCCTCCTCCTGAATTCACTTCTTACCTGTTCCTAACCTCTGTCACACCTAAACCACCCCTCCCAAGAAAGATCCTTGAGGTGCATGCACCATATGCCCACTAGATGACCCTTCCAGGCTGTTGCTGTGCATCGTTTTATTCCCCTATTTATATATATTTTTTAAATAAAATATCTGTGATAAGTATCTCATTTATTAATACAAATATTTTTTTTACAAAGTTTATCCTGGCATTATTATTCCTTTACAAGTCATTGATTATTAACAATGTTTATGATGAAAATGTGAGATACATATTCTTACTTACATTTATCATAGTATAGACAGAAGCTTTTTTTTTTTAAACTTTTTTATTGAGTCATAACAAAAAGCACAGCAATGCATTTCGTTAAAAAAAGAGCACCACAATCAGATACAAAGCATATACATGTTGTTGTACACACAACACCCCCACTATGCCACATCAGTCTGGTGCATCTACGACATCAGCAAACAAATCATGTAATCCAGATGCTCCGCAGCGTAAATTCCACCGTTGGAGATAAACAAATATCCCTCCTGTGTGTATTCCACGCAGCCCACTTACGGTCCCACTTCTGGGGGCATCCTCTATGTTTAAAGACATCTTTCTCTGCAATCATTGCTCTGTCCATATCAGCAGCCAAATTTCTAACACACGGCATCTCCCCCACACCCCACCTCTGTGCAATATTGCGTTTGGCAATAGCCCACCCCAGCGAAACCCATGACTTCTCAGTTTGAGTGAGGTCAGTGGCATCCCAAATATTCAACAAACAGAGCTTCGGGATGTCGTCAGATTCTTACCCCCCGCGGTCTGTAATTGTGCGGTGATGGCTTTCCAGTATATTTGGGCTACTGGACATTCCCAAATTATGTGGAAGAAGGTCCCCTCCTGGTGACATTGTCTAAGGCAGGACGAATCGGTCCTTCTTCCCATCTTGACCAACACCCCAGCGGCGAAATAGGTGCGGTGCAAGATTTTAAGCTGGACCAATCTCAGTCTCATGGGGATAGCCACCTCTTTGGGTGAAGCTAGGGCGTCTCGCCAATCGTCTTCATCTAGCTCCCCCAGATCTACCTCCCATTGTTGCCGCAGGCCCGTCAAGGGGTCAGGTCGATTATTGATCAGTTTTTTGTATGTGAGGGAGAGGGCCTTCTTATCCATAGGGTCGAGCAGTAACCTATCTTCAAGTGGGGAGGCTTCAGGAGGTGGGTCGCCCCCCGGTATTGCAGCTTTGAGTGCATGGCTGATCTGTAAATATCAAAATGTTTCAGTTTGTGCGAGGTCGTATTCTTTCTGTAAGTTGGCAAAAGTGATCAGTCCCTTAGAGTTCCACATGTCCCCCACCCTTGAGATACCTATAAGGTCCCATTTGTCGAAACCTGGGCAGGCACTTAAGTGTCCCAGTTGTTCAGGTTCCCACAAAGGGGTTGCACGAGTGATTATATTGTGCCAGCCCAATTTTTTGTTAACTCTATGCCAGGTTTCAATTGTGCGTGCTGTCGGTCCAGTTAGGCGCAGTTTATTGGGGTTTGTGTAGAGTGCTCTGTTAAAGCCGCCCTGTCCCATGAGCCACCAGTCTGTACGGAAACTCGGGTCCCCCCTATCTCCATACACCCACCAATTAATCACCACCAATTGAGACGCCTGATAATATAGCCAGAGGTCCGGCAGCGCAATTCCCCCGTCATACCACCCCGCCGACAGCTTGTGCATCGCTATGCGCGGAGCCCGCCCATCCCACAACAAAGCACGCACGGCGCCATCTATATTAGAGAAATAGGAGTCAGGGATCCTATCGGGGGTGTTCTGTAACACATAGAGGAAACGAGGCAACGCCAACATTTTAAAAAGGGCAGCACGTCCCAGAAGAGTAAGAGGAAGGGTGCGCCAGTGCTCAACATCGGCACGGAAGCACGTCAAGAGGCCTGTAGGTTCATGTTATAGAAACGGGAGGAATCAGTCGTGATACAGATGCCCAGGTAGCGAAAGCCCTCTCGTGCTATCGGTATCTGGTAACCTTTCGGTATACGTGGTGACGGACCGTATAGTGGATATAATTGTGATTTGGACCAGTTTATTATGTAGCCTGAGTGGTTGCCGAATATGACAAAGATGTGAAGGATACGATGTAGGGTGGATGTCGTAGAAGCCATGTATAACAGTATATCATCCGCATATAATGAAATTCTGTCCTCGTGATCATTGGTCCATTTGAGTCCACGAATCAGGGGGTCACCCCTCATCCAGACTGCCAGGGGCTCAAGCATCAAAGCGAATATTAAGGGCGATAGGGGGCATCCCTGCCGGGTTCCCCTGCCCAGTTGAAACTTTCTGGAGGTGTGTTGGTTCACCACCACTTGAGCAGTAGGACTGGCATACAACAGCTTGATCCAATTGATAAAATTGGGCCCAAAGCCCATTCTTTCTAAAACCGCAAATAAATAATTCCATTCAATGGTATCGAAGGCCATTTGGGCGTCCAGGGACAGCAGGGCCACATCTTCTCTAATCGTCTGCTGTCTGCCCAACACTCCATGTAGGCAACGAAGGTTCAGAGCGGTATTTCGACCTGGCATAAAGCCTGATTGATCCGGATGGATCAGTCTGGTGAGCAGGGGGAGGAGTCTATTAGCTAGTAATTTTGCAAGTATTTTAGCTTCTGTAGTGAGGAGAGAAATAGGTTGATATGCCTTGCAGTCAGCAGGTGGTTTACCCGGTTTGTGGATACCCACTATTGTGGCAAGTCGAATCTCCTCTGGCAAAGCCCCTTTCTCATAACTCTCTAAATACATTTGGCATAGATGGGGAGATAATTTGGAGGCCGTCGATTTAAAAAACTTGATTGGGATTCCGTTGGGTCCCATGGCCTTGCCCGAACGGATATCCCTAATGGCCAATTGGATTTCTTCATCAGTGGGATCTCCTTCAAGAGAATCCCTGTCTTCCGACGACAAAGAGAGGACCTTGATGGTCGAGAGAAACTCCCGAGCAGCAGACGCTGAGATTGTTGCAGTAGACGTATAAACCGAGGCAAAATAAGTAGCAAATGTTTCTGCTATCTGTTGAGGATTGGTGATTTCTTCCCCATTGGGTCCATGTAATTGGTGTACCCATCTCGATAATTGCTCTCTTTTTTCTAGCCAGGCCAGAAGCTTGCCCGTCCTCTCCCCATGTTCATAGACCTTGTGATATACTGATTTTCATTTTGCCGTTGCCACTTCAGTAAGAAGTTGTTTGTAGTCCAGTGTTTTAGCCGCCAATAGGTGCTGTGCAGCCATATCATGGGACTGTGCCAGTTCTGCTTCTCCCTTCAGGATATCTATCTCTAGTTGGTCTATACGCTTAGTCAATTCCCTTTTATGACCTGCCATAAGGGCGAGGGCTCTTCCCTTCACGACAGCCCCAAAAGCACCCCAAAGGATCTGGGCCGAGGCGATCGAGCCGACATTTCCATTGAAATACAGCTCGGTGTCCTTAATCAATGCCGCCTTGACATGTTGTATCTTAAGTGCCCATGGGTTTATAGTCAGGGACGTACATCTAGTTTGGGGCCCTATCGTTATTTTAGTGAGAATAGGGGAATGGTCCGAAATGCCCCGAGCCAGGCAGCGCGCCTCGCTAAATACAGGGGGATCATGCGTAAGTGTGAGCATATAATCAATCCGCGACTGGCTATTGTGGGCCCCAGAATGAAAGGCGAATTGTGAAGTGGCAGGATTAAAATGTCGCCAGACGTCAATTAGGCCGAGGGCCGATAAAAAGGTGGCTAATTTGGACCCTGAAACAGGATCTCTACGTCCACCACAAGATTAAAGTCTCCCCCGATCACCAGCGTGCCGATTGGGAGGTCGAGAATAAGTTTACTAAGATCTCGCAGAGTAGACTGCTGCAACGCGGGGGGGACATAGACCGAGAGTATATTAAGTATCTTCCCCTCCCATGCGCCGGACACCGCCACAGATCTACCGTGCTCTTCAACCCGAGTTTTCTTCACCATATAGGGGCAGTTCCTACGTAGAAGCACCCCTGAACCACGGGAACCCGACGTGAAACCTGAGTGTGCGATTAGTTGATCCCCCCATCTGCTGAGGGCCCTACACGTATTACCGATTAGATGGGTTTCTTGCAAAAGGGCTAAATCAGGAGCCTGTCTCTTTAGATATTGAAGGACTATGCCTCATTTCAGTTTATCCCCAATCCATTAACGTTCCACGTCAGAAACCTAAGATCAGTTTTTGGACCCATGGACAGAGGTACAGGAGCAATCCATGCATATCAGTGGCAGGGTACCCATTTTGTCGAGACTATAATGGTGTTGTGAATTGTGAGTGTTCATGCAGCACGTTAACCAATGAGTCAACAAGTGGATATCAACAGGTCTTGAAAAGGAGAAACATTCCCGGGACTGTAATGTGTGAACATAAAACATCAGTGCATCTGATTCAAGCATCAATCGTAACATTAGCTGTACATTACCTTGCTGTGCGAAACTAAAACAACCAACCAACCAACAATCCCTCCCCCCCAAAGCTCCCCCCACCCCCCTCCCTGCCTCCCTGCATGACGAAATCAGGTGATCCGTTTCCCCACCAGTGCAGAGTGCCCGTCGCCTTCCCACCCCTGCAATAACTGGGCCCATTTTCCTCTTGTCAAAAAACATTAACTATGGCGTCCCGCAGGGAGCCTCTCTGAGCCCCACCCTTTTTAATGCCTACGTCTCCTCTCTGGCCAAGATTGGCAGGAAATGGGGCTTTAACATCTGCTCCTATGCTGATGATACTCAGCTTTGAACCGCCTTCGAAGGAAGGCACGAGGACACCAGGAACAATCTAATCAACTGTCTGTCAGAAACAGCAACTTGGATGACAGAACACGGCCTGAAACGGAATGCCGAGAAATCTGAGATCCTGTTTTTCGGAGAGGCTCACCTAATCTGGGACGATACCTGGTGGCCTCAGACACTAGGAAATGCCCCGGAACCAAAACGAGTCGTAAAAAACCTGGGCATCCTATTCGACAACGGAATAACCATGCAGGACCAAATCAGATCACTGTGCGGAAAAAACTTTGCCATGTTAAAGCTTCTAAGAAGACTTTTTTCATGGATCCCCTTGAATTGTAGAAAGACCATCACTCAGGCACTAGTCTCCAGTAGGTTTGGATTACGGGAATACGATCTATGTGGGCATGCCAGACTACCTCTTCTCCCGACTACAGGTGATTCAGAACGCAGCTGCCAAGTTTTTTGCAATAAAAGCAAGTATAGCTCGGCATCAGAATGCCTGAAGGGACTCCACTGGTTGCCTGTGCATCAGAGAGCCAAGTTCAAACTCATGTGCTATACACATAGAGCGCTACACAAACTTGGCCCTCGAATTTTGCAGCACAAAATTTTATTTTACATTCCCACACAACAACTGAGGTCTTGCAATCTCGCTCTAGCCAAAACTAAATGTATTAAGAAGATCAGAGTAGAAGGTCGATCCTTTTCCAATCTGGCGGCCGTTCAATGGAATGAACTCCCCCATGACCTTCGCCGCACGGACGATTATATGGCATTCAGAAAGAAGCTGAAAACAAAACTGTTCCCTAGGTTGCAAACACTGATACTTGTAGCTTGTACCTTGGTTCCCTACTTTTAGTCTGCCGGGTTATTTGATCACTATCATACCAGGACACTGCTTTCCAGCGCCATGATATCCCTCGGGATGATTGATGCGCTTAACAAATACAAATACGAAATGCACTAGACAAGGTGAAATGTGACATTAATAAATATGTAAGATATTTTAAGTTTAGAACTAACATTGATTTTATATTTATTGAAAAGCAAAGGTTTAGCCTTGTCTATTGCAATTTCTACATTATATTACATTTAAATTATTACAATAATGTGTAATGCCTGTGTATAGAATTTGATAGTTTACGAAAAATGATTAAACACACCTGTATGAACAAATTTAGAATGTTGGATTAATGTAAATTTTTGTTTAGGTGCCATTATCATGAAGGCAGCTTGCACCAAATTAGTAATGATATAAAATAATATGTGTGTTTCTTTACATTTTTTAAATGACCACATTACACACATATGCATTGAACGTTAGTAAAATATTGCTCGTAAGAGTGATTTAAAAATGCATGACTCCAGACCTAATGTAAACAGAAAATTCAAACGTAAAAAAGAAGCCTACCTTCGATTTCAGCAACAACAGGGTTGATTTGCTTTGTGGTCAAGTTGCAGCAGCAAAGGCAGGACTTGCACGATCAGGTCTATGATGGAAAAGAAAGTTGAAAAATGAAAAAAGGTCTGTTTCCGCCTTAAATCCCTTCAAAACCACCAACTCAGGTGTGAAGGTTTACCTGCCACAGTTACATTGACAGGAATACACATCATGATTGTCCTGTTGGAAATAATGGCTGTACTCCCTCTGGCAGCTGCTTTTGCATAAGGCTATGGATGCAGGTGAAAAAAACTGGCAGAGACGGCGGCACTCCAATGAACTCTCGTCCATCAAGCCAACAGTATCTAAATAGAGCAGGCGGACTGCCTAGTAGGCGGATGGGGAACCTGACAGAAAGACAACGGCGGGACCAGATCCGCCAAGATCTAAATCAGGCCCTAAGTCAAGTTTGTCCCATGGTTTGGAAGGTACTCACTGGTGATAAAGGAGCTCTTCTAACAATTTTGCTTTTATCGCTCATGGAACAAATTACACAATCCTTAACTTTAGTTTCTACAATATTGTCCAATCCTGGGAAACAATAAATAGCTCTTACTTTGGATTTGGTGATACTTCACCGCATATGTCCTTCACGGGCTAACTCTGCAATTCTGTCCCATAAGTCCTTAGGATACACAAATTGATCGCCTCTTAAAACCATATCATTATTTATTCTCAGTTCACGTCTGACTTCCCAATAATTTCTGACTTCATCCTGTAACCCATTAGGTCTCGCTGGCCAATCCTGGACTATTTTAGCTTTTACCAAATTAAGGGTAACATCTTTCTTTGAACTTTCCAGCTATTCATCCTTCGTAATGCCAGGTAGAAAGATTAGTAACACTGGATCAGGATCTTACAAGTTGGTATCTTCCCCTTTCTCTCCTTCCCAGGGTGATTGGGACAGAAAATCTGCAACAATATTTCTTTTCCGGGTACAAATTCAATTTTGAAACTACATCCCTCCAAATCCATAATCCATTTGGCAATGCGAGGGGTGGATCTCTCCCTACCTTTAGTAGTGAAAACATATGTAAGAGGTTTGTGGTCTGTTTTTAAAACTAATGCCAAACACCACAAAAAGAATTTAAAATGGGAGATGGCCCATTAGCAGGCTAGAGCTTCTGTTTCTATAACAAAATAGTTAAGTTACGCGAATGTTCTTGACACGAATACTACAATTCTCTCTTTACCATCTACTACCTGTGCTAATGAAGCTCCTTTTCCCTTCTCACTAGCATCATTAGTCAATATGGTTTTACGTTTAGTGTCAAAATTACCTAAAGATGGTGCCTCTATTATAGTCTGTTTGATTTTCTCAAATGATTTTTTACAATTATCATTCCATTCAAAATGGGTTCCTTTCTTAGGTACGTTTCTCATCAGTGCTGTGTGATCTGCAATATTCTTTACGTATTTTGACATATATTCCACTAATCCTAGGAATGATTTCAACTCTTCCTTGGTTAGGGAGACGGTGCTTCTCTTACAGCAACCACTAAATCCATTTTAGGTTTTACTCTTTCCTTTGAAATGATGTGTCCTAAGTAACTTACAGACCCTACACCAAATTGGCATTTTTCATGTTTAATAGTTAAGCCTGCCCTGCTGAGTGCAGTGAGAGCTTTTCTTAACGTTTCATAATGTGTTTCAGCAGAATTTCTATACACAGGATGTCATCTTGTAAGCACATGACGTGTTTCATCCCATCTAAAATGTGATGCATTGCCCTTTGGAGCATGGCAGCAGCAGACGCCAATCCAAAGGGCATCCTGCTGTACCTGAACTCTCCAAAAAGTGTAATAAATGATGTGAGTGACTTAGAATTCAGGTGTAGTTTGATCTGGTGATAAGCAGATGATGAGTCAATGATACTATAAAGTAGCCTGCATCCCCAATCACGCTGATCATTTCATCTATTCATGGTAAAGGAAATCTATCCACCCATGTGTTGCTGTTTAAACCTCTTAAGTCAACACATAAACGTAGACCCCTTCCTCCCTGTTTCTCGGTGACCACGATAAAAGCGCGCCATAGTAAACATTTGATAGGTTCCATGATCCCTTGACTTATTAACTCATCAAGTTCTTGTTTCAACGGTTTCTGCATTAAATGGGGGATGGGTCTCACTTTGTGCACTACGAGTGCCACGTTTTACTTTAGCTTGATTTTGTGTTCGAAATGTTTCAAATGACCTATGTTAGAACTGGGATCTCTGGTTGGCTAAGGCTTGCGCCAAAGCCAGGCAGAAACCACCACTCTAGTCAGGGCAAGGGAGTTACACGCTGAAGATAACCCCTGCTCACCCTACTACGAGTGCCACGTTTTACTTTAGCTTGATTTTGTGTTCGAAATTTTTCAAATGACCTAGTTCCTCTTTGAACACTTCTGGAAACTCCCCCCATACTTTCCTGCTGACTGTGAGAAGCTGGCCTGGTAAATAATGTCCACTAATGTAAGTGGGCACCTTGCACCAGTCCAGACAATGCTTATGGGAATATGACACTTTACAACGCATGCGTTACAACGAGTGTCATTACAACACATTTTTTACATCGCAAAATCCATTACAACGCATGTCGTTACAACGCATAATCCATTACAACGCAATTACTATTCTAACTCCGCCGGGGCGTTACTTTGGGGAATGCGTTGTAATGGATTATGCGATGTAATGACATGCGTTGTAATGGATTACGCGTTGTAAAACATTCGTTGTAATGACATGCGTTGTAACGCGTGCGTTGTAAATGATGTTTCCCCCCTTATGGTGATTTAAGAGGTCTTAGACAACCTTAGAAAGCTCTCCACAGCTACCACTCAGAGAGCTTTCTAAGGTTGTCTAAGACTTCTTAAATCACCATAAGGGTTGTCTGGACTGGTGCAAGGTGCCCACTTACATTAGTGGACATCATATACCAGGCCAGCTTCTCACACTGACATTATCTGACTTTATCATCATAACTGGATCGTCACTGTTGGGGTCCAGTTTCATACCGAAATCTCTTTGATGACGCCAACGTAGTAAGTTAGAACCCTTCTCAGCAATATATATCTTTCCCTCAGTAGAGCGAACTTTAAAACAAATATTCATGTTGTGCATTCCTACTAGGGGTATGGGATCTTGGTTATACCACCCTGGTTTAATGTCTACACATTGTTTACAGTACCCTTTATCTTTAAATTTCTACTAACATGTTTTCTTATCAATAAAGGTATATGGTGAACAAGAGTCTGTGCATACCTTTACTTTAACTACATCCAACATTACTTCAAAAGTGGGCTAGTCATTTCCCCAATTCCCAATTAACAACCTGGAAAATGAATTTGTGATCATTGCATTCTGTCTCTTCCACAACATGCACTTGTTTATATTCTTCCTTCGCATTTTTGCACACTTTGGTTTAGTGTCCCCTTTTGTTACACTTACTACAAATGTGCAGGACAAATGATCATAATTACCATAACAATAGCATTTCTTTCTCTCTTTATCAAATTTAATTGCCCACGTTATACATTGTATTTCCTGTCCCTTTTTACACTCTTCTTTTCTTTAGTGTGGTCTTCCTTGTCGGTTTGACTTTTCACCACATGAATAGTTTTGGACACATTACTCTGCTTCATCTCTTTCATACATTCTGCTGTGTGTTCTATGCTCTTGGCCAGAGGTCTTAGACAGCCTTAGAGAGCTCTCTAAGTGGTAGCTGTGGCGAGCTGCCTTCAGGCTCAGTCTTGAAGGAGTCTAAAGCAGCTTGTTTTACCAGAATGCAATCTTATAGTATAGATTAAACTAAAAAGAACCACACAAAGTATTTATAAAAATATGTATTTGCACTATCTAGTACGTTACAGTATCTCCCACATGGAGATAGACACAAAGCACACAATACTTTAGCAAAGAAATCACAGTAAATAGCACTAATACACAGGTGGCCCCAGGGAGGGGGACCCAAACCATATACTAAGAAAGTGGTATAAGAACCACGACTTGAGTCAGGACAATGTCAAGAGGACGCAGAATTGCTGGGGACCCACAGAACCACCCAACGTAAGTAGATAGGGACCCCACGGAGAGTGTGTACAGTGTGTAAACACGACCGCGTGCGCCGTACAAGTCTATGTGCAAGTCGCGGTTGGATTTTTAAAGATTAGGGACCCTTCCCAGTGGACCCTGAAGAAACCTTATGGAAGACAGAAGGTTGGACAGCCACTCCACCCATGGATACTGTGGTACCCAAGTTACCTATCCCAGGGAAGCCGGGTGCATAGGTGTGAAGTGGCGTCGGAAACCGCTGTCGAACCCAATGGAGGACTTCAGGAAAGTGCCGCTGCTGGAAGAGGAGAAAGTGTCTGGAGGAATCCAAACATGGATTCTTGAAGAGGAGTGCCTGAAAGCAGAGGGGACAGAGTCTATGTCACTCAGGGGTGACCAGGAGACTTGGAAGATGAATGCCCTCTAATGTCGGGTGCTTCAGGCAAGATGTCGATGACCTTGACTCTGCAGCTGTGAGGACCAGGCGATGCTGAGGAAGACCAGGACCCATATACAAGCTGTCCCATGAAGGATGTCAAGTGCTGAGGGGTTGGTGTCCAGCGGGAGCACCAACAAGCCTTGGCAAATGCAACCAACGCAGGAAGTCAAGAAGGTGCAAAGTTGGGACCAGCAAGGTCCAGGGGACTCAACACAAGCAGGGGAGTCTGGGCAGGCCCCGAGGAATCAGGGGAGCCCAAAAAAACAAGTTTGACCCTCAAGTGGACCCACAGGCTAGAGGCACTGGAGTTGCGAGAGGACCTCAAGCAGCTCACCAAAAGATGCAGGCCACGATGCACACCATGTGGTGTGGCTGAAAGTTCTGGTCACTGGAGGTGCTTGAGGTTGGGGCTACTTGTAGCCCGAAGTTCTTCTTGCAAAGACGACAACAAGCCTCTGAAACTGCAAAGTGGATGTGGTACTCAGGGGTTCGGTTATTGCAACCCCCACGAGGACTACTGGCCTCAAACTTGGTGAGAGGGTAGAGAAGGCCTTGGGAGCTGTGGAAAATCACCACCTGTGATGCAGAGCCCATGAAGTCCAGAGGAGCTAAGGATCTGCAGACCGGTCAACTTAGTTGCGGTGTCTGTGAATGCAGGGGAGTGACTCCTTCACTCCAGGGGAGATTACTTTGGTTGTCCTTGATGCTTCACAGGCCTTGGAAGTTCCTGTATGATGCACAGGCACAGACTATGCAGCAGACTGGAAGGGAGATGAAGCCAGGCCCAAACGAAGTCCAGCGAAGTCCCCAGACGGTAGAAGTGCAATGGTGTCTGATCTGAATCTTATCCCACGGTGAATCTAGAGACCTACACACAGGTAATCCCTTAAGTGCCCTAGGGAAAGGGTTGGGAAGATTCAGGGGATGCTCCCAGGGGAGGGTCTGGACAGGGGGAGGTTACTCCTGTGTCCTTTGTCCAGTTTCGCCCCAGAGTGGGAGCCAACGGCTCCCAGGACTGGTTTGAACTGGACTATGCACAGGGACACCAAGTGTGCCCCTCATGCAGACTTTCTGGTGCTGGCAATCACACCCATCCAGCGCTAATACACTAAATCCTGTCTGGGAGGTGGTCACACCTCCCTGTGACAGGATACCTATTGTTCCACCTTCCTCTGCTTGAGCTTGGCTCAGCAGCAGGAGGGCAGAAATGTGTCTCTGGTCAGCAGCAACCATTTTGTGCTGTCCGGGTCAAGAAGGCTGGTACCGGGAACACTGAGAGCCTAACGGAAGGCTCTTCCAGGGCTTGGAATCATACCTCCACACTGTTTACGCTGCTTCACTGACAACCCGGTAGAATGGACTCCGTAACCTACAGGGGTGTCCGACTCCTGCAGGTGCACCCTCTCACTTAGAACCAAGCACCCTGCCCTCAGGATTGCAAAGGCCTGCTATAGGGGTGACTTATAGGTTTTAAGTGCAGTGACCCTTAGATATAGTAAATCTATATCTAGAGCGACCCCTGACCTTGACTGGTAGGTCGCTCCCCCACCACACAGCTCCGTCTGTGTGCCCTGCTGCTGCCCCTGATTGTGCTCGTTTTTCCTTTCTGTGCCCCCTTGCTGCCCCTGATTGTGCTCGTTTTTCCTTTCTGTGCCCCCCTTGCTGCCCCTGATTGTGCTCGTTTTTCCTTTCTGTGCCCCCTTGCTGCCCCTGATTGTGCTCGTTTTTCCTTTCTGTGCCCCCCTTGCTGCCCCTGATTGTGCTCGTTTTTCCTTTCTGTGCCCCCCCTTGCTGCCCCTGATTGTGCTCATTTTTTCCTTTCTGTGCCCCCTTGCTGCCCCTGATTGTGCTCGTTTTTCCTTTCTGTGCCCCCTTGCTGCCCCTGATTGTGCTCGTTTTTCCTTTCTGTGCCCCCTTGCTGCCCCTGATTGTGCTCGTTTTTTTTCCTTTCTGTGCCCCCTTGATGCCCTGATTGTGCTCGTTTTCCCTTCTGTGCCTGTTTCCCGCCGCTGCGCCCTGCGGCCCCGCCCCTCACTGCCCATTCGCTGCCCCATTCCCTGCTCCTCCCTCCCACCTCCCCATTTATGGCGGCCGCTGCGTGGTGAAGAGAGCGACCCCTGACCTTGACTGGTAGGTCGCTCCCCCACCACACAGCTCCGTCTGTGTGCCCTGCTGCTGCCCCTGATTGTGCTCGTTTTTCCTTTCTGTGCCCCCTTGCTGCCCCTGATTGTGCTCGTTTTTCCTTTCTGTGCCCCCCTTGCTGCCCCTGATTGTGCTCGTTTTTCCTTTCTGTGCCCCCTTGCTGCCCCTGATTGTGCTCGTTTTTCCTTTCTGTGCCCCCCTTGCTGCCCCTGATTGTGCTCGTTTTTCCTTTCTGTGCCCCCTTGCTGCCCCTGATTGTGTTCGTTTTTCCTTTCTGTGCCCCCCTTGCTGCCCCTGATTGTGCTCGTTTTTCCTTTCTGTGCCCCCCTGCTGCCCCTGATTGTGCTCATTTTTTCCTTTCTGTGCCCCCCTTGCTGCCCCTGATTGTGCTCATTTTTCCTTTCTGTGCCCCCCCTTGCTGCCCCTGATTGTGCTCGTTTTTTCCTTTCTGTGCCCCCTTGCTGCCCCTGATTGTGCTCGTTTTTTTTTTTCCTTTCTGTGCCCCCTTGATGCCCTGATTGTGCTCGTTTTCCCTTCTGTGCCTGTTTCCCGCCGCTGTGCCCCTGCGGCCCCGCCCCCTCACTGCCCATTCGCTGCACCATTCCCTGCTCCTCCCTCCCACCTCCCCATTTATGGCGGCCGTGCCGCTGGCGCGCCGAAGGCGCGCCTAAGGCAAGCCCGTCTGCGCCCGTCCGCGCCGTGACCGCGCCCAGCGCCAGACCCCCTGGTCCGGGCATCCCCCGCGCCCGCCACATCAACAGACGCTGATACGACGCCAGCACCCTCCACGCACTCAACTCCGGAAAAGATCACGCCTGCTACCAGGCCACCCCGAAGCGCACCCAAGGGCCCTTCACCTGCCGGAACTGCAGCTTCGCCAGCACCCGCCCCGCCAAACCACCGCCCAGGAAAGAACCCAACTACCTCAGATGCATCCTCCTCAACACCCGCTCCGCCCGCAAACACGCCATCGAACTCTGGGACCTTCTCGACTCAACCTCCCCAGACGTCGCATTCCTGACGGAGACCTGGCTGAATCCCGCTTCAGCCCCCGACATCGCCATTGCCATCCCGGACGGATACAAGATCACCCGCAGGGACCGCACCAACGGAGTCGGAGGAGGCATCGCCATCGTCCACAGGAACACCCTCAGAGTCTCAACCAACACCGACGACACCCTCAGCACCGCCGAACACATGCACTTCCAGATCCACACCGATCCCAACACCACCCTCAGAGGAACCCTCATCTACAGACCCCCGGACCCCGACCACAGTTCAGCGATTCCATCGCTGACTTCGTCCAGCACACACGCCATCGCCTCCACGGACTACATCCTCCTCGGGGACCTGAACTTCCACCTCGAGAACAACAAGGACACCAACTCCACCACCCTGATCGACAACCTCGCCACCCTCGGACTCAGACAGCTCGTGACTACACCCACCCACGCCGCCGGCCACACGCTACTACTCCATCTTTTCCGCAAGCCCACACGTCTCCTTCAACCACACCTCCGAACCCCACTGGACTGACCACCACTGCATCCACTTCACCTACAGGAAGCCCACCACGCACCACCGCACTGAACAAATGCCTCGCCGCTGCTGGAGCAGAGTCACGGAAGACCAGCTAACCACAACCCTCGCCCTGAGCCCACCCGCCGAACCCTCCGACCCCGACACCGCCGCCCGCAACCTCAGACAGTGGATCGACGACTGTGCCAACACCCTCGCCCCGCTCAAGAATCCGCCCAACAGCCACACCAGCAAGAAAGCCACCTGGTTCACCGAAGACCTCCAGGCCTCCAAACGAACATGCCAAAAACTGGAGAAGATCTGGCTCCACGAACGGACAGCGGACAGCTACGCCGCCCACAAGAGCGCCACCCGCAGTCACCATCACCTCATCAGATCCGCCAAAAGGGCCTCACTCAAAGACCGCCTAGACAACAACGCACACAACAGCAAAGAGCTCTTCAACATCGTGAAGGAGCTCTCCAACCCCAGCTCCAACACCAACGACATCCAGCCGTCGCGAGACCTGTGCGACTCACTGGCCACCTTCTTCCACCGCAAAATTGCCGACATCCACGACAGCTTCAACACCACGACCGCCCCGGCAACCACCGAGACCACTGCCCCCACAACCACCAACCGCCTGCTCTCCTGGACCAACATCAACGTCGAGGACACCAGCGAGATCATGAACACCATCCACTCCGGTTCACCGCTAGACCCGTGCCCTCACCACATCTTCAACAAAGCCAGTACAGCCATCGCGCCCCATCTCCGGAAAATAATCAACATCTCCTTCGAGACAGCAACCTTCCCGGAAAGCTGGAAGCACGCCGAGATCACCACCTTGCTCAAGAAACCCAAGGCAGACCCCAAGGACCTCAAGAACTTCCGACCCATCTCTCTGCTCCCGTTCCCCGCGAAGGTCACCGAGAAAATCGTCAACAAACAACTGACCCGCTACCTCGAGGAGAACAACATCCTGGACCCTTCCCAGTCCGGCTTCCGCAGCAACCACAGCACCGAAACCGCCCTCATGGCCGCCACCGATGACATCAGGACCCTGCTAGACAACGGAGAAACAGCAGCCCTCATCCTCCTGGACCTATCAGCCGCCTTCGACACGGTCTGCCACCACACACTACGAACACGCCTTCACGATGCCGGGATCCAAGAGAAGGCCCTGGACTGGACCACATCCTTCCTTTCCGGCAGAACACAAAGCGTCCGCCTCGCCCCTTCCGATCCAAGGCCACCAAGATCATCTGCAGCGTACCCCAAGGCTCCTCCCTCAGCCCAACGCTGTTCAACATCTACATGGCACCCCTCGCCCACGTCGCCCGACAGCACAACCTCAACATCATCTCCTACGCCGACGACACCCAGCTGATCCTCTCCCTCACCAAAGACCCTCACACCGCCAAAGCCCACCTCCACGAAGGAATGAAGGCCGTTGCCGAATGGATGAGGACCAGCCGCCTGAAGCTGAACTCGGACAAGACGGAGGTCCTCATCCTTGGTTCCAACCCTTCAGCCTGGGACGACTCCTGGTGGCCAACATCACTGGGAACAGCCCCGCAACCCACCGACCACGTACGCAACCTAGGAGTCATCCTCAACCCCACCCTCTCCATGACTAAGCAGGTCAACGCCGTTTCCTCATCCTGCTTCAACATCCTCCGAATGCTCCGCAGGATCTTCAAGTGGATCCCCACCGAAACAAGAAAAACAGTCACCCAGGCCCTCGTCACCAGCAGGCTGGACTACGGAAACGCCCTCTACGCAGGAACGACGGCTAAGCTCCTGAGACGGCTGCAACGCATCCAGAACGCCTCTGCACGTCTTATCCTCGACATCCCCCGACGCAGCCACATCACACCCCACCTGAGAGACCTGCACTGGCTCCCTGTCAACAAGAGGATAACCTTCAAGCTCCTCACCCACGCACACAAAGCACTCCACAACTCCGGACCAGCCTACCTCAACAGACGACTCAGCTTCTACACCCCCACCCGCCAGCTCCGCTCGACCAGCCTCGCCCTCGCCACAGTCCCCCGCATCCGGAAAACGACCGCCGGCGGCAGATCCTTCTCCCACCTCGCCGCCAAGACCTGGAACCCCCTCCCCACCAACCTCCGACAGACCCAAGACCTACTGGCCTTCAGAAGACTCCTCAAGACCTGGCTCTTCGATCAGTAGCAGCACCACCCCCTCTTCCCCCAGTGCCTTGAGACCCTCGTGGGTATGTAGTGCGCTTTATAAGTGACATGATTGATTGATTGATTGATTGATTAGTAAGTGGTGCATGCACCAACTTGCACAGGCTGCAATGGCAGGCCTGTAGTTCCAATTTGAATGGACTCCCATGGGTGGCATAATACATGTTTCAGCCCATGGAGGACCTCTGGGGTACCTATGCCCTGGGTACATGGGTATCATATACTAGGGACTGACAAGGGTACACCAGTATCCAATCTGGGATGTACCTAAGTACTGAAATTACCAATTTAAGAAGAAAGCAGATAGACTGGGGTCCTGATTAGCAGGATCCCAGCCAGACTAGTCAAAAACAGCATCACATCAAGCAAAAACTGGGGGTAACCATAAGAAGCAGATCCTACTTTCCTACACAACCCCCCTCCCAAATGTAAGGAGATGAGACTAACCTTGCCCAGTTGAGTCTTCATGTTCTAAGTGGAAATATCTGGAGAGTCCATCTGCATTGGCATGGTTACTCCCAGGTCTATGTTCCACTGTATAGTCCATCCCCTGTAGGGACATGGACCACCTCAAATGTTTGGGGTTTTCACCCTTCATCTGTTTTAGCCATAAGAGGGGCTTATGGTCTGTCTGAACAATGAAGTGAGTGCCAAACAAGTATGGCATCAACTTCTTCTTTACTGTGGCCCGGACCACAGTAAAGGCTTCCCTCTCTATAGCTGACCAACGTTTCTCTCTGGGAGTCAACCTTCTGCTGATAAAAGCTACTGGTTGATCCTGGCCCTCTGCATTAAGTTGTGACAACACAGCCCCTACCCCCAACTCAGATGCATCTGTTTGGACAATGAACTGCTTAGAGTAGTCAGGACTTTGCAGAATGGGAGCAGTGCACCTGGCCTGCTTGAGATCATCAAATGCCTTCTGACAGCTAACTGTCCACTGAACTTTCTTGAGCATTTTCTTGGATGTCAGATTATTCAAAGGAGTTACTATGGACCCATAGCCTTTGACAAATCTTCTGTAGTACCCAGTCAGGCCCAAGAAAGCTCTGACCTGAGTCTGGGTAGTTGGAGCAACCTAGTCCATTATGGTCTGGATTTTGCTCTGAAGCGGTTGAACCTGGCCTACACCCACAAGGTGGCCCCGGTACACAACCTTGCTCTGCCCTATCTGGCACTTAGTGGCCTTGATAGTGAGCCTCCAAAATATTCTTCAGGTGGATCAGGTGATCCTCCCAGGTGGAGCTAAAGACAGCTATGTCATCAAGATATGCTGCACTATAGGCTTCCAGACCTGTGAGAACTTTATTCACCAGCCTTTGGAATGTGGCAGGTGCATTCTGCAAACCAAAGGTCATCACAATAAATTGATAATGCCCTCTAGGGGTTGAGAATGCTGTTTTTGGTTTGGCATCCTCAGCTAGTCTGATTTGCCAATAGCCAGCAGTTAGGTCAAATGTGCTCAAGAACTTGGCTGAGGCCAAATTGTCAATAAGCTCATCTGTCCTGGGAATTGGATGAGCATCAGTCCAAGTGACTGCATTGAGTCCCCTGTGGTCAACACAAAACCACATCTCTCTCTTACCACCCTCGGTGTGAGGTTTTGGTACCAAGACTATCTGAGGGCTCAATCACTCCCAACTCTAGCATCTTTTGGACCTCTGTCCTTATGCAATCCCTGACATGGTCAGGCTGCCTGTAGATTTTATTCTTGACAGGTAGACTCTCACCTGTGTCCACTTCATGGGTACACCAGGTGGTTTGACTGGGTGTCAGGGAGAACATATGCCTGTATTGATTGATGCCCTTCCTGCAATCCATCTGCTGTTGGTCAGTGAGGCTGCCTGCCAAGGCTACACCATCAACTGACCCATCATCAGGGTTTTGTGAGAGGGTCACTCTCTCCCTTCTGTCCCTCATCAGTTGCCATGAGCAAGCCTATGTCAGCCCTGTCTACAAAAGGTTTCAGCCTGTTTACATGAGCACCATATGGGGGCTCCTGGGTGTACCACGGTCCACCAGGTAGGAGGCCTCACCCTTTTGTTCAATGATAGTGTGGGGTCCACGCCATTTGTCTTGGAGAGCTTCTGGGGCTACACATTCCAACACCCACACTTTCTGACCTGGCTTGTAGACAGTCAGGACAGCCTTTTGGTCGTGCCAAGCTTTTTGCAATTCTTGGCTGGCCTCCAGATTTTTACTTGCCTTCTTCATGTACTCAGCCATCCTGGAGCGGAGACCAAGGACATAGTCCACTATGTCTTGTTTGGGAAGTTTGAGAAGTAACTCCCATCCCTCCTTCACCAAACACAAGGGACCCCTAACTGGATGCCCAAACAGAAGTTCAAAAGGGCTGTAGCCAACCCCCTTCTGAGGGACCTCTCTGTAGGTAAAGAGAAGGCAGGGCAGAAGGACATCCCATTTTCGCCTAAGATTTTCTGGGACGCCCATGATCATGCCCTTCAGGGTTTTTATTAACCTTTCAACTAACCCATTGCATTGAGGATGATAGGGTGTGGTGAATTTGTAATTCACACCACACTCTTTCCACATTGCAGTAATATAACTGGACATTAAGTTTGTACCTCTGTCAGTTAAAACCTCCTTAGGAAATCCCATCCTGGAAATAATTCCCAAGAGGGCCCTTGCCACCACAGGAGCTGTAGTGGTCCTAGGGGGAATTGCTTCTGGGTACCTAGTGGCATGGTCCCCCACCACTAGTATGTAACTGTGCCCAGATGCTGTAGGAGGGTTCATGGGACCATTGATGTCAATCCCAACCCTCTCAAAGGGAACCGCCACCACTGGGAGTGGTATCAGAGGGCCTTTATGGTACCACCTGCTTTACCACTGGCTTGGCAAGTGGCACATGAGCAACAAAACTCCTTTGTGTCCTCAGATATGTGAGGCCAGTGAAAGTGAGGGACAAGCCTGTCCCAAGTTTTACTTTGGCCTAAGTGTCCTGCCAGGGGAACGTCATGTGCTAGGGTGAGTAGGAAGCCCCTAAACTTCAGAAGTATAACCAACCTCCTGGTGGCACCAGGCTTGGGGTCTCTACCCTCTGAGTAAAGGAGTCCCTCATCCCAGTAGATCCTGTGGGACCCACGGATATTCCCAGCAGCCTCAGCAGCAGCTTGCTGTCTGAGGGGTTCAAGAGAGGGGCAGATTTGCTGCTCCAAACTCAAGTCTGCCCTGGAAGGGCCTCCTGCCCCCAAGAACTCAAACTGGTCAGGCTCAAGTTCATCTGGGGCAGTTCCTTCACAGGGACTAAGATCCTCTCCCTCCAGAGACTGATCCTCACTTTGAGTCTGGGGGAAGACACAGCCTTACCCCTCCTGCTCTTTCTCTTGGCAGGCACCTGGTCCATTGGTCCAGGATCCAGGGACGGTTAAGTGGATGTCAGTTTGGCTTGTGACCTGGTCACAGCAAACACATCTTCAGAGATGCCCAACATTGCTGAATGAGTCCTAAATTCAACTACAGCCCAGGCTGAAGTCTCCGAATCATTGCCCAACAAACTATCTACTGGTAGGTCTGAACTTACCAAAGACTTTTTAGGGCCAGTTACCCCTCCCCAGCTGAAATTAACAACTGCCAAGGAATGGTCGGTCCTGACATTGTTTGCATTGGTCTCTTGGTACATTTCTCCAAGTATGATTTGTCTAGGAGACACAAGTTTCTCTGTTACCATTGTGACACTGGCCCCTGTGTCCCCATAGGTCATTACCTCTGTTCCATTGATCAAAGGCTGTTGTCTGTGCTTGCCCAGGTTACTGGGGCTGACAAGTAAGGTAGCAATATCTATGCCACCATCACAGATTAGAACAGCCTGAGCTGGAGTTCTGAATAAGCCAGAACCCAACTCAGATCCCAAGGTTAACCCCACTATTCCCTTGTTCCCTGTACCACCACTTGTGCTAGGGGAAGCAGTTGCCTTAGGGGAAGTGGTGGTAGGAGTAGTCTCCTTGGCTTTTGGACAATCAGCATCCTTTGTCCAATTGGCTTTCACCTTACAAAAGTAACACCAAGATTTGTTTTTGCCTTTTCCCTTGTTGGATTGTGATTCCCCCCCAGATGCAGGTTTTTGGGGCCCTGATGAAGACTCCTTTTTGTCTTTACCCTTGTCCCCACCCTTACCTTGAGCCTTAGAAGAATCTTGCTTCTTCTGGTCACCACTATTGTTCTGGGTTTTCTGCTTCACCCTGGTCCTGACCCATTTATCTGCCTTCTTTCCCAATTCTTGGGGAGAAGTCAGATCTGAGTCCACCAGGTACTGATGCAATAGATGGTTTTGGCAATTATTAAGGATCGGCTCCCTCATAATCAAATTGTACAATCCATCAAAATCATGCACCTTGCTGCAAAGCAACCAACATTCCAGAGCCTTAATAGCACTATCCGCAAAGTCTACCCAGTCCTGATTCTGTGCCTTCTGGGTGTCTCTGAACTTAATCCTGTATTGTTCAGTGATTAAGCTAAACCCATCAATGAGAGCACTCTTCAAAACTGAGTAATTGTCAGCATCATCTTCTCTAACAGTGAGGAGCTTATCTCTACCTTTGTAAGCAAAGGAGAGCCACAAGATAGCTGCCCACTACTCTAGATGGACCTTCTGCACTTTACAGGCTCTCTCTAAAGCAGTTATCCATTTGTGGGTGTCATCCCCAACATAGTAGGGAGGGACAATCTTGCTCAGGTTCCTATGGTCAAAGGACTGTTCCTTAAATTCTAGGGACACTGTTGCTGCCACCATGGGACTCTAGTCCCAATTTCTTCCTAGCCTTCTGGACCTCTAGGGACTCTCTGTCAAGGGCCAACTGTTCTTTCCTGAGCCTAAGCCTAGCTTTAACAAGTTCAAGCAGTTGGTACTCCCTATCCAAAGAGTTCCCTCCTTTACTAGAAATGGAGGTCCCTACTGATTGTCTTGAAGTATTGGATTCTGCAGAGGAGGATCTAGACCTCTTAGGTCTACTCTGCACCTTCCCAAGAGGTTCAAAGGGGGCATCCTCTTGGCCCTCTGTGTTATCCTCTGGGAGGTCTGAATCGTCCAGGTGGAAGTCATCAGACTCCACCTGGTCAGGGTTAGATTCTAGGTCAAAGAGGGGTTTCCCTCCTGCCCTTCCTGCTTCCACACCCTCCGCCTCCTTCGTAAGACCTTCAAATGGATCCCCCTCGAACACAGAAAGACCGTAACTCACGCCCTGGTCACCATCAGACTCGACTATGGCAACACACTCTACGCTGGAATAAACAAAAACCTCACCCGCAAGCTACAGAACATCCAGAACGCAAGACTGATCCTCAACCTGCCAAAACACTGCCACATCTCCCAGCACCTGAGCACATTCCACTGGCTCCCCGTCGAGGCGAGAACCACCTTCAAGATACTCACCTACGCACACAAGGCCCTCCACGGCACCGGACCAGCATACTTGAACAGCCAACTCAAATTCCACTCACCCCAAAGGACCCTACGATCAGCCCAGCTCTCCTACGCCGTGGTCCCCCGCACCAGAAAGACCAGATCGGGAGGCCACTCCTTCTCCTTCCTCGTGGCCAAAGCCTGGAACGCCCTTCCGCTCCACCTCAGACAGACAACATCTCTCCCCATCTTCGTAAGAAACCTCAAAACCTGGCTCTTCGACAGACCCCCACCTTGATGGATTGGATCCTGCACCCCCCCCCTCCCCCTAACGCCTTGAGACCCTCGCAGGTGAGTAGTCGCGCTTAACAAACCCCTGATTAATTGATTGATCTTCATTCCCTGGCACACCCACTCTGTTCTGTTCATCTGACCCAGAGGCTTTCCTCAGGTCATACAATAGTAACACCTCTACAAGGCGTTGAGTGTTGGCACTTCTCCCTGTCTTCAGCTTTCTAGATGCACACAGTGCTTTCAGTTCTTGGAACGAAAGTTCACTGTATCTAGTAGGCAGAGAGCCACTGGCTTCTCCTTTAGTAGACATACTAAGTGAGGTGTGGTGTTTCACCTACCTAACCTAGTGGGAACTAAACTCTATGAGGTTGGAGAAAGGGTGTGCTAGACCCTTGACTTACCCAACCCTAGGTTCAGTAGAACTTACTTATTCTAAGCTTGTATTTACATGTGCCTAGTAGTAGTGATGGTTTTTCAGTTAATCAATACAAAGATTTATCTGGTAAAACAATGCAGGCTTGAATCCCAACCCCTGCACACCCATGTGAGAAGCTGGCCTGGTATATGATGTCCACTAATGTATTGTTTACATATTTTGACATATTTTCCACTAATCCTAGGAATGATTTCAACTCTTCCTTGGTTAGGGAGACGGTGCTTCTCTTACAGCAACCAATAAATCCAGTTTAGGTTTTAGTCCTTCCTTTGCAATGGTGTGTCCTAAGTAACTTACAAACCCTACCTCAAATTGGCATTTTTCATGTTTAATAGTTAAACCTGCCCTGCTGAGCTCAGTGAGAGCTTTTCTAAATGTTTCATCATGTGTTTCAGCAGAATTTCTATACACAAGGATATCATCTTGAAAGCACATGACATGTTTCATCCCGTCTAAAATGTGATTCATTGCCCTTTGGAAGATGGCAGCAGCAGGCGCCAATCCAAAGGGCATTCTGCTGTACCTGAACTCTCCAAAAGGTGTAATAAATGATGTGAGTGACTTAGAATCTAGGTGTAGTTTGATCTGGTGATAAGTCAATGATACTATAAAGTAACCTGCATCCCCAATCATGCTGACCATTTCATCTATTCATGGTAAAGGAAATCTATCCACCCATGTGTTGCTGTTTAAACCTCTTTAGTCAACACATAAGCGTAGACCCCTTCCTCCCTGTTTCTCGGTGTCCATGATAGAAGCGCGCCATAGTGAACATTTGATAGGTTCCATGATCCCTTGACTTATTAACTCATCAAGTTCTTGTTTCAACGGTTTCTGCATTAAATGGGGGATGGGTCTCACTTTGTGCACTACGAGTGCCACGTTTTACTTTAGCTTGATTTTGTGTTCGAAATGTTTCAAATGACCTATGTTAGAACTGGGATCTCTGGTTGGCTAAGGCTTGCGCCAAAGCCAGGCAGAAACCACCACTCTAGTCAGGGCAAGGGAGTTACACGCTGAAGATAACCCCTGCTCACCCCCATGGTAGCTTGGCACGAGCAGTCAGGCTTATCCCAGAGGCAATGTGTAAAGCGTTTGCGCAACACACACACACAGCAGCAACAAACTAGGCACACCACAAAAGAAACTCCACACAAGGTTATATAAAAAATAGCCTTTGTATTATCATAAACACATTAGAAACCTAATCACACATTTACACTGTGCCAACTGGCACCAGTCAATATTCACAGGGGATTATATACAGGACCAGGCCAAACGGGCCACGGTCAGAACCATCAGAACAGGTAAGTAAATGCAAATATAAAACACAACCAGTAACTACTGGTACCATAATGACCTAAGCATTATCATATTAGCATTAGACACCCTCCTAAAATATCATAGCATGACATTAGGCATAACCACATTAGCGTTAGACACCCTCCTAAGCATAAACACATTACGCATTAGGCCTCACCAGCATAACCACATTATGCAATAACCTCATGAGCATAAACATCATTAGAGGCATAAATCAGGGTGCATAAATCACATGGCACATCATACATAAATCACAGTAGGGCCCTGCGCCCTACCAACCTACAACTGACCCCCAGGCCAACTGGCCTTTCGCTGGGGCTCAAATGCCCTCTGTCCCAAAGTGTCAGGGCTGGCTGCCAATGCAGCAGAATCCCCAAAGTGCGCAATTGCGCAGGCCTAAACGTGGCAGCTGCCGCTAACTGCGGTGCAGCTGTGCAGACAAAGATGTGGGTACTGGCACGCACTGTGCCCTCCGGCCCCCTCTGGGTCCCCACTGGGATTCTCTAAATGATTATGCGCAACGTTGCAGCTGCCCACTGTCAGGTGGGGCAGCTGGGAGAAATGCCTTGGCACTACTGTGCCCTCTGAGCCCCCACTGGGACTCTAATCATTCAAATTGCCCCAAACGCTGCAGCTGCCCGCTAACTGGCAGTGCAGCTGAGAAGAAATGACCACTGTCAACACGAAGCACAAATGGTAGCCCCACTTCGGGACTATTGAAGAAAAATTGCCCCCACGTTGCAGCTGCCCGCTAACTGCGGCGCAGCTGGGTAGAATAAACCAGCATGGGCACTCAACGTGCCTAGGGAGCACTAAAAACAACAAAAGGCTCTCAGCTCAGCCCCACTCACCGGGGCTGTCCGGGGGCTCCTCCGGCGCTGCTCTCGGCCTCCGGCGACTTCTCTCTCGGCTCTTCTTGCTCCCGCGGGGCTCTCTCCACTCACGGGAGCCCCGCTCACCAATCAGGCCTTGCTTTCGCCTTGCTTCACTTCGCCAAGTCCCCCTTCCTGGGACCGGGACTTCGACGGGGACTCGGGGAGCCCGCGAGGCTCCAGGTGGCTTCCCCAAGGCAGGGGGAGGCGGAAGTGGAGCCCGCAAGGCTCTGATCAGCTGCCTCAAGGCCCCGCCCACAGTCAGGCAAGGCCGCCTGACTTCCTGGACCGAACCGGGCCGCAGCGGTGACTCCTTCTTCGGCGCGGCTATGCGGGGTGGGCACCCGCCTTCCAATACTCCCAAAAGCGGGGTAGACACCCGCCGACAGAGTCCATTAGCGGGGTGGGCACCCGCTCAATGGGCACAATGCGGGGTGGGCACCCGCGGCTCAAATATGAACACGTGAGCGGGGTGGGCACCCGCCAGTCAGCACAGAATGCGGGGTGGGCACCCGCTCCTTGCAGCAGCTCGGGGGAATCCCTCCGCTGGGGATTCCCTCTCTCTCCAGCAGCACAGCGCTGCAGACCCACCAAAACGCTCCTCTCTGGCACATAAGATCCCAGCGCTCACAATGCACTAAGCCCACAACTCTTGGAAGTCCTCAGAGCTCAAGGAGCACAGCTGGGCCCAGGAGTCCAGCAGTCAGGAAAAAGTCCTTGGGGCTGGGGACACCCCAGCAGGGCGCAGCAGGCAGGCCAGCACGCAGGGACCCCCAAGAAGCTGCAGCTGGGTCCCACGGCGGTTTCTCCGGGCAGGGTGTCCCCCCCATCCCAGGTAAACACAAGAACAGAACATTTTCATGGGGTCACAGCCCCTATATTTATACTTAGCATTCCTTTGTCTGCAGTGCAGGGCATGGGGGAACCAGATGCAACTGGTTCAGGGGGGATTTGGAGCACTTTGTTTTCCAAGCTCCTCTTCCCCTTTGTCAGGTGGGGGCTCAGTGATCAGACACACCACAGGGGGCGGAGCCAGCATTGTAAAGGTTGGGCACAGTCCTATTCAGGGTCAGGGGATTACTCCTCCCACTACTCTCAGCACAGATGTCCCATTCAGCCTAGTGCTGACTCACCCTGCCCCTCCTGGAGCCACACACACCTCCCAGCCCCTGTCACTCACAAGCCAGACATGCAATTCACATCAGGCAGGCAGACACATAGCACACAGAAATGCCAACTTCTAAAAGTGGCATTTCTAAAATAGGTATAATAAATCTGCACACACCATTGCGCAGCATTTATTATCACTATTCCAAATATACCAAATTTGACCACGCTGCGCCTCTCATATCAGGAATTACCACTGAAACACTTATCAGGGAATCCCCAATGCATTCCTATGGGAGGGCAGCCCCACAGTAGTGAGAAACCAAAATGGCTGTTTGTCACTACCAGGACATGTCACACACTCAAGGTACATGTCCTATCTTTTACCTACAATGCACCCTGCCCATAGGGCTAGCTAGGGCCTACCTTAGGGGTGACTGACATGTAGTAAAAGGGGGGTCACGGACATGGCACACACTTTAGGTGCCACGTCACAGCGGCATTAACACTGCGCGCACAGGCCCTGCAATGGCAGAGGCCTGAGTTAGGTTTGAAAGGCTACTTTGGTGGGTGGCGCAATCAGCGCTGCAAGCCCGCCAGTAGCATTTAATTTTCCAGCCCTGGGTATAGGGGATACCACTTTACAAGGGACTGACAGGTAAATTAAATAGGCCAAACAGGTGTAGACCAATCTTACCATATTTATCAGAGAGAGCACACGCACTTTACACTGAACAGCAGTGCTAAAGTGCCCAGAGTCCTAAAACTACCAACACTATGTCAGAAAAAAAGCTAGGAGAAAGGCAAAAAGTTTAGGGATGACCCTGCAAAAAGGGCCAAGTCCAACAACCTAGTTCCTCTTTGAACACTTCTGGAAACTCACCCCATACTTTCCTGCTGACTGTGAGAACCTTAGAAAGCTCTCCACAGCTTTCTAAGGTAGTCTAAGACCTCTTAAATCACCATAAGGGTTGTCTGGAGTGGTGCAAGGTGCCCACTTACATTAGTGGACATCATATACCAGGCCAGCTTCTCACACTGACATTATCTGACTTTATCATCATAACTGGTTCGTCACTGTTGGGGTCCAGTTTCATACCGAAATATCTTTGATGACATCAACGTAGTAAGTTAGAACCCTTCTCAGCAATATATATCTTTCCCTCAGTAGAGCGAACTTTAAAATAAATATTCACGTTGTGCATTCCTACTAGGGGTATGGGATCTTGGTTATACCCCCCTGGTTTAATGTCTACACATTCTTTACAGTACCCTTTATCTTTAAATTTCTACTAACACGTTTTCTTATCAATAAAGGTATATCGTGAACAAGAGTCTGTGCATATCTTTACTTTAACTACATCCATTTCATTATTCTGATGAATGTTGCTTAAAGTGATGTGCTAGGTGGGTGTGTCACCTGTGGAATAGTTAATGCAAGATAGACTTGATGACATGTATAAGTATGATTGGATTTATATGTTGGAAAACTTATAAATAAAATAAAAATAAAAAAACTACATCCAACAGTACTACAAAAGTGGGTTAGTCATTTCCCTTTCCAATTCCCAATTAACAACCTGGAAAATGAATTTGTGATCTTTGCATTCTGTCTCTTCCACAACATGCACTTGTTTATATTCTTCCTTCGCATTTTTGCACACTTTGGTTTAGTGTCCCCTTTTGTTACACTTACTACAAATGTGCAGGACAAATTATCATAATTACCACAACAATAGCATTTGTTTCTCTCTTTATCAAATTTCATTATTTATTTATTTTATTTATAAAGTTTTATATAGCGCGAACGTGACCCACGAGGGTATCAGAGCGCTTTACAGTATAAGAACATAAATGGTTGAGGTGGTATACACGCATTCAAATGTGTCATTTTGTACAATAGAAATATAAAAAATATGAATAAACAAACATAGAGGACCATGATTCTGCAGGACGTTGTACAATAGACAGTTAATGAACTTTAGGTGAATGTGCAAGCAAACATACAAATTATAGCCTCAATCGATTCATAGTGGATATAAAATGTATAGATGACCAAGGGGACCCACAGCCAATTAAGCTTTACACTACATACCATTATTGAAGAAAAAAAAAAAGGCTGTGATATAAGTCTTACATACAGTAGACTCGTCCAATCCATCTGAGACAGGCAATGGTATTCAAATCTTAGAGATGACTCGGTGACATCCTATAATTAAAACTTAGGACATGAATTTGATCATTAGTAGTCTTTTTACTTCCTTTTTGAATGCGGTAAAGGAAGTGATTCCACGCACTAATGGGGGTAAAGAGTTCCAAATCTTTGGTGCAATCCACTTTATACATTGTATTTCCTCTCCCTTTACTCACTCTTCTTTTCTTTAGTGTGGTCTTCCTTGTCGGTTTGACTTTTCACCACATGAATAGTTTTGGACACATTACTCTGCTTCATCTCTTTCATACATTCTGCTGTGTGTTCTACGCTCTTGGCCAGTTCCCCAGCCTTCCTTCAGGTCTGGATTGCATGCTAATAATTTTTCTTGAGCCCTATGATTATTTGTGCATTGCACTAATTGGTCCCTAATTAGTAAGTCGCAAAAAGGGCCAAATTCACACATACTTGCAATGCCTTTTAACCATGCTATGTAATTCATAAACTTTTCATCCATGCCTTGTACTGTGCAAAAGAATTTGTGTCTTTCCAACACTATATTCACTTTTTTCCAAAATTTTCCTCAGGTTTACGAAATGCCATATATAGATCCACCTGCCCTTCATCCTCATCTCCTTCATCTACTGTAGGAATAGCTAAGGTTTCATACACCCTTCTTCCATGGATCCCTAGATTATGTATTACAATATGCTGTTTCCTCAATGAAGAAAACCTCTCCCCTCCTGTCGCTATTAAATATGATTGGAATAACTTTTCCCACTCCTTCTGGGGTAACACTGGTTCACCCACCTCATCCAAGAAGGGTGGTGACTGCGACATTCTAGCTGTTGCCATATTTCACAATATGTCACAATACCAAAATGTAGATACTGTTCTGACATTAATTATCTTTTGTAATTGCTGAATTACTATGAACCAACTTACACTTTGTGCATGCAGTTACAAGCTTTAACACAGTTCTGCAAAATGTCAAGTAATCCTTAACTTATGATCATTACAACATTACATTCAGTGCTAATGTATATTTTAAGCGAATTAGTCTTTTTATGCACCCAAATTAAAGTCCGCCCAAAGTGGGCTGAACATTGTCACAAAAAGCACAAACCACGTCTGTCAGGTAGAGATTTGTTGAGCACTGCCTTCTGCTCTCAGAAAAAAGAAATGTTACCGGCTTTGCAACGGCAGGAACACTTCCTCAGCTCTGCTTTCTCTAGTCTGTGAGCCACAAGGAAACAAGCTGGTTCACTGCTCCCTACACAACTCTACATCCTCTCAGCACACTGCCGCAGGAGCTCTAAATCCTCTCAGCGCACTGCCGTGGGGCTTCTCAGCGGCAACTGCACTACTTCGGCAGCGCTTCATTGATCCTTACGCTGCTCTTAAACTCCTCTCAGAACACCATGCTGCAACTCACCACTACAGCAGCACTTTATTGACCCTACAAATTTAACCACTAACATCAGCATCTGCTGGCAGGGTTGGATTGGGATAAAAATTCGGCCCGGGCACACCAAAAAAAAGTGGCACACATTTACGAATTGCCTTTCCGCAAAACACTGCTTCAGCGAAGTTTTATGAAAAGAAAGGGGGTGGGGGCATGTTTTATTAACTTCACTTGTTATGCACAAATTAGTTCACACTGATGAGCCACACATGAATGCAAGTGAGACCACTTCTGCTCAGCCCCCCTGCCCCTGCTCAATCAGCATACGTTAATGGGCCGGCCCAGCGAGAGAAAGGGAGTGATACCTCCGCCCATCTGCCTCTAGAAAGGCCACTCAGTCACCCACTGGGCCGCTGGCGGCATCCTAACAGCACAGACAACCACCAGGCTGCCCAAAAAAGCAACCCACAGCTAGAACTCGGCTACTGGCCCTTCAGCCATTTCCCGAGTTCCGCATTACCAATCTGACCCTGCCTGCTGGTCCGTGGGGCCGCTGGTTCAGGTGCTGCAAAGCCGGTCACAGTATGCCGCTCCTTACAACAGCTGTGCTGCGCGGTCTGCAACAATTACGCCACTCCCTACACCTGCTGCACTGCTCCCAACGCTTGGACTGCCTCACAGCTCGTGAGTACCACTACGTCCATACGGCCTCAGGAGAATTGTTAATGAGCCCCAGAAAAGTCAGTATGAAAGCAACTATGGGGCTTGTGCTTCCTATCGGGCCACTGCACTCAACCTCCTCCTGTACCAGGCCTTCAATGGTAAGTCTCTCAGAAGCTGAATGCATAAGTTCCAAAACATTCACATTACTGAAAAGCTCACCTCTCTAGGTGTTCACATCTGGTGACTGGCAAAGGTGGGTTCATCAACATCCACAGGGGTGAGATTGTCCAAGCTGTCCCCTGCACAGCTTACTGATCCCGTCCTTCGTCACCAGTATTGTATTTAAAGACAGATCCAACATGATTTAGAAGATTTATTCAATACAGAGATTACCTCTAAAGCCCCGCGTCTGACAGAACTCTGACAGAGACAGTTCCAACTGTCATAACAGAATATAGAATGTACCAGTGGCAAGGGAAGGGGAGGGGGTGCAGGTAAGGAAAAGGATACTGAAGAACAGAATAAATAATGTAACCTTATAATACACTGCAAAGGAATATAAATGATTACAACACTTCTATATATAATACAATGTGAATGAATATGAATGATTACAACAAGGTGCCTTGCATAGACATGAGCTGAGAGGGAGACTACAGGGACTGCACCAGAACCTGCCAGCGATAAGATGGAATGGAAAGACGCCATGGCTTTTAGGCTCCTGAGGAAACAAATTGTAGAACTCAACATGGTTGCCATGGATCCACAAGTCATGAATAGGCACTGCTTGCTAAGATGCAAAAGGGTGCGTGCTGAGGAATAAGACAGTCCCTAGTAAATATCAATAGATTTTTTCCGGCAGTCTGGTACACCCATGAAGAACCACTGAGGAAGGATACGTGCCATGCCCTGTAAATGTTTGTCACTTTACAACCAGGAACTGCATTGGTGCCTTTAGAATGTCTTAAGCAATTTTCAACACATTCTCATAACAACCAAAAGGGGCACCCACAAGCCTATGCTATGCTCTTGCCAGTCTTATGCTACATCCGCAAATACAACACTTGTAAGGCCAGCCTCACCGAGTAGCCCCACCTTTGCCCAATAGTGGCACCACCAGTGTCATTGCTGAAGAGAGCAGTAACCTAGCACTCCCATTACTACGATGACC
Organism: Calotriton arnoldi; assembly: GCA_963921515.1. Lineage (NCBI taxonomy): Eukaryota > Metazoa > Chordata > Amphibia > Caudata > Salamandridae > Calotriton > Calotriton arnoldi. Next base: position 300,885 of record CAWUFW010014148.1, read on the forward strand.
AGAATGTTAAATTAGTATGTTTTCATCTGTGTCACTGTCTCAGAAGTTCAACTACATTTAAGGGTTTCATGTTGTTCCACCATCAACATGATTCTGGGACCTGTGACCAGGCATAAATAAGGAATTTCGCTTGGCATAGTCTATCATTGGCATCATTGTCATTGGCCATGTCCATCCTCCCTCTCTGACTGTACACCATAGCATCTCAGACATTTTTGTCTTTCTCCTCTTCCAGTGTCTCCATGTACTCTGACCCAGCAGTCAAGCTTGGCATCATGTCGTACATCAAAGGGCCTACCTACCACTCTTATAGGAGGAGTGGGGTAGGATGTTGGAAGGGTACTTTATGTGATTCTAGGTGTGCAGGATGTTATGGCTGGAAGGACACTGCCAACAGAGGTACTGAGGGTGATGCACGTTCCCAGTCAGAGTCTCAGGTATGGATTTGGGATATGCAGGACTCAGACATCACTGACCTTGCCTAGAGCAAATGATGACCAGGCAAGAATTGCAAGTGAGGAGGGCATACATTAGGCAACAGGAGTGATGGCTGACAGACATGCTAGAGGACAGATGTACACAAAGTCAGAATTTGACTGTTATGTCACAATTACAGAGGGTGCTGATTGCAGCCATGCACCAGCAGCATGCCATACATAATCTACAAGTTAGAAGTTTATCAAGCACAGCAGAAGTGGGTTCACAGTCTCAGAGCCCCACTGTGAGAAAGATCTAAATTGGCATTCTAGGCGCTAAAGGAAAATACGCAAGCAATCAATGCAGTGTTAGCAGTGCAACGTCAAAATCCAGAAGTTTTGGATGGGTTGCATGATGCTGTAGATCAGCAGTATGTTGACTAGTCACATGGAGAAAAGATGAGTATGGGTTGGAACATTTGTCAATAGTCATGTAACCTACTTAGTGAAGTTGTGTGCACAAGTACTGGCCAGTCTGATTGTGTGCTTTCTCTGTCTCCTGTGACACTGCTGGAGCTAGTCTTTCTACCACTCAGTATTCTATGCAGGATGTGTAACCCCCACCCTCGACGAGGTCTGTGTCCAGTGATGGAGCAAGGACTCATAAATGAGACTTGCTTGGAGGCAATCTCCTCACAGTATTAATATATTAAACTTTGTATTGTTATACTAACTTTTACATACACGACATAAATAGTTATGAAGCTTGCCTATGTGTTCTAACTAACGAATAACGCTTGTTTGTTCTAAAATGGCCACTAAAACGCGGGAAACTCTTCTGCGCATGTCTCAACCATATCACATGGTGTGACGTCTTACTTTGCTTGGTGGGAAAATCCTGCTTCTGCGCAGTGTGTTCTAAAATGGCTGCTCAATGTTTTCACATGCTACAGCTTGGTCTCATGTTATAATTAAATTGTCGTTTCCTTAACGCTACTAATGCGGGATAGAATTTTAAAATAAATGGGAATAGAGTAGAGAGAGTGGGTATACAGTGAAACATTTTATTTGTGATTTTAATATTTTCTTCTTGTACTTTTATTAGTTCGTAAACTTGGGCCTGGGGTTGATGAACTGAAACTCGAGAGACAATGATTCTGCGCATGCGTCTTGCATGTCTGCCAAGAAAGAAGTATGAAGTCAATCTGGACGTCGTCCAAGGCCATGACCTGATGGCCGAAATTGCTGTACCCATGTCTTTCCTGTTGAAAATTGAAACATTGTACATGGAGAATGTATAATTTTGTCGTGAGACGGGTGGGAAATAAAGCCAATGTATTAAATTTGATGGGCGGTATTTTAAAAACAATGGTCTTCAGAATTCGAACTAAAATCATATGGTGTGAGGATCAACCCCCTGTCCAATCAGAAGTAGTGGTCCCATATTTTTGCAACATTAATGGGAGGTACATGGGCGTAGAAGGGTATAATAGATATAGAATTAGCTAATTAGTTAGCACAGGAGACTAGACGCTGACAAGAAGGAGATGCTGCAACAGATCAGGCGTACACCGAACAGGCAGAAGAGCTCCAGACCGCCAAGCTGATCGATCGCAGACTGAATCCCTGTCTAGAGAGGTCCTGAGGAGGGGGCGGCGGAGTCCATTAGAAGGAAGGCACGGGAGAATTGAGGAGAAGCGGAGTATCAGAGAGGGGAACGACGCAGGCGTCGTAGGTAGAGGTCACCGGTCCTGTCCTGATCCTGGAGGAGGTCTTTGCTCTTCATCCTTCCTGGGTCCCATCTTTTCCAACTCCTTGGCCAAGGGGTTTGGTTCTCGCACTTTAGGTAAATATATGCAACCTTTAGTTGCGCTGCTGTCTCTATCTTCTCCTTTTCTGAGGGACCGTCATTAATCAATAAATTGATTTCTTGTGCTTCATCCTTGATATGCGATTAAGTATCATGCAGCTCTGTAATTTACTCTGCTAAATCTTTAGATAAACATTTTAAAACTTCCTGACTCAGTGATTATTTCAGGATTTATGAACCGTAATGAATGTCACTAATTTTAAACTTCCTGATTAACAGAGGATCCATTGGTAAGTCATTACTCTTCAATCAGAAGGTAATTGGTAGCAGGGATTTTGATAAAGAGTAACAACTGACACCCCCAGCGTGAAAGACTAGCATAGTATGAATGTATGGGCCCAAGTGAGTATCTGTTGTATGAATGCTCGTTGCTAGTATCGCGCTGGATCAGTTTTCTGGCTAGCAGAGGATGGTTAGGATTCTACTTTGTTAATTGGGTAATGAGAATTGTATTTTTATGAATTAACACCTGTTATTGTTTAAAAGTTTTGTTTTATGTTGTCCAGAATTCCCCAGGGAGGAAAATTGAATAGCGGGTGGTAAGTGGAAGCCATACTGCAGTGAGGTTATCTGTCAGGCAGAAATAGTACTGAAAAGTTAGGTAGGGCTATCAGTACTTGTTAGGGACTCTATGCGTGTGAGTAATAGCAAAAGGAATATGCTGGTGAAAATTTGATGTTATATCACCTAGAAAGGGTAACATTGAAGAAGTAACAGGTATTTTTGATGCTCAAGTGAAGAGTAAACGGAAGGGTTTTACTCGTAGTGTATGTTTAGTAAATGGAAAGGGTTTACTAGTGTGGATGAAAACTATCTTTTTCAAATTAGAGAAACTGACACGATAGCAAATGTTTTATGTTGTTACTAAATTTTAATTAAAGTTGTAGAGAAAATAAGGGTTTGCGTACGATTTTGTAAAGGGAGGGTCAGCTGCCGGAGAGGGAGTTGAGGTCACAAAGCGCCGCGCTGGGATTGGTTGAAACCGCGGGCGTGGAAGACTCTTGTAAAGGAGGGGTCAGTAGTCAGGAGTAATACTGACGTCAGAGGTGCCGAGCTGGGATTGGTCGAAACAGCGAGGTACAGAAAAGCGCAGATTGTAAAGGAGGGGTTGACAGACTAACGTCACAGAAAGGCCGCGCTAGGATTGGATCAGAGGCAAAAGTAAACTGGAATTTGATTGGTTGCTAAATAGAAACAGAAATCCTAGTGGATAGTGGAGATTGCATGTTAAAACGCGATCCAACTTTAATAGGAACTCGTCCGGATAGGAGATTCCTAGGTTTTGCAGAATATAACTTTATACACCGAAGATTAGATAAAATGTACGGAGAGAAGAGGAAAATGACATTTCTACAACAGATTAAGAATTATTTTAAAAAGGACAAACCAATCAAAACTAGAGAAGGAATTATCATTCCACCAGCTAAAACGCCCGCTTCATTCATGATGATGGAAAGAGGTTATCATACTTGCGTATGGTTAGAGAATTGGATAGAATATACCAAAAATGATGGAATATTAAAATTTCCCGAGAATGGTACCTTTAATGGAAGGATTCTTCAAAATCTGAGATTGAGGATGAATGATTTAGAACCCAGACCTAGATTAACTCAATATGAAGCCTTAGAGGAATGGGAAACCGAGGCATTTGAGCGTGATCGATCCAGGAGTAATAGGGGTTACCGAGGATTTTTCCCTAGGTACCAAAATGAGTCAAGGGACGGTCAGATGAAACAGTGGAGAAGAGCGATGCTTACAGAGGGACTGTATCCAATATTGACAGAAGAAGAACTGTTAGGGAGCAAATGCACAGAAAAGACAAAACACTTAAATAGGTGTGGAGATTCTGAAGATGAATTTATGGAAGAGTTGTTAAAGAACCCACCACCATATCAGGAAGGGACAAAGGGATGTACCCCAAGTGCACCACCGTTAAAAACCCCCTTGGTACCGCAGGTATTGCATGATTTCACACCTAGTAGGGTACTTCATGATAAAGACAAAGAAGCCCTAGAGAAGACCAGAGCAGAATTAATACAGAAAATAACACAGATAAAAGTACATCCTGACTCTTTGACCATACCTGTAACAATTCGTCCAGTAGTTCCATTATATAGTGACAAGGTAAACTATCACCAACCGTTAGTTACGCATACTCCTGTGAATGTTCCTAAACCTGAAGCAGTGGTAATGGTTGAGGATCATTTTAGTAATTGTGAATCTGTGATTTCATTAATGGACTTGCCCATTCGAGATTCTGTAAATAGTACTCCCAGAAGGGCTACACCTGGTTGTTCGAAAGATATAAACCTAATAACTTCATCGGGAGCAAAAAGTGTCACTGTAGTAACACCCGAAGACTTAGAAAGGTGGGCACAAGGATCAGATCAACAGTGTACACCTCCAAAAAATTTTGATATTTATAAATTAAAAGTTGAATTAGAAGAAATAATAGCAGGAAATGTGGGGTTAGATCGCCTAAATGCTTACGATGAAGAAGAATTATTGTTCATATGCAGAAGTATCACCAGAAATGTAAAATTATTCCATGAGAAATTATCAGATTTAGCTTTGCAAATGGGAATTGAAATAGGGAGATCAAAAGTGTTGCAGATTTTTCAGACAAAGATTTAGAAAACATGAATGCCTCTGGAAGAAAATTACAAGTAAAAGAATTAATGACAGTCCTGCAAAAATGGGGAGACCTAGATAAATGGAGAGTTAGATGGGCCAAGAAGAAGGAAGAGGCACGATCAAGTAGGACAGCCTCTGAATATTTAATGAAGGAAACAGGGAAGACAGATCAAATGTATCCGATGCGAGAAGTTCCAGGAGGAGGATATGTACATGTCCCATGGAGAAGACAGGATATTTTATCATTTACGAATGATTTCCCGAAGTTAAGAGAGAAACCAATTAAATGGTACAAGCAGGTTGAAAGGTTTGTGAAGGTGTCAAAGGTATTGTTGAAGGACTTGGATGGTCTGTTTGACATAGTGGTACCTGCCGATTTATGGACAGATTGTAAAATTACAGTTGATTGGTCAAGTGAAGAGTATCCCAGAGATCCAAAGACAGGTGCCCCGTCAAGTGATGTGATGAAAAAGTATCAGCAGGTAATAACTTACCTGAAAGGAAAAATACCACCAAAAGAAACAGATTGGGTGAAAATAGACAGAACACCCAAGAAGCCAGTGAATCGGTACACGCGTACTATGAACGTTTATTGCAGGTATTCAAACAGCATAGTGGATTTGAGGATAGTGGAGATAAGAACATGAGTCAGTTTGTTTACCGATTTGTTTATGGCCTGAAACCAGAGATTTGTCAGTTGATTAAGCAGCACATGTTGTGTTGGCAGGGGAAACCGATCGACGAGATTTTGAAATATGCGAAATATTGTGGAGATGACATTGAGGATAGGCACAAGAAACTGCAAGAGAAAGTGATGTGGGCTCAGGTAAAAATGGCCGAGAAACAGGGGATTAATTTGGATAATCCAAGTGAAAGTCAGGGAAAAGATTCTGGATCAAATGTTGATGCTGGGAATGGTGGAAAAGTGAGAGGACGAATGAGCAGAGAAGAAGCTAAAAAGAAATTTCCTTGTCATGGATGCGGAAAGTTGGGGCATTGGAAGGATGAATGTAAAAAGATACGGAATAATAATGGCCCAAATCAAAATTTAAATCCACAGACGCAGAATGACTCACAGCAGGGTGTAAATCTCAGAGTCAGTTACCACCAGCACCTGTACAGGGTAATGTAAGCAGAGCAAAGCACGGTACAGACATCGGATATCAAGGAGGAAGTAGTAAGAATGATTATGTAACCTCACAGTTTCTTTTACAATACGATTTCTGTCAGTACAGTTCATGACGGTGCCTAGGAGAGGGGAAGAAGGAGTGCGTACTTGGCGCATCCTTACCGGTAGATCAGTCAGGTCCATATGTTGAAGGGAATGTGTGAAGGGTAATGATATTACTTTTCTTTTGGACACTGGTGCTACCCGGTCTACTGTGAGAACAGCAGACATTCCAGACCTTCCTCTCTCTGGAGAAGCTATCCAAGTAGTGGGAGTAGCTAATCGAAAGATTAGAACACCTCTTACCGAACCAATGGAAGTTAAAATTGGAAATTTTAGAGAAATGCATCAATTTGTAGTGTGTGATTCTAGTCCAGTAAATTTATTGGGCAGAGATTTGTTGTGTAAAATGAACTGCACAATATTCTGCACACCGGATGGTGTGGCAATTCAGACCCCTGATGAGGATCATGTATATAAATTCATGATTGCGAAACAAGGTACAGAGGTAGATGAGATGTTCTCTTTGATCACAAAAGATGAGTTGCCAGAAGAATTAAAAACTACAGTGAATCCCATAGTCTGGGATTTTACGGGAAAAGAAGTAGGACTTATGGCCAATATAGACCCAGTTAAAATTACTGTGAAAGAAGGTGCAATTTTCCCGAATACTAGGCAGTACAAAATGAGTGCAGAAGTAAAAGCAGGAGTTATTGAAGAAATCGACCGAATGGTAAAACAAAACATACTAAAAGAAGTAATGAGTAGCCCATGTAATTCACCCATAATGGGTTTAAAGAAGCCTAGTGGGAAATATAGCAGTCGCGGTCGGTGTAGGTGTGCCGGCCGGGCGGTGATGTGGGGCGGGGGAGGGGCAGGGTGGGGGGTAGCAAAGTATGGATTACGGACCTATACAGGTAAGTAAACATTTAAATCAGTAAAACGAATTTCGTTGTGAGCACTGCATCGCCAAATGCGATGCAGTGCTCACAACGAAATTCGTTTTATTGATTTAAATGTTTACTTACCTGTATAGGTCCGTAATCCATACTTTGCTACCCCCACCCTGCCCCTCCCCCGCCCCACGTCACCGCCCGGCCGGCACTCCTACCACCGACCGCTACTGAAATATAGGATTGTCCAAGACCTGAGAAAAATAAATAAGATTGTGGAACCTTGTTGTCCTATAGTGCCAAATCCAGCAGTTTTCTATACCAGATCCCTTGGAGTGCAGGATGGTTCACTGTGATTGATTTGTGCCAGGCGTTCTTTTCAATACCATTGCACCCAGATAGCCAGTATCTTTTCTCATTTAAATTCAAGAATAAGGTCTATGTATGGAATCGTGTTCCTCAGGGGTACACGGAAAGTCCTTCCATTTTCAATCAGATATTGAAAAAGTGCTTAGAAAAACTAATAATGCCAGGAAGTTCAGTTTTAGTTCAGTATATAGATGACTTGTTAGTGGCATCTAATACTAGAGAAGACTGTGTTGTGGACTCTATTGCATTACTGAATCTTTTGGCCGAAGAAGGGCATAAGGTCTCACCTGAAAAACTGCAGTTTTGTACAACAACAGTTAAGTATCTAGGACATCAAATTGAGAGGGGAAAAACAAGAATAACCTCTGAAAGAGTAAAATTGATTAAGAAAATGCAAATGCCTAACACCCAACGGGAAGTGAGAATGTTTCTTGGGGTGGTGGGTTATTGTCGACAATGGATACTAGGATTTTCCTTGTTAGCAAAGCCCCTAATACAAATGACAAAAAAGAAGGCAAAGGACCCAGTCGAATGGGATGATGAAAGCGTAGCAGCCTTTGTAAAATTGAGAAACGCTTTGTGTGCAGCACCTGCCTTAGGCATGCCCGATTATAAGAAAGAGTTTGCACTATTCTGTCATGAGAGAGAAAATTGTGCACTATCAGTCCTAACTCAGAGACATGGTCTGTATAGACGTCCTATAGCATATTTTTCTGCTACATTGGACCCAGTGGCCGTCGCGTTGCCAGGCTGCTTAAAAGCAGTAGCGGCTACCTGTTTGAGCATTGAACAAAGTGAGTCAATTGTAATGGGACACCCAGTCAAGGTGTTTGTTCCACATGCGGTTGTGATTCTATTGACAAGAACCCGAACTCAGCATCTTACTCCTAGTCGGATGACTAAATATGAAAAGATAATTTTAGGTGCTGAGAATGTGACCATGGTAAGGTGCACAATAGTAAATCCTGCTACCTTACTACCAGACCCATACCATGAAGAAGTTAAAGATGACGAAGAAGAACATGATTGTTTACAAGTCACAGAGTTGTGCACCAAACCACGTCCGGATATTGAGGAACAGCCCCTCAGAAACCCAGACAGGGAGCTGTTTGTTGATGGTTCATGCCAGAGGCATGAAGATGGTAAACTGACTGCAGCATATGCAGTATGTGAATTAACTGGAATAGTCGAAGCATCCTATTTACCAGGAGTAAAATCTGCACAAGTAGCTGAATTGATTGCTTTGATAAAAGCTTGCAAAATTGGGAGGAATCAAAAAGTAACTATATTTACAGATAGCCAATATGGTTACGGGGTTGTGCATGATTTTGGCCAACTATGGATGCAGAGGGATTTCATGACTTCTTCAGGATCCCCCATTAAAAATGGACAGTTTGTAAGGGAATTGTTGGAAGCAATACAATCACCAAAAGAATTGGCTGTGGTGAAATGTGCCGCACACCAGTCAGGAGATGACTGGGTGGTAGTCGGCAACCGATATGCAGACCTTGTGGCTCAACATTGTGCCAAAAACAGAATGGCGGTGAATAAAAGGGTGGAAAGAATGGGAATCAGCTGCCAACTTTTGCTGTGTGCACCTCCGGAAACATGGAATGATGTAAAAAGATTGCAAGATGATGCTGATGAGAGTGAAAAGAATATATGGATTAAAGTGGGATGTTCTCAAAGACAGGATGACGAGGTGTGGATTTGTGCTGATGGCAGACCAGTCATGCCCAACTGTCTGCTCTCACAAATGGCCAGGATGTATCATGGAGACACACACATAGGGAGAGATGCAATGATTAGGCTCTTCAGACAAAATTGGTACAATCCCAAATTCAGGGCTGTAGCAGAGAGTCTTTGCCAGAGATGTTTAACCTGCCAAATGCATAATCCAGGGAGGAAGACCATAATAGGGTTTGGAAAGATTGGAAAGGCAGAGGGTCCATTTATAAGACTCCAATTTGATTTTATTCAGTTACCACCATGTAGAGGGTTAAAATATGTACTTGTCATAGTGTGTCTGTTTTCAAAGTGGGTGGAGGCTTACCCTACCAGGAGAAATGACAGTATTACAGTCGCAAAGTTGTTGCTACGAGAACTCATTCCTAGATTTGGTTTTCCAGTAACTTTGGAGTCGGATAGAGGGAAGCACTTTAACAGTGAAGTAATTAAGATAATCTGTGAAGCATTCCAAATTGAACAAAAATTGCACTGTGCATATCGTCCAGAGGCTTCTGGAGTGGTTGAACAATTGAATGGCACAATAAAATCCAGACTGGGAAAAATGTGTGCATCAACATCATTAAGTTGGCCGGATGCATTGCCACTTGTCTTAATGGGACTCAGAAGCATTCCTGATAGAAATACCGGATTGAGTCCCCACGAGATAATGATGGGAAGAGCAATGAGACAAGCACATGTTCCCATAAACAAACTGGTGAATATATCTGATGATATGGTTCTGGATTATTGCAAAGGATTGGCTGACCTAGTGCATTCTGTCTCTCACCAGGTTGGAGAAGACGCAGTTTCCAGGCAGCCTGAACAAGAACATGATCTGAATCCTGGTGACTGGGTGGTAGTGAAGAATCACACCAGAGAAACGTGTCTATCACCCAGGTGGAACGAACCTTGTCAGATCATATTGGTTACAAACACTGCTGTGAAGTGTGCAGGATTTCCTAATTGGATTCATGTAAGCCACACTAAAAGAGTACCAGACCCTGAAGAAGAAAATCCTCAGACAGTGACGATCACTGAGGAAGCTGAAGGTTGCCCAGCTGAAGAATCACAGGAGCAAGATTCGAGGGAAGCTGATGAAGAACAACCGAGCACAAGCCAGGACTGGATACCAATGGTGGAAATTCCTGAAGTTTACTACAGAACAAGAAGTCAAGCAAATCTAAAAGAAGTTACAGAAGATCAGATAGGTGAAGAAGAAGCAGCTCAGGAAAGAGAAGAAGAAGAAACAATAAGAGAACCTGAGCAGGACCAGATAGGGAAAGAAAACTGGGCTCAAAATAGTGAAGAACGAAGAGATTTTGAGCAGGGACAGACAGGTTTAGAAGAATGCGGTCAGGCTGCAGAAGTACAAAGTGCAATAAGCCCTGATCAGGACCAGTTAGATCAAGGAAAACCCATTCAATCAGAAGATCTCGAAATTCTTGAACCTGAAGACGAAAATCCTGAACAAAGTCAGCTATCAGAAACTGAAAGTGGAGCGGCTGAAAAGAAACCGATCAGACCTGAAAAAGAACATATAAAAGAAACTGTAATTGTCAGAAACAAAACTGTGACACAACCTGAAAATAAACGAACTAACGAAGAAGAAGAAAGCAAAAGGGCAGTGCAAACACAGAAAACAAGAAAAGGTGATCATTGGCCTAGTGTCATTAAAAGAGTGAAATACCACGTAAGAACCAGAAGTGAAAATCCTGAACAAGTAAACGAAGTGACAAGTCAAACAGGACAAGAAAGCAAAACTGAGAATCGGAGAAGTAAAAGACTGAAACTTATTAACAACAAGTTTAAAGGTCCTGACTGGACTTATATAATTCTTGAAGACTACAAGAGCTCAGAATCAAGTGAAAGTGGTGACAAAGGAACTAGTGCAGAACTGGTCTATGAAACAGAAACAAGACCACCTTGATAACGTGAAGAAGCTGCGCAAAGAAAAGTGAAGAAAAATAGATAAGAAGAGCAATCTTCCTTGTCAAAATGTCCGACGATAGAGTTACTGGGAGATCAAAAGGAAAATGTTGTAAAAGATGCTGTGCTATATGCATATGCAGTCTAGTAGTGGTACTTGTAGCATGGTTAGTACTGATCGTAGCAATTCCCTACCTTATGATAATGGATAAAAAGATTAACAATGAAACGAAGGGAAGGTTAGATAACTTGAAGGGTAATAGAGTAGAACTAATGGCAGAAAATGAACCAGAATTTCATCATGAGATTACTGATAACGACACTAGTTTAAATGTTTTCACAAAGCTATTGTTTCAATATGTAGATACCATGGAAGTTAGTAATTGTTATGTCTGTATGAAGTTACCCGAATCAGTAGCAGAAGGGTTAACGTATCATCACTTGCCATTAACTTATGGCATCTCATGTAGTGTATTGGCTAGTTTATTTTATAGAACAGGGAGACTTCAGTATTATTATTCAAACATAAATGTGATATTTTCTGAGGTTCCGATTCGCAAGGGTATGAACCCAGTGCTTAGTAGTCAAGATGCACAGTTTATGGGAGAGTTTTTCTTAACAATGAAATCAATAGACATAACACATGCACATAGAAACAATCTAACATGTTCTTTACATGAAGAAGAAAAGATATTTTTGAATTTAGTAGAAGATAGAAGACAAGATTTTCAAAAGAAAGCTTCTGAGCATAAGGCTCATTTGCCACCTTGGGCTGAGAAAGAGGGTAGTTACACACCTGGCAAAGCTCAAGCTGCTATGGCTCTGGATTTTGTAAAAACAGGGAAAATTTGTCTACATAGGTTAAGGACTGACTATAACAATGTTTTCATTGGTACCAGTGAATGTGAACACAATTTCTTAATTCTGGGAGGTTGGGGACTCAAAGGAGGAACAGATTCAGTTTTTCCTGGAATCTATTATGTGTGTGGGAATAAGGCTTACTTTAGGCTTCCTGCATGGTGGTATGGAAGTGGTTACTTTGGAATAGTATTTCCAAAAATATACCACATAAAAAGAAACACTGGAAGCAATGAAAATAATGGCGAATTAACACGTAGTAAAAGAGCTAGTTTTTCTGAAATAGTAGGTGATATATTTGGTGCACTGATACCTTCGGTGGGAATAATTCTGAACTCAAGGAAAATATGTAAATTGTCTACAGTGGTTGATCGTTTATCAACGGATACTGCTGGAGGATTTCTAATGATTAATGCGGAGATGGTTGCGATTAGATCTATGGTTATGCAAAATCGACTTGCTCTTGACATTATTTTGGCAAAAGAGGGCGGAGTCTGTAAATTATTGAAGACGAAACACTGTTGCACTTACATACCTGATAAAAGTGCAGAAATTGAAACATATATACAGAATATTACGAAACTTGAGAAGGAACTGAAACCACTGGAAGTTGATAGTGTATGGGAAAGATTGACAAATAGTATAGCGTCAATTGGTTCCTGGTTTTCTAATATAGGGAAAGGACTTATAGGTAAAGTACTAGTACCCTTAGCGGGAATAGCAATAATAGCATTGACAGTAGTAATATGGTGTAAATGTTGTAGAAAGGATGATTCGTATAATGTGACAGGAAAGGGAAAGAAAAGAAAATTAGATGAAATAGAACTTGAAGATTTGAGAAGTGAATTATAAAAAAAGCTGAAAGGAGATGTGAAAAATAGAAAAAGTAGAAATGAAAATGAAATTATAGTATGTTAAAAGTTGGCATCTGGTTGTGGGTAGTAATTTGATGGCTCAGAAACGCCATCAGAGAGGGGATTGATGGAGCAAGGACTCATAAATGAGACTTGCTTGGAGGCAATCTCCTCACAGTATTAATATATTAAACTTTGTATTGTTATACTAACTTTTACATGCACAACATAAATAGTTATGAAGCTTGCCTATGTGTTCTAACTAACAAATAACGCTTGTTTGTTCTAAAATGGCCGCTAAAACGCGGGAAACTCTTCTGCGCATGTCTCAACCATATCACATGGTGTGACGTCTTACTTTGCTTGGTGGGAAAATCCTGCTTCTGCGCAGTGTGTTCTAAAATGGCTGCTCAATGTTTTCACATGCTACAGCTTGCTCTCATGTTATAATTAAATTGTCGTTTCCTTAACGCTACTAATGCGGGATAGAATTTTAAAATAAATGGGAATAGAGTAGAGACAGTGGGTATACAGTGAAACATTTTATTTGTGATTTTAATATTTTCTTCTTGTACTTTTATTAGTTCGTAAACTTGGGCCTGGGGTTGATGAACTGAAACTCGAGAGACAATGATTCTGCGCATGCGTCTTGCATGTCTGCCAAGAAAGAAGGATGAAGTCAATCTGGACGTCGTCCAAGGCCATGACCTGATGGCCGAAATTGCTGTACCCATGTCTTTCCTGTTGAAAATTGAAACATTGTACATGGAGAATGTATAATTTTGTCGTGAGACGGGTGGGAAATAAAGCCAATGTATTAAATTTGATGGGCGGTATTTTAAAAACAATGGTCTTCAGAATTCGAACTAAAATCATATGGTGTGAGGATCAACCCCCTGTCCCTGTCCAATCAGAAGTAGTGGTTCCATATTTTTGCAACATTAATGGGAGGTACATGGGCGTAGAAGGGTATAATAGATATAGAATTAGCTAATTAGTTAGCACAGGAGACTAGACGCTGACAAGAAGGAGATGCTGCAAGAGATCAGGCGTACACCGAACAGGCAGAAGAGCTCCAGACCGCCAAGCTGATCGATCACAGACTGAATCCCTGTCTAGAGAGGTCCTGAGGAGGGGGCGGCGGTGTCCATTAGAAGGAAGGCACGGGAGAATCGAGGAGAAGCGGAGTATCAGAGAGGGGAACGACGCAGGCGTCGTAGGTAGAGAGGTCACCGGTCCTGTCCGGATCCTGGAGGAGGTCTTTGCTCTTCATCCTTCCTGGGTCCCATCTTTTCCAACTCCTTGGCCAAGGGGTTTGGTTCTCGCACTTTAGGTAAATATATGCAACCTTTAGTTGCGCTGCTGTCTCTATCTTCTCCTTTTCTGAGGGACCGTCATTAATCGATAAATTGATTTCTTGTGCTTCATCCTTGATATGCGATTAAGTATCATGCAGCTCTGTAATTTACTCTGCTAAATCTTTAGATAAACATTTTAAAACTTCCTGACTCAGTGATTATTTCAGGATCTATGAACCGTAATGAATGTCACTCATTTTAAACTTCCTGATTAACAGAGGATCCATTGGTAAGTCATTACTCTTCAATCAGAAGGTAATTGGTAGCAGGGATTTTGATAAAGAGTAACAACTGACACCACCAGCGTGAAACACTAGCGTAGTATGAATGTATGGGCCCAAGTGAGTATCTGTTGTATGAATGCTTGTTGCTAATATCGCGCTGGATCACCAGCACAGAGTTAACACCAACTTCCTGTGGTCTCCAAACCATCCCTGTGCAGGCTACAATGTAGGTGTGTGGCTCTAGCGATATGGCTGTGGAATCCAGAAGGCACAAGCCTAGTTTTACTTCTGAATGCAGTGAGCAGGAGACTCCAGAGTGTTCACAGAAGTCGCTGGGCTCCTATAACATGTTTTAGGGTCTTCTGAAGCCCATCGCTGTTTAGAGTGACATGTGTCTGGTATTTGCCTGAACTCTGGATTGTTCAAGTTATGAATCTGACCCTGGCAAGGTATGCCTGTAGTAGATAGTTTTGTGTAGTTATCTGGGGCCAGATGTACAACCTAAGCATTTTGCGACTTCCTAATTGAGACTTTGTGCGACTCGCAGTTAGGAAGTCGCAAAATGCGATGTACAACAGTGTCTCAGATAGTGTTTGTGATTCCCAATGGAGTCGCAATTGACCTGCCTCATCAATATACATGAGGCAGGTTGCAATTTGCGACCCAGTGAAATGGCCTGGAATCACAGCGATGACGGCATGCTGGGGTCGGCAGACCCCCATGTCTGTGATTGCTTTTTTAAAAAAAACATTTTTTTTATTGAAATGCAGCCCGTTTTCCTTAAAGGAAAACAGGATACATTTTTTTAAAAATGAAAAACTACATTTTCGTTTTTTAAGAGTAGGCAGTGGTCTGTTGGACCACTGTCTGCTCTTAAAAAATGTTGGTGCCCACATTCACAAAGGAGAAGGGGTCCAGTGGGGACCCTTTCTTGTTTGCGAATGGGTTACCACCTCCTTCACAGAGTCAGTAAAATATGAATGTTTTGCAACTGCATTCTGGTCAGAAAACATTCATACATGTCCCTGCAACTCACTATTAGGAAGGGATGCCCTTGGCACGCCCCTTCCTAATACCGACTCACAAACCCAATTTTGCGAGTCCGTCATAGGTTACTGACTCTCAAAATAGGATTTGTACATGCTAAAAGGTGTTTTAGCAGCCGTTTGTTTGCAGCTGCTTTAAACGGTCGTACATCTGGCCCGCCGTGAAAGTTGTGTAGTGAAGGACGATGCAGAAAGTTTACTGCCTGCAGTGGCCAGACTTGGTTGTGGCATATTCTATTTTGTAAACACATGGAGATATTCTGCGCTCCAGTCCTCCATAGATTGCCAGTTGAAGGAGAATTGCATGTCAGATTACATACCCTTCATCACGTGACCTCCATTCTCCGATTCTGGGGGTCCGGTTGCATTATGTTTTCTGCCCTTGCCTTTCCTCCTCACATCCTAGGAATAATGGGGCAGATTTACAAGGCCCTTGCACCACTTTTGTGTCATTTTTAACATGGGAAAAGTGACGCAAAAGTGGCGCATGAGCCTTGTAAATAAGCCCCAACAAACTTAAATTTTACTAATTTTACGAGGCAGTACACAATAAGATACATTTGAAGCATGCATATAACTATTCATAAGAGCAATATAATTGTTAAGCGCTTTCTTTCCTAATGTGAATTTTGTGGAGGATGGGAATTATAGATTTTCAGCCTTTACAATGACAGATATATGCACAGCAAGTTGAAAGGCTCCTACTAATTTCAAATATGACGTTTTGAGAGTTGCCCTAGTAAATACACCACACAGCATGTCGGTACTTCTTAATTAGGCGTCACGTGTGTGGACGTTTGATCTCCGGAGCAGAACCCTCATAATGTCACAAACATAGGGCAACAGCACCCCTTATGCTGTGGAATATTTGTGTTGCAGTCCTTTGAAGTAGGCAGACGTTTAGAAAAAGCAGCCATGGATCACAGGGACATCTTAAGGATTTTGGGGGCCCTGGGCCAAACATATTTTGGGAGCCCAGTTCGGAACAGATTTGGATTTCTGATCCAGGTTCAGCTATTTCCTGCACTCTTTGACCAGGTCACTGACAGTGCACAGACACACTCGTTCAAATTCGAAATGTGTTTACATCTAATATTCAGTGTTTTCAATATTGTAGCACTACAGCAGCAGCAGCAGCTCCCTAATTCTGCAAATAATGTCTCTGACACCCTCCCATTTATCATATGTGAGGTCCAGTTTTGATCTAAAAGAAACTTTTTGTGGCTGTTGAATGAAACATAAACACATTCCTCTGCAAAATGTCTGTAATAGACTCTCGCACATCACCCACAAAATAAAATTAAAGGAAAACGTATTTAAAGCAATCTGTTTAAGGATTGTTCAAGAAGGTCATCAGTGCAAGACTCTCTGCAGAACAGAGCTGGCTCTATCAGGGGGCCCCCGAAAGGCTAGGGCCCTGGGCCAGAGCCCACTTTGCCCATGCCCTAAATGTCTCTGATGGATGAATAATCATAGTTGGAGCCATCTGGATATACAGGATGGGTTGGCTAAGATTTGGGAAGCATAGAAAGCCCTTCTTGAGTTAATTTTTGCCACTGCTTATTACACTGACTGGGCATTACATTTCATAGTTTTTTAGCTTGCCTGTGCCACAACAGAAAAGGACCAAACAGACCAGACTGATAGGCCGTATCCCCACGTAGCTAGAACATAAGCAACCCGAGGCCTGTTTCACTATCATTGACTTTATAAAGTGAAGTGCGACTTCAGTGCCAAGGCTCTGCAACCTTGGGACCACATGTGGACAAATGTATTATTTACTAATGTATTTATATGCTTCTGTAGCGCCGCTGTGCCAAGACAGAATTAGCACTCATTACACAATAACTACTACATAGGCATGCAAATCTAAACCGAAAATCCTTCGAAGGGGAGAAAGAACAGTGAGGATAAGTAGCAGAGGAACTGTAACTCAGCTGTGTGGCATGGAGGGAAGGCAGAGAGGAAGGAGAGGAGACAGAACAAGGAATAAAATGACTTTGAAACATTAAAATACAACGATCTATGTAGAAAACAAAAAGAAAACAATGACCTAAGTGTCCCGAAAAGATACAAAGTCACTTGTTACATCGAGATCCGTGTTTCAAGAGTTTTAAACAGGACCTGTAAAGTCTTTTTTTTTTTTTTTTTCCTTTTGTTGTCCTCATTACACCATGGTTACTGCCATCTGGGCCACTACGGAAATGGAAACGAAACACCCTTGATCCTTCTTTGGTCCAAGCAGTTACATACTATGCCTTCCACGGCACCCAACTGTCCTTCAATAGAAGGGCACGGGGGGGAGCGGTCTAGCCTGCCCAACACCCAGTCCATGGCTTGAAGTAATCATTGGACTAAGTTTCCGAATCAGATTTCCGAATTTGTTAACCATGGGTACCTTTCAATTCAGCCAGTTCAAAAAGGGCTCCCACACCTCGGCCGGAGTACTTTTATCCCTTTTAGTATCAAATCTACATGTCCATTTAACCACATTCGACCAGGTTATTGCGTTGGGGGGTTGAGGGTCTAACCAATATTTACAAATTTCCCTTCTGGCCAGAAGGATCAAATAAAACAACAACCCCCTCTGTTTAGATCTTAAGGCCTGTTGAGTTACATAGTCCACTCCTAGGAGTACCAAAGTTTCTGTTAAGGTTTGGACAGGGGTGTTGCAGGAGGGAAGCATGAAGCTTTTGTGGTCTGATTCAGTTAAAATCCTCTATGACATAGTCACTCCAGCCAACCTTAAAAGACACCACTTCTTTGTCATGCATAGGCTGTACTGGACACCTCATAGATTATCAAAATGTGTGCAACAACCGGTCCCAAGATGTAAAAGGTGTAACCTTCTTAAGGCAAATGATCTACATATCTTTTTTACATGCCCATGGCTAAAGGATTACTGGAGCTCTGTGGAAAATAGTATAAGGGATATTCTAGGAGAAAATAGGACCTGTGAAGTCTTGAAAAGGTGAGTCTTCGACCTTTTCAGAAAGGCCGAATGTCCCAGATGTACAACACTTTGCATGTGTTGTGGTGGAATTTAGTTTTCAAAGCAGAAATAGGAAGGTGAATACAAACTACAGTGGGGACAAGCAAAAAGGGCTAAGGAGTGTGCATCCAGCCACCAGAGTAGCAATTCTGATTCCTGCACAAAGCGCGATCCCAGTGCAGGAATCAATGCAATTGGACACCAGTGATATTATACATGAGGGAACGATCCCCACCATGAGCTATCGCTTCCCCTAGCACATTTTCACCACACAGTCTTTCTGCTCTCCCCTGTGGGGGATATTGGGTGGTTAACTCCTAATATGCCCGCCCCAAGGGGAGCAAAAGCCAATTAGATACCAAGAGAATTAAAAGGACTCAGGAGGTTGGCTGGTCCGTCCTGGTATCTGCCCCCTCCTACACTCTTGGGCTTTAGACAGCCTTTCTGCTCCCTGTGCATATATTGAGTGGTTTAAAAGGAATGGGTGAGGAAATAGCCCATCTAGGCTCTGGTTTTCTGATCTTTGGGGGCAGATTGGCAGTTTACTTTCAATCTGCCTGTTCCAATGAGGAAGAAAGCCCATTGAACACCAGGGAAAAAATATTAAAAGAGGAATGGAGTGGGAGACAGTATTTCTGTACCTGTGGGATTAAAATTATGCGATCTAACCCCAATATACCCATCCCAGGAAACAAAAGCCACAAGACCACCAGGGAAAATAAATGTAATAAAGGAGGATGGTGTGGAGCTGATATGTGGGACCACTGGTTGATAGACTTTTTGTCCTTCTGTACAGAAATGTAAAGACATTTGATGATGTCATCAAAAGTTTGATGATTACAGGTCATTCTGGGCAAAAAAGAAGTGGAATCCATGCAAGTCACACAGCCCTGGATTACCCTAGCATCTATGTTTCAAAACTGTCTGGGGTTGATAGGTTTTTCTAGGTGCTGGTCGACCCTGGGCCCATCAATCAATCAATCAAATAAGATTTGTAGAGCACTGCTTATCACCCATGAGGGTATCCAGGAGCTGCAGGGGGGATGCTGCTGCTGAGATGAGTTAGTTGAAGACCAGGTCTTTGGGTCCTTTCTGAACTCCTGAAGGATGGGGAAAGTACAGAGGTGAAGGACCTTTTCAGAAAGGCAGAATGACCCAGATATACAGACATACAACGCAAATACCCAAATGCAAGAATCAATGTAAGTAAAAAGCTAAAATATTGGCTATTCTGCTGTGCGTTCATGGTCATTTTCTGTCCTGGGTAATAGCCCACCAAAACAAGTAAAGTACTCTTTTTATTCAGAGAAGGGAGTAATGTTGGTTCAAAGGACTTCGGTCATTCCATGCAGATTCCAAATGTTGATGTTTGTGGGGTATTCTGGGCAAGAAACAACTGTCGGAGCAATGTAGGCTGTATCACAATGGATTGCTTCAGGTGTCTAATTTTCAGAAATGTGCATGGTAGGTAAGTTTTCTCTGGTGTTGTCTGACCTCAGGTCTAAATACTGAAGCAACCCACATCGAATGAAGCAATGTAAATTCACACCCAAAAAATCTGGATGTGTGCACAGTGCATTTTTGAGCATTTCCTCTCCCCCAGGTGAAAGGCCCACTCTTAACAGCAGGGTAACATTTTAATCACAAATGTGGAATGTTTGGTGGTGGGGTGAGAATTGTGTTGCTCCCCACAGATTCTCTAACTATCCCTCACAGAAATGTAAGAAAATTCTGTGATTTCTGCCTGCGTATGATGTTTGCTGCACATTATGAATACGGAAAAATTGATATTGGGATCCATGCAAGCCACACTGCCAGGGACTCCCTCAATTGCCTATTGTTCAGAAATGTGTGGGATTGGCAAGCTTTGCTAGGTGCTGGTCATCTCCGGGCCTATAAACAGCAATTACTTGCATCACAAGAATGAATGTTAGAAGGAATGTTAATTTAAAGTAAAAATCTTGATTTTTCCCTGTGTGTTTTGGGGCATTTCCTGTCCGTGGGGATAGTCCACACATAAAGGGTTTTTACTGGGAGAAGTGTGGTAATGCTGGGTCATAGGATGTTTGGCATTTCCTGTAGATTCCAGAACTTTCCTTCACTGAAATGTGAGGAAACTCTGCAAGTTAACAGAACGTTTGGATGTTTGTAGGCATTCGGAGTAAGAAAAATCTGTGGGATCCATGCAAGTCATACTACTAGAGACTTTCCCTAGTTTCTAGTTTTTGGAACTATCCAGAACTGGTACATTTTCCTGAGTACCAGAAAACTCCAAGGCCAAAAACAGTAGCTATCTATAGAAAAAGAATTTATGTAAAATCAAAGCAAATTTCTTCACTTTTTCATGATGCATTTTTGAGCCTTTCAAATCCTGGGCAAAAAGCCCTCCTACACAAAGGGGTTACTGTTAGGAATGGGCCTTATTTGTGTAATTTGCTGTTATGTAGTAACATAAAATTACTCAAGATTACACTGAATTACACGAGGAACATCTAGCGTTATTTTCTTTGCTCAAAATGCAAGCTTGCATGCAAAATGGGCCCAAGGACGCATTTTGAGCCAAGAAAATATTGCTCAATGCAACAGAACATGAACATCAGCAGCCAACAGATGCCTGCACTCGCTAAATGTGTTGTTCCCGTGCTCCTGCAGTAGGATTTTTGTGCCAAATTACTCATAATTATGTGAATGGGTAATCATTTAATTCTCAGTAATCTTGCATCAAAAGAGTAACACAAATTACTGAAATTACTCTGACATGATTACAATTTTGCCCACACACACTTACTTTTTGTATTGGGAGAAGTATGAGAACGCTGGGTGATAGGACTTTTGATGTTCCTTGCAGATTACGCGACTTGCCTGAAGGTGAGCTACACTAGTGGCTCCACTTAAGGCACGTAGATACACATATGCCTGAAAGGGGATCTCGTAATTTAGCAAGTGGTCCTCTGCCAGAGGAGCAGTGGTCAGAGCCTCAGCTGAACTGACTGCCTGGGGGTTTCCCTCAAATGTCTGCGTGAGGCCTGGTCTGATTTGAAAGTGATGTCTATAAAAATGCAAAAAATTAAATGCCTCAAGAACTATACAAACCAAATTGCGATTTGTTTTTAGCAGCAACCTAAATGCATGACACCAGTTGAATGGGGAGAAATATGGGAAGGAGTCTGGGATGGTCAAATGAGGTCAATCTTTGTTAACAGTCACAAGTTAGAGCTAGAAAAAGGGGTACTTCTTTGACTACTGATTTTGGAGGGACATGGAGACCAGTGGACAGGAAGATACTTGGACAAGTGGGCACAGGGAAGGGTAGGCACAGGGTAGGCATATGCAGACTGGAGGCCAAAGAGACCAAGGGGCATCAGGAAAAGATACAGTGGTAGTTGGTGCAGGGACACATAAAGAAATGGGGACAAAGATATGAAGCAAGAGGATATGAGAACATGGAGACAAAGAGAACAAGCATTGGCAAAACTAACAGCTCTGGCTTTAATGTCCTAATGGATGTGAATACAAGAACACACACATACATATATACTACAAATACATATATACTATTTGTGCCATATACGTGCAACCTGCAACTCCTTAAATTTAAGAAATAGAATGCAGGGCACAGAAAAGGTAAGTTCGAGAGAAAGTCACAAACAGCATGTGTGCATTTGATTGCGCCAGTGTGGACATGCATTTCAAGACATTAAAGGTAAGTTAATTTGTAGAAGCTGCCACATTGAGCTATTACTAAAAAATTAGACTTATAGCAGGAGGCAGGCTTTTGAATTAATTTATCATTGTTACCATAAAGGTATATGGTTTGCACATGCTCGTTTTTAGGTCGAGCGTGAGCCAGCGCACAAGCGCTGCTCTGCGAAGAGCTGTGGTAGTTCAGTACGGAGAGAGTACGGAGAGAAGCCACGTCCACTCGACTGCCTTTTTTTTTCATTGGCCTGTGTGTTTGTCCTTTGTAAATGCTGTCTATAGATTGATTATGAGGCTTGTTAGTCCCGCCTTAGTACAGCCATGTTGTCATTTGTATCCTCCCATGGCTACTGGCCCCTTTACTCGGTGGTTGCACAGGCGTGTACTATTTCCTTTATTGCGGCGGTGCAGTTCCTCTGGAAGTCCAAGGCGCGAGGCCAGGAAGCAGCTGGAGCCGGAGCCCGCTGCTGGAGCCAACCAGGTAAATGTGGTGTGTCTTTTCCCCTCCCTGCCCTCCCTCCCGTTGTCCGTGCCTTCTCCTATCCACCCGCCCCCGCACCTTCTCCTCTCCGCCCGTCCCCGTCCCGTTGTCCGTGCCTTCTCCTCTCCGCCCCTGCCCTCCCGTTGTCCATGCCTTCTTCTATCCGCCCGCCCCGTTGTCTGTGCCTTCTCCTCTCCGCCCGCCCCCCGCTCTCCCTCCCGTTTTGCCAACCGTTTGCAATGCCATAGGTCTCGCGTAAATTGGAGACCTATTGCATTGCAAATGCTTGTTTAAAGCTGCGGGCTATAACACCTTAATATGTGCCCAGAGATATGCTGCCTTGAAAGGAGATGAGCAGCTGCTTAACGATCTAAACTATTTATCAGGGTTGTTTAGTCTCACACAGTACAGCAATTTAAAAACTGGACTGACACATTACTCCGCACCTTGTGATGGTCTCTGACCTCATTTTACGTGAATGTGAAAGCGACATCCTAGCGTAATAACACGTGTGACAGTTCACAGTATTAAAATGCACGATTGGTTTATCAGAAAGAACTGTGCATTTGGAGCGCCGGGCGCTTCATTCTCTTACGAGATTTCACAAGCTCCTCTTCCTGTTTTGTTCATTCGAAAGGAAGCTGCTCATTTGCCTTGGGGGCTTATCTAGTTCATAAAAACAAAGGAACTACTCCTTGTAAGGCCGCCTTGCTAATATGAATTAATGTAATATTTGTATGCAGTGCCGCCTGGCTTACTTAGGGTGCGATTTGTGTACCCTTAGGCGCTACTAGGATTAGGGTGAATCTCATATGGGGAAGTGATTCGATTCAGGAGTGGAGAGGCTGGAACAGTGGCGGCTCCTTGAGGGAGTGCTGTGGGGCGGTGGGCTGGGTGTGGGGCAGGGTGGGGGTAGTAAACTCCGGCATACGGCCGAACGGAGTTAAGTAAAGAAATAAATAAATAAAACGTATTACATTGCGCGCGCTGCATTGCATCGATGCATTGCAGCGCGCGCAATGTAATTCGTTTTATTTATTTATTTCTTTACTTAACTCCGTTCGGCCGTATGCCAGAGTTTACTACCCCCACACTGCCCCTCTCCCGCCCCGCCTCACCGCCCCGCAGCACTCCCTCAAGGAGCCGCCACTGGGCTGGAATCAGTGATAAATTGCAAAAAACGGGGAGAATGCCTCTATTACCATAGATCAAACAAATCTTTCAGCAACGGAGGATACTCGTGTTATCTCCGAATCTATTCAATTAATGAACATTTGTCTTTTTATATACATATGTGTTTTTCCCATCTATTGAATTGGAACATACACTTCAAGTGGATTATACCAATTTTTAATCATATGCCATACCTTTTGGCTGTTTCACAACTTTTTCTATTTAAAAAGAATAGCACATTAACACTTTTTAAATATCCTACACAACAATTAACGCATTGTTAAGGACAAAACTAAGACACAAACACATCTTGTGAAACAGCCAAAAGGTATGGCATATGATTGAAAATTGGTATAATCCACTTGAAGTGTATGTTCCAATTCAATAGATGGGAAAAACACATATGAATATAAAAAGACAAAAGTTCATTAATTGAATAGATTCGGAGATAACACGAGTATCCTCCGTTGCTGAAAGATTTGTTTGATCTATAGTTGGTGAGGCATTCTCCCCATTTTTTGCAACTAGGTTTAGGGTGTGCATCCCTGTTTCTACCTTCAGTGGGACGCAGTGTGCGGTGACGTCAGTAGGCCGAGGTGTGGTCTCGAGTGGGCTGCACCTCGCGCATCTCTGCCGAGGAGCATCAGTGCAATACTAAAAGAGGAGGGGATGCGCGTGCCTATCTAGCGCCCCACACGTCCTTGTATGGAAGGCTGTGGGGTTTGCGCATTCCTTTCAAGACAGGGAGTTGCCACCCGAGGCGGGACAGGAACCAACCTTGCCGCTTTAGACACATAGCGGGGCTACTAATGCTACCTTTGTACACACGCGCAGCAGCACATCTTGCGAAGAAATATGAATTTACAGTCAGTAGACTTAAATTGGAAGAAATAGAAGCAACTGGAGTAGTGGAGGCCTAAAAAGTTGTATAATTATCACTTTTATCGGAAAACGAAGAGGTTTCATTTTAGAAATGCACGAATAGGCTTGTCTGGACATGTGCATCGTTGTCTCGACAGAGTGCTGCTGTTATTTCCAGCTCACGTGGATGGAGTCTTGTCCCCGTGCATTGTTGAAGTGGTTGTCAAGTTATTAAATGCCTTGGACAGGGTTGTACAGTGCTGACAGGTCTGGGTGTCAGACTCGAATAAAGCAAGTTGTATTTTTCCCGACCATGCACACTACAGACACCACTACCGGATAGGACGTCTGACCCGAACAATGCATATTTTCCAAACTCCACACAAACACAAATAGATTTATAGAGACAAGTGTTCATTTGACCCGCATGTACCAGTCCTGCTTGGGCTATGGTATTAAGTAGCATTTTTTTGTTTGGACATTGGCCCATTCAGTGTCCACCCATGGGTATGCCGTTGCTCACTCGCTAACGACTGATAGAGCGCAGTGATATTCTGGAAATTATAGGGGTACATTATATTCACGGATAGTCCGTACCCGCATATATTCTTATGTGTGTTAATTTTAGAAATAATCTGTGTTGTAATAATCAATGGTAAATGAAATGTTAGGATGAGTTGTGCCATTCAAGAACGTAAAATGGCATTTAGAGGGAATTATGTAACTTTCGATGTTCATTGCAAATGCTTAACGGAGTAGCTCATGTGTACTGTAATGCATTAGTTTAAACGTGCATCCCATTAAAGTCTGCACATGTAGAGATGATTAATTGTGCCTTAAATGTGATGAAATGTAGTGCTTGCAGATGTGACATTTTAATTTTGTGTTTAAGTTGATGTCAAAGGCCTAGATGGAGTATTTGCTCTTTCGTGTTATGAAAGGCCTGTTTGTTTCCCTTATGTTAGCTGGTTTGTGTAGGCCTGAAATGCATTTTCCCCTGGTAAAGCTCTCATTTGGAGGCAGTCAGCGAAATTCATGTGCGTGCAAGGTTGTTCTGTTCTCATGTTTCTGTTGTAGGTGCAAGGACACCGTCCTCGTTAGTTAGACTAACGCCTTTGTTTTAGGAGTTAGGTATGGAGGAGACCTGTTACAAAGTATTCAGGAATGCCGATAATTGGGAGCGATATTTTCTCTTGCTGAAGAGGCTTGAGACCCAAGGACACACCAACCGTCGCTGGACCGAGTACAAGTTTGGTGGAAAATTACCTAAGAGGGGTGCCTGGCCAAAGGAGGTGTTTCAGGGGCGTGTTCTATCAATTGTGCATTTTCTATTAGGGACAGTGCCCCGAGGGATGAGCAGTTAGAGAGCCGTTAGAGGGGTAGAAAGAAGGGATCGAGTCAGGAGGAAGATTTAGAACGAACAGTGGTCTTGGCTACTGACCCTTACAACGTGAGTGTACTTTTTAGGAAGTCTTCACGAGCTGACACCTTTTCTTGATCCTGCCTGGGAAAATGTTAAGTAGGGATGCCACTTTACGGATAGTGTAGGGCTAGATTAATGGATTTTCTTTACAGCAACTAATGAAGACTAATATAGATGTTGGTGCAGTTATTGCCTGTTTAGTATTTTTGGAATTGCTTATTCTTTTCATGTTGCACAGGCTTAGATTGGTTCGTAGGATGGCTTTTGTATTAGTGCCTATGTATTTTTATAACCTCGTTATGAGGTGCTTGTATGTTCAGTTATTTTTGGCTTTGTAAATAACCCTTAAATTGGATTTCGGAGTCAGTGATCTTTTCAAGTTTATTAAATTGGTCCATGCTAGTTGTTATGAATGCATTGTTTCTCCCCTTTATACTTCTCAGCAGGTAATAAAGGTCCAGTCGACCGAGGATTCCTAGTAAACTTTTATAGTGGAATCCGGCGTTATCAGTTGGTAGCGAGAGGATGGTTACCTCTATAGTAAGGGGAGATGTAGAGAAGGGTAGTCATTGAGTCCCCATAGAGCTCAAGTGATGGTTATCCAGTGGATTGTGAGAGGAGGACGACGGCGTTTGATGGAAACCGACGGCGAGTGACGGTGCGGCGGAAACAGCAGTTCGTGGTAGAGGGAGTATGAACAGGGATGTATGTCTGTTAGATTGCGGTGTTGTTTTGATTGTGTGATGTCTTGCGGAGTTGGAATGAGAGTTGAGTGATTGTGGTTTCGGGCCGAACGCATGTGGTCCATGAGATTTGATTTATTGATACTCCCGGGATAAGAGATTGTGGTGTAGAAGACACCCAGAGTTGAAATTGTCTGACCAGTGATTGTGGGAGTCATGAGACGTCGTTGACTAACCCACCGGTGATAGGGAAACGTGTGTGTGAGTGCGTGAGTAACTGACGCAGGTCGTGGGTTACTGAATGTGGAACATTGAGTGATTGGATCTTATCGATTAAGTACATGACTGTCCGGCCTTCGTGGGCGGATAGTCTGGGGCAATTGTCCGGTCGTTTCGTGGACAGACGGTTGCCAGAGTTGAGGTCGACAATTACGTGAGACTGTCTGGTCGTTTCGTGGACAGACAGTCAGAGAAGTGACTGTTCGGTCGTTTGGTGGACAAACTGTTATTTCAGTGTATGAGTGAGATGCGTGAGTGTGCGAGAGACGAATTGTAAAGGAGGGGAACTGCTGCATGAGGAGGAAGAGTGACGTCAGACAATGCCGTGCTGCGATAGGTCGGTTGGTGTGAAGCCGCGCTGGTATTGGTGGATTGCCATCAGGAAGTCGAGTGAAAACAAGTGAAGAAAACGTTGATTTCATCATGAAATGTTTTAAAGTTTTACGAGACATGTGTAGAGGAGACAGAAGAGTGGTTACTCGAGGAGGAGAAGAAGCTCCACCCGAGGATACCCCAGCCCACTATATAGCTACGAATGTGGGGTTGCATACTATAATTTGGCTCGAAAATTGGCATAAAATTACTGAAAAAGAGGGAGAATTGGCTTTTCCGCGTTATGTCACTTTCAGGTTGCAAGTGTTGTACCAATTGAAAACAGTGATGTCTTCATTGCGACCTTTACCCAGACCAACACAGTTTGAGGCGCTACATGCATGGATGAGAGCAGCACATGACAGGAAAAGAGTCCGAAGTCATGAAAGGGTGAAAAAGTCGATCAGGGCGTTTCAAGATGCGCGATGGGACGCATTGGAGAAGAGATGGAGGGTGGAAACTATTGAAGGGGATAGGCTATTCCCGTTGATGGTAAAAATAGGAGATACCCAGAAGAAGTGTGGTGAGGAAGACGATAGTGACACAGATGACAGCTTGCTAGATAGACTGCTATCAGAAAGACCACCTCCATATAATCCAGATTCCGTAGAGGGAAAGGCAGTATCAACAGAGGGAATTGGAGAATCGCAGACTCAACCTAGTGCAAGAGTAGTTGGAAGAATCTCAGCAGGAGCAGAAGGGATGGGAACACAGACACCAGCAAGCACCGAAGCTAACGGAGTTACAGTTGTTACAAGATGCTCTTACAGTGCCGGTTACCATCGGCCCCATAGTGTCAGTATATGACCCAGATCAGGCAGGAAATGGAAGTCTAGCATGATCAGTAGCAGGAGAAGGGACTGGCTCTAGAGGGAATGGCATAGTGAGTGGAATAGGTCACCTTCCGAGACCCATGGAATCAAGTACGCCTTTGCCAGCCACTGCAGAATCCTCTAGAGGACAGGGAGACGTAAGAACGGCGAGACCGAGGTCTTTGGCCGATTCAAGATCTGACATGAGGATGTGGGAACCACCAGTGAGAGGCCCTAATGATAGGATGACAGGAGACTGGGATCGCAGGAATTCAGGAAGCCGACCAGTCCTAGGGAATATAATGGAAGGGAACCGATGTGGGGATCAGAGCAGTGAGAATGGAGAGCCGAGTGGTGCATCAAGTCGAGGAACCCTTAAAACTGCTATAAGAGCAAAGATGTTGGATGTGATGAGATTAAAAGCTGAGGTAGATGAGATAATTAGTGGGAACCTGCCTTTGGAAAGAGTGGAGCTTTATGAACCAGACGAGTTGCTGTTTGTAGCAAAGGATGTAACTCGCAAGGCGAGGTCAGCGCATGAGAAACTGACAGACTTGGCAAGAAGATACGAGGTGGATCTGTCCAAAACAAAGATGTTACAGGGAAGTCACAGGTTGCAGTACAGTGACCAGGAACTGGAAGAGAACAGAGTAATAGGGTTGAAAACTCACATTCGAGAATTGATTGTAGGGATACCTGCATGGAGCATGCTTGACAAGTAGGAGGAAAGGTGGTCTAAAAAGAAGAGCACTAAAAAGAGCGTAGGAGAGACACCGCCTCCAGGAGGGGGGATAATAGGAGTGGAGAATTACCCTTTGCGAGAGGTACAAAATGGAGGGTATGTGCATGTGCCTTGGAGTAGAGGTGATTTGGCACCGTTTACAAACAAATTTCCTCTGCTGAGGGAGAAGCCTGTCGAGTGGTACAAACAGGTCGACCGATTTGTTAAAATCTCGAAGGTGTTGTGGGTTGACCTGAACACATTGTTTGATATTGTAGTACCAAGTGATTTGTGGGCAGCTTGTAAGGTTGCAGTTGATTGGCCGACTTCTGAACCAGACAGGGATTCTGCTACCAATGGTCCTTCACCTATTGTTATGAAAAGGTTTGAGCAAGTAATTACGTGGCTGAAATCCAAAATCTCACCACAAGACATTTATTGGGTTAAGATAGATCGAACTGTCCAGGAACCAAAAGAGTCCGTACATGAATATTACGAGAGGCTCTTACAAGCCTTCAAGCAGTACAGTGGGCTAGACAAGTTAGACCCCAAAGACATGGGACAGTTCGTTACCAAGTTCGTTTTGGGTCTGAGATCAGAAATCAGCTTCATGATTCAGCAGCATTTGATCTGCTGGCAGAACAAGTCGGTGGACGAAATACTGTGGTACGCCAGGTACTGCAGCGACGAGGTGGACTCGAAACATAAGAAGCTTAAGGATAAGCTAATGCTGGTCCAAATGCAAAACGCTGACAGGGAAGTTCAGACACAGCCAAGTGGAGGGACACTAAGGAGAAGACAGGGAAACAATCAAGGAGGGACCCATAATGTGCAGGGTCCAGGAAGGGGGAAACCTGTAGACCCTAAGACAGGGATGGATGTGGCAACACTGAAAAAGACCACTGCGTGTCACCTTTGTCACAAGATCG
This sequence comes from Calotriton arnoldi, assembly GCA_963921515.1. Classification (NCBI taxonomy): domain Eukaryota; kingdom Metazoa; phylum Chordata; class Amphibia; order Caudata; family Salamandridae; genus Calotriton; species Calotriton arnoldi. The sequence continues at coordinate 330,654 of CAWUFW010014148.1, forward strand.
GGCATTGGAAGCGCGAGTGTAGATTGAATCCAGTGAACCAAGTGCAACAAGAGGAAGATATGGTGCAGGTATCTGAGATTGTCAATACAGTGACGAGACCCAGGTCCACGCAAGGGGGGGCATTGTGCCCTCGGGTGCAAGTTCCGCAACCTCCGAGAATTCCACAGGGAAATCGAACGTACCAGCAGATGCCCCTTTTCGAGGATTGTGATGAGTGTAGCTTAGACCCGTTGAAATGACGGAGCCTGAGGGGGGAGGAAGACTCCACTCTTGGGGCAGTCTTAGAGGTAGACCAGAGGGGACCGTTTGTAGAGGCGGATGTCGACGGTCATCCCACCACCTTTTTGGTTGATACTGGTGCTACCGATTCTACTGTGAGATCTGCAGTAGTTCCCAACCTACCCCTCTCGGGACAATCAATCCAAGTAGTGGGAGTGGCGAATAAGAAGATGACTAACCCATTGACCGAGCCAATTCCTGTGAGAATAGGAACTTTCCGAGATTGACACCAATTTGTGGTGTGCGACTCAAGTCCAGTCTGTTTGCTAGGACGTGATCTTTTGTGCAAGCTGAATTGTACCATCTACTGCACGCCCAAGGGAGTGGAAGTACAGACAAAGGATGATGATGCCACCTTTAAGGTTGCAAATCAGCATTTGTGCATAGAGATGTATCCTATGTTAACAGTGGAAGAGCTTCCACTTAACTTAAGAGACTCTGGGGCATATTCTCAAGGACCTATCGCCGAGTTAACAGCATTTTATCTCAGCCAAAGTCACGATAAAATCATCGCCCCATTCACAAGCTGGTGCAAACAGCCGATATCACCACTTTACCTGCGATAGCACCCGCAAAAAACATCGCCACAGATGAGCCCGGCAACTAACGCTAATGATATGCAGAGTAGGCGTTCCCGTGCAAAAAGCTGCGACAACACCACTCCACAACATTCTCAACGACCAGCCCGATCGGCGATAAGATCAGAAAACATGCTCTAAGGCGCGTTAGCAGCAGGAAATTAACACCTGCTCTTACCTGGTGTAAAGTCGGACGCCAACCTGCACCAGACAAGGGAGCACATCCCATAGCCACACATGAAGAACAACAGATGCCATGTAGCCACTCACCATGCATCCCTGAGCCCCAAGAGGGCAACAACACCCACTGCCCCCAGACCCAGGACCCCACCTCCCCCCCCGGGGCACCACTCCGGGCACCCCCCACCCACACCCAGACAAAGATATGTCACATCAACGTCACGAAATCATAAACAAAACAATGTGCCTGATGTCGCACAATTACAACACCTAACATACATGTGTCGTCAGAAAAATGAGAATCATACATTCATCATAGACTTAGCAAATAATTTGTTTCATTCAGAATAAACCCAAAATAACTATTTTGAAGAGTCATGGCGGGTCCTCTAAGGACAATCTGTGAGTCACAGCCTGCAAAACAAAATTCCAGATAAGAAGGTGTGTCATGCGCTCATCAAAGGACAGAGAGAGCGAGCGAAAGTGAGAGAGAGAGAGATAGAGAGAGTGAGAGAAAGAGAGGGAGAGGGAGAGGGAGTGAGAGAGAGAAAGAGAGAGATTGTACAAGGAGCGCAAGGCCAATCGGGCTCTTGGCTCATACATGCCACTGGTGTGTGTGTATCGCTATTGGTGCACACGAAGTCAAAGGCCTGGCATCAATAGCAACGCGAAGGCCACATCACATTTCAAAAATGCAAGCAGTAGTCAGACCAACATCAGGTTTGAAAGCTCCTTTGTCTCAATACACAAGGCTGAAGGACATCTGAACCCCCGACCTTGGTCCTGAATGCGGCTGGCACTGCCTGCGAGAGATACCATACCAGATCGTGACGACTCCCACACCACGAACTGCGCGAATGAAAGACCAACGTGTCCACACCCCACACACACTTGTCCCTGCTTGAGGCACACCTGCTTGGGATGCCCCTGACACATAAGTAAAAAACAACCCATACGTCCAAACGTTGCACACAAATACGACTCATTGCTCTGAGCAGTGGCATATCATCCACATAACTGCCGCCTGTCAGAAGAGTGCCGGTGCTACGAGACCAATAAAGGCAATGGCTGGCAAACCTGGGCACATGCACAACCCCTGTCACGTGGAACTGTACCGTGCACGAATGCTGCATCTGTTGGGATCACTGCCACTGGCAGTGTTGCGCATCAGTTACCGTCTGAGTTTCCGTCTTGCGTACGTCACCTGCATCCAGCCCTGGTTCCACTGTCGATCATGCACCTTCGAGTGGTAGCTGAACTGGATTATGACTCGTGTGTGCGCCCCCTATTGGCCCACGAACAGGAGTGTAACCGTGATACCCGTGCATGGGATGCCTTGATATTTGGCATATGTGCAGGCAGTTGGGCATGGGAGATTGCACAACTCCTCGTGTGCAGTGACCACATCGAGACGCTCCCCTATTGGGCTATGCTGCGGATTGGTGAAACGGCGTGGACGGAGCACAGCTGCCCGGAGCAGGTAATGGATTGGCTCGCCCTCGTGTACCTTGACCTCGACAACGATGTACTCTTGGAACAGATTGCCCATGAAGCAGTGCTCGCATACATGGACGAGTAACTATGTTCCTGCAGCCACAACTGATTGTCACCCACAGCACAGGTCCCCACACCTTGTAGCATCTTGGAGGAATGGTCACATATCCAACCACAACAGTGGACATGTCTGCCTTCTCCTGGACTCAGAATGCATGTGCGTGGACCTACGCGTGTGTACACACACCTGTGCAAGGTGATGCAATCCCATGGGCGGAGCTGCACAGCGTCACCTGGCAATGTTCCAAAATCAGAGAAACTGCTGGGGGGAGAGTACACACATGGCAATGTAGTACGACATGTGACCTTGTAGGATCCTTTCACCTGCTCACTGTCAGCGAGCACACAGTCAGCGCAGTCCGGTGCTACAGCACTATGCAGATCCCATGGGCTGTGAGTCGTGTCCCCTGACACGGGCCAATGAGCAGACGCAAAACATCACATGACTCGTCCAGCAAGGCAAGGTGGGTTGAGACCGTTGACATCCGTGATGATTGGTGTACATTTCTGCCACCCCATTACTTGCACCTCGACATGTTCCTAAGCTGACTGTAAGTGTCTTAAACATTGGTCTGTATGTTGTGGCCCTTGCCTTGCCCGTAATGACACGCACATGCTAATAAAGTCTACGCAACTTCACCTGTGTACAACTGTGATGAGTGTTGATTATAATGACAGATCTTGTGCCTACATGTGCATTGTCCGTACACAGGGAGGGATTGACTGACGCTTGTGAATTGGGGGTGAGTCCCTATTGACAGCTCCACCTCTGTGAGCCAGACATTGTGGCTGGGATAGTTGCTGGCAGACCTGTGCTCTTACGTGTCCCCAGCAATAACATAACATAACATGTGTATTTGTAAAGCGCACGTTCACCCAGAGGTCTCTTGGTGCTGAATAACAGATGTTCATTGTTACCCAACTCAATGGTACTCATTTTGTCGACCTCAGATGGATGAAAGGCTGAGTGGACCCGCCGGGATTTGAACCTGTGACCATGAGGTCGAACACAGGCCCCTGCAATGTGTGTATGGTGTCCAACTTCTTGCCATGTAGATCAAGGTCATCCATCAAAACAGACTGTGTCCACACAGATGTGTGTGAGTAGGCATGCGAAGAGCCGTTCTGTTGTCACATGTGATGGGGACACCACTTCAGGACTGCTACCGAATTTGACATTTCCACACACAGCCCTATTTAATACATGGACGTGGGGCTACGTTGGGGGGCAACGAGATTGTTGTTACTGTGTAATGAGGCCACAGCTAGTTCACACCTTCACAGTCATCTAAGTGGCCATGTGGGTCAGGGTCAAAGATGCACATTGATGACATTTACCAGGGTGTACCTTTTAGTGCAATCAATGTCCCTACATTCATCCAAACATTTATACGTGAGTGAACATAGACATGATACATCTGTGTGATTTGGAATGTTTAATCACATTCTGGGGAGTGTCGGAGCTGGAGCAGTACATGGCCACTTCAAGCCCACATGACATGGTTGCCCAGTGGTGGGCCAACCAGAGTCCTTGTGGCAAGGCAAAGTTATTCTGAAGAGGAAGAGTTCAGTCCGCCGCCGGATTGCTGTGTCATTGCTACCAGAGTAGATATGGCACTTTTACCTTTGCACCAGCCGTGAGGGGAACGGCGAACGACAGTTCTCTCCTGCTCCTGCTCCCGCTGCCGTGAGGGGAACGGCCTTCGCGAGGAGACTCCAACCCCCAGCAGCCCAAGCGGCGGCGCCAGCCATGACGCCGCTTTCCGCGCCCGGAGGCGCAATAAAGGTTCAACAGGCCTACCGCAGTGCGGGAAGCACTTTTACCTTTGCACCAGCCGTGAGGGGAACGGCGAACGACAGTTCTCTCCTGCTCCTGCTCCCGCTGCCGTGAGGGGAACGGCCACCGCGAGGAGACTCCAACCCCCAGCAGCCCAGGCGGCGGCGCCAGCCGTGACGCCGCTCCGCGCCCGGAGGCGCGATAAAGGTTCAACAGGCCTACCGCAGCGCTGGGACGCGCGCGGGCAAAGCCCGGGCCAAGGGCGGGCCCGTCTGCGCCCGTCAGCGACAGGAAGAGGCAGGGCAGGGCCACCCCCTTTCATCTGCATCTGAGGATCATCGTGCAGGGCCAGGAGTTTGTTTGGAGGTACTGTTGGCTCTGTGGCATATTTGACTTTATCTTTTGGATGTCAATAAGCCCAATGGTCGCCTCGCCATCTATCCATCCTTAGCGTAGTTTGTATTGACATTGACGTCTAAGGAGTGTCTACATTACTCTCCCTAAAATAGGTTTTGTATCCACTCTACGCCCCAGGCTTCTGTACTACACTCTGCATCTTAGAGCTTGCATTGTGCTAAACCGATTTTTAGTCAGATAGTAGGGGGTGACACCGGAGTCTCCTACTCGCTGGGAGGGGAACGGCCCAGCAACCACAGCAGTCCTGGCCCGCTGACGGTAAAACAGATATGGCAGTCCATGTTGGGGTCCATGTGAAGGTCGCAGAGTGTTTCGGGGGACAGTGGGAGGTGTTGTTCCAGGGCATGATGCAGAGAGCACAACCAGGCAGGGACAGGCCATATGGCGGGGACGGATGCTACTACCTCCTTCCTCACACAGTCATTACCCTCCACATCTTACTCCTCTGAGACGTCTTCTGTGTCCGGTGTGTCAGGTGTGTGTGGTGGTGTTATGGCTGCGTCACTGTGTGCCACTGACACATCAGGGTGCGAAGGTGATAGGGCTGTATCACTGTGTGCCACTGATACGTCAGGGGGCGGAGATGTGTGTGTCGAGGTTCCTGCAGCAGTCATCTGGAACAGGCTCAGTGGCAGCAATGGCAAGATGAGGATCTGCAAGGAGGCATGGAAGATCGCAGCTACATCTCGCTGGTGTTCAGCAGTGGCAGCCATACTACCAGCCTGCATCGGCTCCATGGTCTCCATTGTCCTCCGCATCTGTGCCAACTCTGTGCTGTGATCGCTGGAGCCTGTCTGCCTAGACAGTTCTTGTATCCGAGTAATGGACCCAGCGATGTCAGCCAATGATTGTTGGTGAGCAAGGTACGGACAGTGGGTATCCGTTAGGGACTGTAGGTACTCCCTGATGGGACTCAGGCACCCACGTATGGCATCGAGTTTGGCTGCCATGAGCTCAAAACCCAGCCGCAGCTGATCTGCCATCTTCTCCTGGCACCCTAACACATGGCGTTTGAAATCCATGGGTTGGTCGTGGGGGTCCTGGGAGGCAGCCGTGGTGGTGTGTGCTTCCTGCTGTGTGGTCTGTGCAGGGTGTGGGCTCACCGCGATGCAGCTGGGCTGCCCTGCTCCTGGAGGTGGGGTGCGGAGGCTGTCCACGAGCCGTTGGAGTGTGTCTGGGCAAATGGGCAGGGTGTCCTCTTCATCATCACTGAAGAGATGTGTGGTCTACTCTGCAGGAGGTGTTGATTGTCCCTCTGCATTTTAAAGGGGAGATGCAGGTTAACAGTGTGTTCCATGTATGTTGACGCATTGTAGATGTCTACATTCAGACTGCATGACGATGTACATTGTGACTGTTTTGGTGAAGCTGGCTATTTGATGGGAGTCAGTGGACATTTCGACTACATGACGGATGTGTGGTTGTACTCGTACATTATCATCTCACAGTGTCATGCATTGCCAGATGTGATTGGCCAGTTTCTACGCACGAGCGGCACCAGTTGTGTCCTCTGTCCTGTGGTGTAAGGGTTGCACTGTGTCCCACATTGTAGTCAATGTTGATGTACTGTGATTGCTATGTGTGTGTGCTGCATTGTTGGCGATTCGCCCCTGCAGCTCTGCATTGGCGGACCCTTATCCCTTTGAGTCGGTGTGCATTTGACTTGTGTGCTTTTCGGGTGCTGGGATGTTTGCGACTTGGGTCATTTGTGCTACTGGAGATATTTGGTACTCTTGTGCATTGTTTGTCTGCAGATGTGTTTTTGACATCATGGGTCATAGGTGCACGTGGATGTGTCAGAGTGTGACCTGCTCCTTTACGGATGTGGTCCACACTCAGCCACCTCAGTGTCGTCTCGTGCACCATGTCATGTATTGTGACTTCAGCCATGCTATCTGTCATGCAGTGTCACTTGCATTGTCAGTGTGGCTCACAGAGCCACTGCTTTTCTGGATTCAGCACATTGCATGGGTAGGTTGTGGCATTGGTGATATGGAGGGGGGCCCATTTGTGCACATTGTGGACGGGGGCCTACTTGGTGTTTCTATGTGTGCTACAGTGTGCCAAGGGTATCAGGGACATGTTCCACACTCATTGTGGGTGTGCAGTGTGCTGCACATGATTGTGCATGTGTGCCATTGTGCCCATCTGCCCCCGTCCCTCCAGTCCCTGGTCGTTACTCACCCTGTTGCTGTTGGGTCAGGTCATATCGGGCTGTGTCCAGACCCCCAACTCCTTGCACCGTCTCCACACTGATGACTGTGGCCACCATTTCCTCCAGCTCATCCAGCTCCTCCTGTGGCGCAGGACTCCCACCTCCAGTCGCCTTTGCTGCCTTCATGTTGGCAGCGAGTTTCTGTTTGGTTTGGCTGTGCACTTCATGCCAGCGCCTCTTGACCTCCTCCATTGACCTCCTCAACACTCCGACTGCATTCACTTTGGTGACGATGGACTGCCATATTTCTGTTTGTGTTGCCAATGACGCAGTGGAGGTGACGAACAGTTGTTGGTAGTGTTCTATCACCTCTGTGACGGTGATCCGGTCTTCCTGCGGACTGAACCCCGTCTTCCTCTTCCTCTTCTCCTTGCCCTTCCCTGAACACGGGGTTCCTGGCTAGTCCTCCGTGGGGCTTGTGGGGTTCGGGTTGTCCTCTGCACTCGGTCCGGGTGCATCCATGGTGCTACGCAGTTTGATTTGGTTTTGGTGTGTTTTTTGGTTGCTTTTATAGTGCATTTTCCCGCATGACGCATGGGAATTGCAGGCCTGTGGCTGGTTGTTGCTGATTTTTGTATCGCGATTTGGGGCATCGCAAGTTTTTTCGCGTTCGTGTTTCGCATTTTTTCTGTGTCGCGTTAATTTTTGGGCGGTCATTTGGCGTGTTATCCTGCTACTATCGCATGGTGCCGCCGGGTTGGGAATACCACGTTAACACGGTGTTATTTTCCCACGATAGACTGCGATGTGAAGGGTTGCGTTAAGCAAATTTTGCAGTAGTTATCACATGTTCTTGAGAATATGCCCCACTGTTTCATTGGATGTGTGGGATTTTACAGGAGAAGAGATTGAATTGATCAGAGGTGTTGAGCCTGTTAAGAACCAGGTTAAGCAAAATGTTGAGTTTCCAAGAACGCCCCAGTATAATCTGTCGCCTGAGACGATCGCAGGGATTAAACCAGTAATCGATTCCATGATTCAGCAGGGAATTCTGAAGGAGATAATGGGCAGTCCATGTAACTCACCCATCATGGGATTACAGAAACCAAGCGGGAAATTCAGAATCGTGCAGGACCTGCGAAGGGTCAACACGATTGTGGTTCCATGTTGTCCAGTGGTACCGAATCCATCAGTGATACTATTCCAGATTCCATGTGAAGCCGAGTGGTTCACTGTGATTGACTTGTGCCAAGCATTCTTTTCGATACCCTTGCACGAGGAGAGACAATTTTTGTTTGCTTTCCGTCTGGAAGATCGTGTGTTAACGTGGTGTCGTATCCCTCAAGGGTATACAGAGAGTCCATCAATCTTTAATCAGATCTTGAAAAAGAATCTTGAGGATCTCGTACTGCCACAGAATTCTGTTCTCGTGCAGTACATTGACGATCTCCTCATTGCGTCCGAAACGGAGGATACTTGCAGGATCGATACGATTGTCTTACTGAATCATTTAGGGGAGAATGGACACAAGGTGTCTCCAAAGAAGTTACAGTACTGTCTAAGTGAGGTCCAGTACTTGGGTCATCGAATTGAGAAAGGCAAGAGAAAGGTGTCACCAGACCAAATTGAGGCGATCATAAATATGACTGTGCCTACCACTCAGAAGGAAGTCAGAATGTTCTTGGGAATGGTTGGTTACTGTCGCCAATGGATTCCCAATTTCTCACTGAAGGCGAAGCCTTTGCAGAGACCGACGCATAAGGATGTGAGTGATCCGGTACCATGGGACCATGAATGTCTGATTGCGTTCTTGGAGTTGAGAGAGGGCCTATGTCGTGCTCCGGCTCTGGGAATGCCTGACTACAACAAGTCCTTTTCATTGTTCTGTTATGATCGAGAAGGTTGCGCATTGTCAGTTCTGACTCAGAGTCATGGGGGTGTCCGTAGACCAGTTGCCTACTTTTCAGCTACTTTAGATCCAGTAGCTTCAGCGTTGCCCGGATGTCTCAAATCCATTGCTGCAACAGGTGTCAGCATTGAGAGGTGTGAAAGCATTGTCATGGGTCACCCATTAACTGTGTATGTTCCGCATTCTGTTGAGCTTTTGATGACAAGGACTAAAACACAGCACCTGACAAACAATAGACTCACACGCTACGAGCAAGTTATACTTGCCGCAGAGAATGTGACTCTGAAAAGGTGTTCTGTTTTGAATCCTGCCACACTGATGCCATTGCCAAATGTAAATGCTGAAGATTGTGAAGATCATGACTGTCTTGATGTGACTGAACTTTGCACCAAACCGAGACCCAACATTGTTGATGAACCTCTGTCTGACCCTGATGAAATTTTCTTTGTCGATGGTTCATGTTTAAGAGACAATGTGGGTCATTTGAGAGCAGCATTTGCTGTATGTACCATTACTGGAGTGGTGGAAGCTGCATGCTTAGAAGGAGTATACTCCGCACAAGTGGGCGAAATCATTGCCTTGACTCGTGCCTGTTTGGCAGCTGATCAGATCCGAATCACCATCTACACCGACAGCCAGTATGGGTTCGGTGTGGTTCATGATTTCGGGCAGCTAAGGTCGCAGAGGGGTTTCCTGACATCGTCTGGATCTCCCATCAGGAATGGAGAATATGTGAGACAACTGTTGGAAGCGTTGCAACGTCCCAGGGAAATAGCAGTGGTAAAGTGCGCTGCACATGGGAGGGGGACGGATTTTGTCTCCCTTGGAAATAAGTATGCTGACGAAATCGCACGCTTTTGTGCTGAACAAGGGTGTATATTTACTGGAGATTACACTGGAGAGAGCCAAGAAAGATCCGAGCTCAGCATGATGTTAGCCATGGCAGACACTTGGGAGGAACTCAAGCGCCTGCAGGAAGAAGCTTCAGATCAGGAAAAGGATGTATGGATCAGATCAGGATATGAGAAGGGGGATGTTGGCATTTGGGTTTCAAGTGATGGTCGAGCAGTGTTACCAGATGACCTATTGAGCCCGATGGCAAGGCAAATTCATGCTGCTGTGCACCTTGGAAGAGATGCGATGGTGCGAGTGTTCAGACAAACGTGGCACAATCCACGATTTCGTGCGTTTGCTGAAGCAGTGTGTCATAGGTGTGTTACCTGCCAACAAATGAATGCTGGGAAGAAAACTGTGGTTGCACTGAGTCACATTGGGAGGTCAGGAGGACCTTTCAATAGGATACAGCTTGATTTTATCGAAATGCCTAAGTGCAATGGATTGAAGTACATTCTAGTGGTGGTGTGTGTTTTTTCACGGTGGGTGGAAGCTTACCCAACACGAAGGTGTGACACCCTTATAGTAGCGAAGCTGTTATTGAGGGAGTTGATCCCTAGGTTCGGTTTTCCAACCTCGTTGGAATCGGATAGAGGAACACACTTCCACAGCGAGATCATGAAATTGCTTTGCGCTGCTTTAAATGTTGATCAGAGACTCCATTGTAGCTATCGCCCAGAGGCTTCTGGGATAGTGGAGCAGATTAATGGAACTTTGAAAGCACGGATGGCAAAAGTGTGTTCGTCTACATCTCTGAAATGGCCTGATGTGTTGCCTTTGGTGTTGATGAGTGTTCGCAGTGTCCCAGATAGGAGGACCAGTCTTTCTCTGCATGAGATCCTTATGGGGAGGGCGATGTGATTGCCAGCAGTACCATCCGCAGTCTTGATAAACATCACTGATGACTTAATTCTTGATTACTGCAAAGGACTAGCTGATGTGGTCCGTTCTGTGTCTCAGCAGGTGGAAGCTGCTGCTGTTCCGGCTTCAAGAGATCTCTGCCACAACCTGTGCCTGGGTGACTGGGTGCTTGTCCGCAAGCACATGAGGAAGAGCTGTTTGGATGCTCGGTGGCAAGGCCCTTACCAGGTGATACTGGTAACGAACACAGCGGTGAAGTGCGGAGGGTTGCCGAACTGGATACATGCTTCCCACACCCGCCAAGTTTCAGAACCCTTGGAAGAAACAGCTCCTCTCGAGAATGAGAATCCAGCTGTGGTGGCAGGGCCACGTGAGAGGGCAAGCCAAGCTGTGAGGGTTGCTGACGAAGCTGGTTGCTCACCAGACCAGGCTGTGGAGGATTACGCTACACACAACCCAGGTATTGACTCTGAGGAAGAAGGTAACATTGCGGGTGATATAGAGTCAGACTCAGCCGAAGGAAGTGGTACGCAGAGGGTTCGAGAGAAAAGCAAAAGGGCTAACCGAACAGAAGAATCGTGGCCTTAGAGACAGAGACGGCAAAATCTAAGATTGGCCGCTGAAAGAGATCTTGCCCCTGTGTCCGAGACATCTGAATCAGAAGTGAGTGAAGAAGAACAAGACCAAGGAGGCCTGAGAAGGTCGAGAAGGACAAGAGTGCCTTGCCAGAGATACGCTGCCCCGGAGTGGACCTACGTAGTAGCTGATGCCGGGAGTAGTGAGTTCCGGGAGGCTGAGGTCCGTGCAAGTGATCAGCAGGAATCCTCTACTGAAAATCGATGTGGGATTGCTAGTTCCAGGACTTGAAGTTGAAGGGGTGTTGACAATCACGGTTCCAAAACCCCCAGTCTTGAGCAAGGTGCAAATTCTGATATTGCATAAATTAGTTTACCCAACGTTTGGATTTGAACCACCACCTCATGAAATGGTAGATGTTCGTCTTGAAATTTTGCAACATGTTTTAGCCGCAATTGGATCTGAACTTATTGTAGATTGTGAATGAACTGTGATCTGTAAATAAGCGTTTCCAGGAAGATAACCTAGGCCTGAGTTGAAGAAGAATAACATTAGGGCTTTTTCAGTAGAAGAAGAAAGAGGGCTAGGGAAGTCTTTTTGGACTGTGTAAATAAATCCAGAGGAACTAAGCTTTGAACGAATTTCAATGAACTTTGTTCGACTTGTGGGCAGAAATTTGAGGTGGAAAGGAGAGACTTTTGTGTATCCTCTTATTTGAACTGCTGTGACAAGAGAAGATGGAGTCTGGGAATCCGAACCGTAGGTCCAAGTATATAATAGGTACCTTCGTAGTAGGAGTGATAGTTTCGATAGCCATAGTTATTATAGTGTCAGTTATTGTTCCACATGAGGCAGAAGTCGTAGAGGTGAAAGGGACACCTACACCCAGTGCTTCTAGCAAGATAGAGGATACCATAGGAGCTGAAAAGGCTATGCTAGATCAGAACAGTCGTAGATTGCATGTAGATTTGTCTAGAGGTGATTTTAAGCTTAATGCGTATGCCAAGCTGCTATATGAGTATGTTGAGACGATGGATGTGAAAGATTGTTATGTGTGTATGCAGTTGCCTGCATCAGTGGATGAGGGCATTAGATACCATCATCTTCCGTTGACTTATGGGATTTCATGTAGTCTATTGCTTAGCATGTTTTATGGGAGAGGTCATTATGAATACTTCTTTTCCAATTATGATGCAGTGCTTCCAGAGGTTCCAGCATACAAGCACCTGAACAAGTACGATTATTATAAGCAGGAGGATAGAATTGGGAAGTATTTCATACCGACTACAACGTTAGATACCGCTTATGCACATAGACATAACTTAACATGTTCGCTAACAGAGATAGAAAAGAGGTTTGTAGATCAAGTGGAAGATAGATATAGACAATTAACGCAAACACGTAACACTGGAGAAAGTCCATTAAATTGGACAAAGGGAGGAGATGGCTCACAGAGCGAAAGGGAGCTATGGCCCTATAGCATTAGATCTAGAGCAAAAGGGGAAGCTGTGTGTGAAACGAGTCCAGACCTATTATGATAAGGTCTATGTGGGTCAGAGTGCGTTTTCACTATGGAAGAGTCAGCAAGGAACTTTTTGCAGGGTCCGGTACAAGTGGTGCCAACGGTATATTTTGTATGTGGGAGAAATGCTTATGTGAGATTGCCTGCCAATTGGTATGGTACCTGTTACCTGGCAGCTGTTTCCCCCAAGATTTACCATGTAGAGGAGTTAGAACTCTTGGAAGGAGGAATGCATTCTAGATCAAGGAGAGATGTAAGTGCAGGAGGAGTGGTTGGAGATATTTTTGGAGCAGTAATACCAGGGTTGGGAGTGATTTTGAATGATGTGAAGATTAGAAAGCTGGCGACTGTTGTGGACAAGTTGTCGACTGAATACAGCTAAATCACTGTTGCTTGTTGATGGAGAGATGTTGTCGATAAGGACGATGGTGATGCAGAACCGTCTTGCTTTGGATGTTTTATTGGCAAAAGAGGGCGGAGTCTGTAAAATGCTGAAAGTGCAAGAGTGCTGTACTTATATACCAGATAATAGTAAAGATCTGAACAAGTATATAAGTAACATCACTGAGATTCATCATGAGATCCAGGATCTGGCTGAAGAGGGTGTTTGGGAGAAAGTTGGTAAAGGATTTGGTAGAGTGGGGAGTTGGTTTGCGAGCTTGGGAAAGGGTATTCTTGGTTACATTCTGAAGCCTATCATTATAATCGTGATCTGTGTGGTTGCCTGGGGGGTTTTGTCAGGGCTTATCAGTGGTACAGGGCGAATCAAGTCGAAAGAACCTTTAGGGAGCGAGAGGTAAGGATGGCTAGACTGCAGGACAGTCATTACGAGAATATCAAGAATCTAGAAAGGTTCAGACAGGGAAGAGTGGCTACAAGCTCTGTTTAGGTCGGTTCTTTCTCCAGGGAGTTCTGATTTTGTTGATGACACTAGTCATCAGAGGGGGACTGATAGAGCGCAGTGATATTCTGGAAATTATAGGGGTACATTATATTCACGGATAGTCCGTACCCGCATATATTCTTATGTGTGTTAATTTTAGTAATAATCTGTGTTGTAATAATCAATGGTAAATGAAATGTTAGGATGAGTTGTGCCATTCAAGAAAGTAAAATGGCATTTAGAGGGAATTATGTAACTTTCGATGTTCACTGCAAATGCTTAACAGAGTAGCTCATGTGTAATGTAATGCATTAGTTTAAACGTGCATCCCTTTAAAGTCTGCACATGTAGAGATGATTAATTGTGTCTTAAATGTGATGAAATGTAGTGCTTGCAGATGTGACATTTTAATTTTGTGTTTAGGTTGATGTCAAAGGCCTAGATGGAGTATTTGCTCTTTCGTGTTATGAAAGGCCTGTTCGTTTCCCTTATGTTAGCTGGTTTGTGTAGGCCTGAAATGCATTTTCCCCTGGTAAAGCTCTCATTTGGAGGAAGTCAGCGAAATTCATGTGCGTGCAAGGTTGTTCTGTTCTCATGTTTCTGTTGCAGGTGCAAGGACACCGTCCTCGTTAGTTAGACTAACGCCTTTGTTTTAGGAGTTAGGTATGGAGGAGACCTGTTACAAAGTATTCAGGAATGCCGATAATTGGGAGCCGATATTTTCTCTTGCTGAAGAGGCCTGAGACCCAAGGACACACCAACCGTCGCTGGACTGAGTACAAGTTTGGTGGAAAATTACCTAAGAGGGGTGCCTGGCCAGAGGAGGTGTTTCAGGGGCGTGTTCTATCAATTGTGCATTTTCTATTAGGGACAGTGCCCCGAGGGATGAGCAGTTAGAGAGCCGTTAGAGGGGTAGAAGGAAGGGATCGTGTCAGGAGGAAGACTTAGAACGAACAGTGGTCTTGGCTACTGACCCTTACAACGTGAGTGTACTTCTTAGGAAGTCTTCACGAGCTGACACCTTTTCTTGATCCTGCCTGGGAAAATGTTAAGTAGGGATGCCACTTTACGGATAGTGTAGGGATAGATTAATGGATTTTCTTTACAGCAACTAATGAAGACTAATATAGATGTTGGTGCAGTTATTGGCTGTTTAGTATTTTTGGAATTGCTTATTCTTTTCATGTTGCACAGGCTTAGATTGGGTCGTAGGATGGCTTTTGTATTAGTGCCTATGTATTTTTATAACCTCGTTATGAGGTGCTTGTATGTTCAGTTATTTTTGGCTTTGTAATAAACCCTTAAATTGGATTTCGGAGTTAGTGATCTTTTCCGAGTTTATTAAATTGGTCCATGCTAGTTGTTATGAATGCATTGTTTCTCCCCTTTACACTTCTCAGCAGGTAATAAAGGTCCAGTCGACCGAGGGTTCCTAGTAAACTTTTATAGTGGAATCCGGCGTTATCACAACTATACTGCAAAGACACATCATGTCCTGTGTTTCCAGTTTTGGGATTTTTAAACAATACTACATTTCACGCTGGGGCTCGTAGACACATCCTATTTAAAAAAATGTTTTTTAGGTTGAGCCTCTGCGAGGCATGCTGTATTCGAGTATGGACTTGAAGCTCGGCCCACTCTCCGCCCATATTTTTCATTGGCTTGTGTCATTGTCCTTTGTAAATGCTGGCTTCTGATTTGTTAATTGGCTTGTTAGGCCCTCCTTAGTGTTTTTACACGGTATGTCTTATTTAGTCTGTAAACACTATTTTCTTTAATGAGTTTCTCCTACTGCAGGCACAACATACTTTCCTGCAACTTTCAGCGCGCCCTGCGTGCTTTCACTTTCCAAGCAGCCCGGGACAATGGCGGCCGCTTCTTTGAAATGAAATAGGTCTCGCATTTACAAGATTTTGAGCTATTGACATTGTAAATGACAATGCCTTTTATTTATGTGTTAATTATCGAAACAGATAAATAAAAGGCATTGTCATTTACAATGCCAGTAGCTTAAACTCTCGCAAATGCAAGACCTATTGCATTGCAAATGCTTGTTGGGTGTTGTCTCTCACTAAATGCAAATTTGGTTTCTGATTTTTTTGTTCAATTTCCATACCAGCATTTACTTTAGAGTTTCAGCCTCCTTTCTCTTTGTGGTTCCCTGACTGAGCCCCATGGGGGAGCTGGATAAGTCTAAAGTTATCCACTGAGGCTAAATTAAATACTTGGTCACACGTATTTGCACTCAATATTATGCTATTGCTGCGAAAAACAGTGACTGTTGCAGCTGAACCACATATAATTAATTAGAAATAGAAATGTGATGAATAATTTTACACATTTCTTATAGTTAACATATGGGCTGCTTGCAAATATTTGCTTGGCTTTCAGCTGCAACAATCACTCAAATTTCAGTTTATGTCTGTTTATTCAAAATTTATGTGCAGAGTATGTATATTGCTTTTAAAAACAGCTGTCTTTCAGTGTTATAAAGGCTGAATGAATAGTCGAAACGCGGCCTGTGTGGAATTCTGCAGGAATAAATTAAACAGGAATCAACTCTTGTTTCTGAGTGCAGGCTTTCTTTTTTATGGGGAGGATTTTTGGCATATAATCACTGCGTTATATATATATATGAAGGGTTTATACTTACCTGTGAAATACATACATTTTCGTTGTAAAGGCATGCATGGTAAACTTATATGTGTGATTATATTTTGCATGGTGGAGACATGCGTTGTAAAGACGTATGAGTTGTTAAGGATGCATGGTAATGGTATTGAGTGTTAACGCCCGCATTGTAATGGCTGTTTTCCGGTCTCTCCAGTCTATTGAGCTCTTGTGCGATTAATTGGGGTAGTACATCTATTTGGAATTTGGCTGGAGCGTGGTTTGCAGCCACTTTTGTACGTATGTGTACCCAGTGGAGGCTGCTCCCGGGAAGCAGTAGTGGGGCGGGAGTGGGAGTAAAAAATATTTTTTTAAATGATCCCTTACCTGCAGGCCGCCCGGCTGGCCAGCCGCTGCCTCTCTTCCATCCTCTTCCTGGCTTCTGTGCGAGCAGGAAGCACCCAGGCTCCCCTAAGCCAATCACAACCATGCTTCTGTCCCTCTCTGGCACCAGAGCTCTGTTTTATCCACCTTGAGAGTCTTATATGTTAAGTATAGGGGCAATCTGACAAGGGATTAAAACTTTCCCTGATGTCCAGGCAGAATGGCATTTCAGGAAGATTGACTCGTCCAAGAGTCATACCTTGGCTCGCAGGTCAAAGCATTCCATGCTCTACAGGGTGCCATCTTGTGCTGCTATTTTTATCAACATTTGACAGATCTTCTTTCCAAACTTACTTTCATTTTGCTGCACATTGCTCGGGAATTCTTAATCTGTCTCTTCCGTTGATTTTTAGACCTGACATTGATTTAAATTGTCATGTCGGGACTCTTCCAACAGAGTTCAGCAGAGGCATGTTATGTCAAGTCTCCACCCAGGCCACGCCCCCCTCATAATTTCTTAAATGTTTGATACATGAGGAGATCTTGCATTGTATTGCTTCACAAAAATCTCCTGTTATATATGATCAATTACTTTAGCCTTTTGGTCCATTGAGATTATCCATTGCTCTGTAAGTAGAGCCCCTGCCTTTTTTGTACGTCTGTGCACATTCACCAGCATGACACTTTATAATTTATTTTTACTCAACTAAATGCCTTGATTTTTTTCAGGCTTCAAGGACAATTCTGGCCTGGCCCCTTTACTTCATCTGTTGCAATTAACTCCTGCTATGAAGCAGAACTTCCTTTAATTGGATTCATCATCCTAACACAGTGCTTTTTTAATACTTTTCTGTCAATCTTGTTTGCTCATGCTTGTAACCATATCTGTCCTTCACCTGACCCTTTGAATTGAGAAGGAATGCCATTTCATCAACATTATAGGCAACTAGATTAGTGGAACTCTTTGTCTAAATACGGTTCCTGGATACCTATAATCGATTCTGTACCAACATTTTCATATATCATTTATTGGTCTTTTCTCTTATCTTGTTTGTGTACTTGTTATTATGAACTTTCACTTGCTACGTGTGAACACTTTAAGTACTAAGCACTTTTTGAAGGATACCATGTCATTCAAATTAAAAGAACAGTGGGGAAGTGGGAATGGTATCTGAATTATTTCACAAAATAGTTATTAGTAAATTCACTAAAGTTGTCAAGGCCTATTGAAAAACGCTCCAAGTATATGTTTGTATCATTTTTGCTTTATCAAATAAAAGATTGTTAAGAGATTCCACCAAATCCTTGGAGGGTGCAATCTCATTCACTAAGGCTAAAGAGTTAGATAGTCTCCTAATAGTTTTTAACAAGATTTTAAGTGAAGTATCTGCTGAGTAGATTTTTTGGGTGAAGAATTTTCTTTTCTTTGCTGAGAAAGTTGGTTATATTTACAGAGTTGAAAAAGATAACGGTGAGTGGACCATGGATTGTATGTTCTGCTCCAAACCTTCTTGAGTTGTCTTACCTGACCTTTCACAGCACTGAGATTAGGAGTAAACAGCATACTGCTAGAAATTTTTTTCTTAAAACATTTTGCTTCAGAGGGGCTGAGGATTTTAGAGAAATCTTCTACTATATCATCAAAATGGCTCAAATACTAAGGATTACTAACTTTAGGCCCAATTACGATGATGGTGAGACCTCCACGACAGCCTGTCGGTGGCGGTCTCACCGCCATCATTTGCATGTTTTCCGCTCACCATATTATAATGGCGGGCGGAAGGATGGCGATCCGAAAGCCCCATCGCCACGCATCCGACGGGCTCCTTGAGCATGGTGTCTGCCACATAGTGCAGTGATATGTACAGGGTGCATTTTTTCCATTGCGGCGGTGCTGCAGCCAGCAGCACCCACCGCAATGCAAATACACGGTGTGACCGCCTGCAATCCCTCTGATGGGACCACCAACGGCTAGTTGGTTGGTCCCATTTACGATAGGGTGGCGAGCAGACGTAAATCCGCCCACCATCCTAATCGGGCTCTTATTCTCAGGAATAATCCAGATTTTTTGGTTAATAAGAGAAGCTAGATACTAGTCCTTCAATTCTTTTGAAGGCCTAACATTGATGCAATGAGATACACTAGCAGCAGAAGGGGCAATATCCACAAAACCATTAATAAAAATTGAATAAATCAGTGGTCTGATCACAACAGAGGAACAACTGTTGAAAAAGACATATAATCAGCCGGGCTGAAACCATCAGCGTGCCCTGCATTATGTGTGGCAAATGGACTCATTGAGAAAGCTGAAAGGTGTTCCTATCATTGCTGACAGAATAGGATAAAGTGCATAAAAAGTGCAAGGCTGGCCCTATATGCCCACGAGGACCAGGCTAACCATATTGGATTGCAAAAATTGTCCAGTGGAACTCCCTTCAAACAATACCTCTTGTGTATTTCTGAAGTATGTAACTCAATTACTGACAACGTCAGGATTAATGATAGATGCTGAAGGCTAGTCAACTCTCTTACTTGTTCCCAAATACGTAAACCATGCCGACACCTGTTTTGAATTTTTATTCATAGCTGCTCATTACGAAGGGTGTGTGGAACTTGTTAATTAAATGTCCTGTACTAGGACTGAGGATGAAGTTTATCATTATCACCTGAAATGTCCTCCATGTTGTACATTATGGTAATACATAGCTTTTTCTACAGCTCAGGGGTTCTGATGAGGTAAATGAGGTGTCCTCTGTTTAACTCAAACAGAAGTTTTTTTATTAACTAAGTCCTGCCACAACCCTTGGTCATTAATCTCAAGCTTGTCAGACGTTTAAGGGGCCTGGGCCAAGAAAATTGATGCAGGGACCACTAAATGCTTTTGTCACGTGCCATGAGCACCAGATTTTAAGCATATTAAAAATAATGTTCTCCAAAGAAAGAGAAAAGAAGCATCTCACACCAGTTTGTTGTATGTCAGCTGCCTCATTATTAATGACATGCTTGTTTTGAAAATCTATAAATGCATTTTGCCTTAGGCGCTTGGGGCTTTGAAAAGCAGAGGCCTGTGTCATAATGCCGCTCTGCCCACCACTTGTGATGGCCCTGTCCAAAAATGGCCAGGCAATCCTTGGTGGTTTTCTTATTCAACTACTCCATCTTTCTGCTGCTTGGCCTAAAAAATGACAGTTTGCATTCTCCCCAGCTGGTCCTAATGATAGTAGGCAGTTAGATGAATCTGCCAGGTGCTGGACCCACATCTTCCCTAAAATGCACTAACTCTTCCACTTCCTGATCAGCTCCAGGACCCCTTTCGAATATACGTGCATCACACATAAACCACTCCATGCATAATAAAATCTCCTACCTGGGACCCACAAAGCCATCACTCAGTGGGAATTCCTCTTTGTGAATCATAAATTTCTTGTATCAAGAGTTTACCAGGTATAGTAGTGCAATCTCAAACACAGAAAAAGAGCATGTCTTCATATTTCTCTAAAAATCGAAAAGTTTATTTCCAACTAAATTGTGACTCCTCTTTTTCTTGCCAATGACTTCTTTACAGAATCTAAAATTAAGCATATACACATTATGAGTATAAATTTACCTTCTACATAATTATCTAATCTTACATTCTCATTTCTGAAATTGACTTTTCTAAATAAGAACTGGGCTTACATATTCCTGATACATGGGGAGTTACTGACATATGGCACACTCCTGTTCAGTATTGTACAAAACTCTTTGTCTATGTGCATAATGGAGCCCAGACCTATTCAAACTTATCCATTCTGAAGTGAATCAATGCTGTTAATTTTTTCCATTGTGTATATGGACCAAAATATTGACCACCACATGTTTGTTGCGAGACTGGTAGGTAGTTTCAAGCAATGAGCAATGGTAAGTTTAGCCCTAAGGAGCATAAGAGGTAGGAGTTTGCATAGTCTAGTTATTATTGGGTATTCATGATCATCTACCATATAGCATCAATAAAGTAAATGAGTTGAGTTCCATTCAGTAGCCGCTATCGATTTAATTTGCAGCAATATATCTTTCCAAAATGTTCGTATTCCTTTGCAGGACCACCACATGTGTGTCATTATCTCTTTAATTCCCCATCCCTGCCAGCATACCCCGGAAGACCCAACATGGCCCATAATGCTACAGGTGTAAGAGAGCTCCTCATGAGAATCTTATAACCATTTTAAATATGCTGATTATAGATCGAGGAGGAAAAAAAGTCCTAGTCCAAGCTTTACCAAGGATTCATCGTTAATATCTATTCCTGATTCTGTTTAACATTTTACAGAATACGTTAGTTCGGGGATGTTTGGAGATTATTTAAAATTTAAATATCTATACAGTATACCTTTGCCTTTTTGTGGTGAGCTTTTTAATAAAGCTTCAATGGCTGTCACATCTCCTGTAGTAACCAATTTCCCATTGTCTTGCCATGCCCAAGAAATCATTAGTTTATACCTATATGGGCTGCTTTGTACTGTTTGCCATTTTGTAGACGTGAGCTTAGGGTTCTAGGATGCCCATTATCATATTAATCAGTCAATTGCATGTAAAGCGCGACTACTCACCCGTAAGGGTCTCAAGGCACTGGGGGGGTGCTGCTCTATTGAAAGCGCTTTGGTTCAGTTGAAGAGCCAGGTCTTGAGGTCCTTCCTGAATTGAGGCAGTGACAGCGATTGCCTGAGGTGGAGAGGCAAGGCATTCCAGGACTTCACTGTGAGGTAGAAGGGTCTTCCTCCGGCTGTGGTCTTGGCAGCCAGGGCCATTTGGGCAGAGCAGAGGTCTCTGGTGGGTACGTGGAATGCAAGCCGGTGGTTGAGGTACGCAGGTCCAGCATCGTGTAGGGCTTTGTTGGCATGTGTGAGAGCTTGAAGGTGATTCTTTTGTTGACTGGGAGCCAGTGGAGATCTCTGAGGTGGCTGGTGATGTGGCTGTAGCGGGGGATGTTGAGGATGAGTCTGGCGGAGGCGTTCTGGATGTTCTGCAGTTTCTTGAGGAGTTTCCAGGTGATGCTGGCGTGGAGTGCATTGCTGTGGTCGATTCTGCTGCTGATGAGTGCATGGGTGACCGTCTTTTGGTGGGGATCCATTTGAAGATCTTTCAGATCAGGTGTAGTGTATGGAAGCAGGATGATGAGACGACGATGATCTGGTGGTTCATGGTGAGCGAGGAGTCCAGGATGATGGAGAGGTTCCTTGCGTGGTCTGTGGGTGTGGGGGAGGTTCCAAGTGCTGCGGGCCACCAGGAGTCTTCCCAGGTGGATGGGGCGAAACCCATGATGAGGTCTTTGGTCTTTTCTGAGTTGAGCTTGAGGCAACTGTTCTTCATCCAGGCGGCGACAGCCTTCATCCCTTTGTGAAAATTGTTCTTGGTGATTGTGGGCTCCTTGGTGAAGCAGAGAATCAGCTGGGTGTCCTCGGAGACGATGTTGAGTCCTTAGTTTCTGATGATGGCTGCAAGCGGGGTCATGTAGATGTTGAAAAGCGTGGGGCTCAGGGAGGAGCCTTTAGGTACTCCGCATCTGATCTCTGTGGGTTCTGAGAGGAACGGAGGTAGTCTGACTCTCTGTGTTCGGCCGGTGAGGAAGGAGGGGATCCATTCCAGGACTTTGTCACAGATCCCGGCGTTGTGGAGGCTTGTCCACAGGGTGATGGTCTCGCTGGCGGAGAAGATGGGGTCGAGCGTGTATCCCACTGAGTGGGTTAGGGGGTGACCAGTTGTTTGAGTCCGACTGTGGAGAGGCTCTCAAGCAGGGATGAGGTGTTTTTGTTGTTGCGGTTGTCCAGATGAAAATTGAGGTCGCCGAGGAAGATGTAGTCTGTGGAGGCGAGAGCGTGGGATGCGATAAAGTCGATGATGGAATTGCTGAAGGGTGGGCGGGATCCAGGGGGTCTGTAGATGAGGGTGCTAGGGAGGGTGGTGTTCGGGTTGGTCTGGACCTGGAAGTGTAGGGGCTCCATGTTGGCCGAGAGGTTGTCTGCATGGGTTTTGAAGTGGAGGGTGCTTTTGTGTACGATGGCAATGCCACCCCCTGGTTTGGTAACACGGTCCTTGTGGATGATCTTGTAGCCGTCCGGGATGGCGGTGGTGATGTCTGGGGCAGAGGTGGAGTTCATCCAGGTTTCCGTGAGGCAGGTGATGTCGGGGTCGACAGAGTAGAGCAGGTACCAGATCTCCATGGTGTGTTTGTGGAGGGAACATGTGTTGAGCACGATGCAGTTGAGGTGGTCGGGTCTGGTGTTTGTCGGTCTTGCAGTGTGTGGGGCTGGTGTGCGGTGGCATTCGCAGCTGCAGTACCGGTAGGAAAACGGGACTTTGGTGTCCATTGGCAATAGCAGGCGGTGTGGTGGCTGGTGCTGAGTGCATGGAGGATGCTGGTGTCGTATCAGTGGATGGTCTGAGAACCACGGTCCGTGGGGCTGGGCGCAGTCCAGGCATAGATGGGCGCCAACAGGCTTGCCTTTGGCATGCCTTCGGCACGCCAGCAGTGCACCCGCTGCATGCGACTGCCATAAGAAGTGTGAGTGGAGGGCTGGACAGCTGGGAGGCGGCGAAGCAGGAATCGGCACTGGAGGAGGTGGGCAAGTGGGGACGAGCAGTGGCAGGGACACAGGAAAAAGGCACAAAAAGGAGAGAGGAGAAAGTGAAAACAGTGTAAAAACAGTGAAAACAGTGAGAGAAAAGCAAGCAAGAGAAGGGAATGAAAAAGAAAGGCAGAGAGACAGAGGGCAGAGCAGCAGCACAGCAGAGAAGCTCCCCACTGGACCACCAGAGATGAGGCACAGGTGGGTGCCTGTGGGTGGAGGAGGGCCTCAAGCCATGGACCGAGGGTCAGCACCAGCAGCTGTGGGGGCAGCAGCTACCAGGCGGAGCTGTGCAGGGAAGGGAGCAGTCCACTGACAAGATCATAGAGGTCACCTAATGTTGTTTTAGTGTGTCCTGAACATTTTATAAAGCCTTTGCCTTGACACTCTGGCGCAAAATGGGGATTGTGCAATTTTTGATACATTGGTATGTGGTTACAGCACCCTTTCTGACAATCCCATTCCAATGATGAAGTGTAGAATGTAGCAAAGTTTCTCAACTTATGCTTGGCAGAATATTGAGTAGGTTGGTTGAATATTCTTGCTCTACTCTTATCCGTAGCTTTCGACTAAGAGAAGTGATATCAATCATAGATCTGAGCTATCAGGTTGAATGTATCTTTTGATTCGAGGGAATCCCAAGCCATCTATGAGTCAGACAAAATTTCAACAAAACAATCCTACCAGCTCTGAAGGATGGACAGTCATAATGACTTTTTGTTGACTCCAAAATATTGTTTAACCGAAACACTGTGAAATATTGTGATTGTAAACTAAACAGGCACATGATATTGAGTGTCACTTCATGATTTTTTTTTCTTCAACAACATCTCATTATTGTTTACTAAAACATTATGATATACAGTATAGTTAGTTTTATTGATGTAACTAATATATGTGTTTAATTGAATAATTGCTATGATATGTGTCATTATGTAGTTTAGTTCTTAAATATAAAAAAAATTCAGGTTCTAGGTTTATTTTGGGGGTTAAGGCACATAGGGGCCCATTACGATGGCGGGCGGAAGCACTACCGCCGTGCTGGTGGATGCAAAAACAACCACTTACCGCCCGCATGCCGCAGCCCACACGCCCGCCAAATTACGATGTGAAAAGGCAGCCAAACACCGCCGGCAAGCCAGCGACGCCGTCCGCCATCAAAGTGCGCCCGCTCACGTAGCGGCGCAGCCTAATGGAGACACACCGCCAGACGAAATCACGTACCGCCCGGCGTACAAATTACGATGCCGCAAACAAACAGCTCCCACGGCTAAGAGACACCGCACGCGAAAGTGAGGCGGAAACCCGAACGCCGAGCACAGACACCGAAGAGGCGACCCCCGAGCATGAATCCAGCACTGCAGGCCCTCCCCATGCTATACCTGATGCACCACCAAGGAGGCAACGTACCGCGGAGACGCAGGTAGGCACACACACAACAAGGGCACGCAAACAGCGCACACAGTGCAAGTGCGGAAAAGGAGGACATGGCACCCCCAACACCCATGCGTGGACAAGAAACATCCACCACTGCACCCACAAATGTAACACAGGGCAAAGTGCAACATCTCGCAACTATCATGGGCACACCACCTGGGACCAGGAACTAACGACCCCGTCACGGCACCGCAGCACAGCGGCGATGACGCAGCCACACATGCGCACAACTCAGCGCCCAACCATAACGCCATGTATGCGTCGCACACAAACAACACAGGGACACAACCAAGCACCACACACACCAGCCACACCCAGAACGCACATGACACGTGACAGGCCTGCCACAGTCATGACCCCAACGCCCAATTCACGGACAACACCCAACGTCACACAACCGACGCCCACATGTCAGTGAAGTCACGCAACATCAGGACACACCCCTGTGTGACAAACATGGCGAAGCACACAGCGGCGGCAACACCACCCAGTAGAACATGGGCCCCGTCGGGAAGAGGTACGCCAGTACCACACAGAAACACCCATACCACCCTGCACCCATGAACCAGACATACAAAACGGAACACCAAAGAGCCCGGGGACCGACAACAGGTGGACCCAAGAATGACACCCACACACAAGGCCCAACGCATAGCGGAAACACAGCCTGCCGCCCACACACGGGAGAGCAGACAGCACTGAATGACCTTCCATTCCAACTCCGAAACCACATCCCGACTAAACAAGCCGGAGAATACAGCCATTGTCCCAAAAAAAGACCAACACAGGCATGCAGAGGAAACCGACCACAGGGCAGATAGCGCATATCACCTAAGAACATACCGAACGGGAAAGAAAAAAATATATAAAACTCCCCCATGCCGTTCCCATGCAAGTTATCTGGAAGGAGTCACACACCACTGACCTTGAACATTCAGAGAAGCACGTGGGATGAGGGCCCGTGTCCTCCGCACAAGCTAACAGAACACAAGTCCTGCCCCCCTACGACCATCACAGATCTCACAGCAACCTCGGAGCCTGCACACTGCAGACTGCACACACAGCCGGAGCACGCCACCACATCGCCCCGCAGCAAAATGGCACCTACAACACACCTACCCAACTACGCCAAACAGGTCAAGCTGTACAAACACAACCTGATACAGCTACTGGGATGCGAACCCCTATCCCTGCTGAACGTAAGTTACCGACTGACTTACCGCATCGCATTGTTCAGCTGCGTCATACCCGTCTTCTACTGTCGGAGGTGTCCCTTCCACCATCCTGTGGAGTTGTGCCTCTCCAACCCGGCATGTCCAAGGGCGGACCTGCTACCACTATTCCACCCTCTGGACGCACACGACAGGGCCTGTTCAGCCTATGGGGGCATGGCGTATGTGGCGAACATCGGACCCACACTGCAATGGGACCACTGTACCTCCACACGACGGATCATGGATCACAGCTACATCGAATGTCACCCAGCATGCCCCATCATGCTCCTACAAGGGACAACTTACGAACAACACCGTGACAGCCACCATCCGCTACATTGGCTGGCAAACATGTATACCACCAATGAAATGGAAGCCCTGCAGGAAGCCATCGCATACCTGACAACCTGTCAATTCATAGGACCCCGGCGCAATCCCCCAATTGAGCCATGATGTCCGACACTGTACCCATGCTTAGCTTCCGCACGGACTGGCCAGTAACCACCACAACAGCCATACCAAACGACCTGCAACTGATACCACACCATCAACGACACTGCCATGACATCGGATGTGTCCGGGACATGCACTCCGTTCCCCATCACATCCAGGAACTCTGCATGTATCGGGGGAGGCAGTGGCATGGGATATGTGTATCGCACCCACATGGACAGAACTGCACGTACAACTATGCCATGACATGGATCCTGCGCCCATGGACATATGCACCGCCCAGTGGACAGGAATCGCCCGGCTGGAGTATGTGAGAGC
This sequence comes from Calotriton arnoldi, assembly GCA_963921515.1. Classification (NCBI taxonomy): domain Eukaryota; kingdom Metazoa; phylum Chordata; class Amphibia; order Caudata; family Salamandridae; genus Calotriton; species Calotriton arnoldi. The sequence continues at coordinate 357,260 of CAWUFW010014148.1, forward strand.
TGCACCCCTTTTCCCCCTCCCCGGAAATCCCGTAACAGGACCTTTGCATGGACGACAAGTGCATACAACAACAACACGACCCCAGTGACTGTGACATGTCCAGTATCCACCATATGGCAACAACAAGTGGGACGCCGTTGCATGCACGTAAGCCCATGCCCTGATGTCAACTCACACGCACGCGTGCATGAGTAACAACAGCAGCACACCTGTCACATGGAACTGAGATGGACTGTGCCCATGATGCCAAGCGGTCTGGTAGGCTAAATGTATACCGTCTGTGTCAAAGTCCGCAGCACCGCAGCTACTTGCAAATGAACATTAGCACAGCAACAGCCAAGCAGATGTAACTCTGAAGCCCACATCCCACATGCAACAGCTAATCACATGTACCCCTACACCCTTAGCTATGTGTAATCATGCTCAGTATATCCTCCACATGCATACCGCTGCCAGTAGTGTCCACTATACTGCATCACAGAGGACATAAGTCACAATACATGGTTTGAAGAAAGAAACTGTCTCTGCTGATTCCTTTCACAAGTACGAATGTGAGATGATGAGAGTGTGTGATGTACACGGCAGTCGTGACATGACTATGTAGTCCACTGTCATTCGATGTCAACGCAAATGAGTAGCACAACTGTGGAAGACACACATGTGTCGTGTGAAGCGGGAGTGACGCTTCGCTCAGGTGGGTGGGTGTGACGGGTAGATGCGCACATGCAAAGTTGAAACACGCTGTGTCGGGAGGGGTCCGGAACTGCACATTACCGCTTCCCTGGGCAATGTCAAAGGCCACATGTCGGGGGGGATGTGAACACGTGTGTGCACAGCAGCCGGGCACACGAACAATGCGGTATCAGGCGTACACGTCAGCCCACCCTCTGTGGACAAGCTGGATCCTGTTGTGCGCCCGCCAGGCCCTTGACAAGGCACACACAGCCCCTGCCGACCAGGTGTATCCCCAACATTGTCAACCTGCACAGGCAATCCAGGGCACGGGATGGCAGTGGAGCATGGTGGGGGAGAGGACTCTGCACGCTCCTCCGGGACACATCACGCAGGCAAAACATCCTCAATGTGTAGCATGGCTCAAGTCATATGGAAGTATTGGGGGACGCACACATCACGAGCAGGAGTGACGTCACGGAAGGTGGCTCGCACCATCCCACCCATTGCCTACATCTCCACACACGTCACATGCCGTTGCAACAGAGAAGCCAGCGCGTGCGCAAGCACCTCCGAGCCCGCCCCAGTGAGGCAAAAGAGTGAATGTGTGGGTCCATCAGCCCCAGATGGACGCGGCATGGGCCGCTAGGGCAGCTACAGCCTCTGTGTGTCGCAGGTGGTGTATCCGGACTGCGGAGACTGCTATGCATTGTCTATGTTGCCCGTGTCTCGAGTCGGGGCACCACGCAGGTGGACGGCGTCCCGCCACACATCATGCCGTGAGACAGACCACTCGTTCAACTGGACCCACACATACACTCCTTGGCCTCTCCGGGGCGAGCTTGGGGCTGCATCTGCATGCGCTAGCCCCACAGTTGCAAATGCATATTGGGGGAGCGAGGGGAGGCCATGAGGACAGGGACAAAGACGACTGTATTACTGTCAGTGAGTTCAAGGAATGACCCTGATGTGGACAGGAAAAGACGTGCCCCGTGTGTATTGCAACTAGTCGCTAATCCGATCACCCTCCCATGTCCTGCATGTAAGCCCGCACCTAGCCCCGCCCACCCACCACATTGAAATTAGCACCAGCACAACATCATTCACATTCGAAGCACTGACTGGGGGTGACAACCATTGGACACACTTGTTGAGGCCACCCACGCGTACATGTGGGCCCTCCATGATCCATGTCACCTGCGGCCAAGTGATGACATGCGCAATGACGGAAGTGAGGAGAGCTGTCCGCCCCACGCACAGATGGTGCATCAGCTCCACAGACCCAGCAGCGAGTGCAGCAGGGGTCACATGTGCAGGGGCAGCTGTGCCTGGTGTGAAGGCACATTCAAATTGACAGCACATCGACCAATGTGTAGTCTGCCCACATCTACAGTCCATTATCATGCGGACATAGAAAATGAACATAGGGCAACACATCTGTGTGGGTGCACCCACTGTGACCAACACTGCGCAATCATCGACGTACTCGCCCTGTGCATGGCCCACCACACAAAGGAGGTCACATTCAGTGCCACCATCCCACACACACATCCCTATCACGAGACATGGTGTGTCCAATAGTCAGTACTGAGTTAGCGCCCATCTGGAGGGTCCTGAACAGGAGACACATGCAACCCACTAGGCAGTCGGTGCTGTCACCTACTGGCATTGTGCAGTCAATGTGCAGGCCAGGCTTGCTGGGACTGAGAGGGGCAGCATGGCCCAGCCTGACATTCACACGAGCAACAAGTGCACTGAGACCTGCATTGGCAATTGCAGACGTTGGCCTGCACCCAGCTGGCCCGGGACGCCTACCTCCATAGTGGAACACGCAGGGTGCAACCGCGAGGGTCATCGGAGTTGGCCGTAATGGCCTGGCCCATGTTGGTGACAGTCCGCTGATGCCATGTGCACCACACAGTATGATGTGCGCACTGCATCTTCAGGTGTGGCCATGATGTGCGCGTGGGTGCAGGTGCACAATGGACGGGGCCACAACATGCCGTGTGCATAGGCAGGGACGGCCAGTGGCCGGCCCCCACATGTCTGTTAGCATGTCATCATCTGCACATTGGCATGGGTGCATGGTATACGCATATGCACACGCATGTCATCTCTCACTATGTACATCTGCCACTTGGCACGTGCAAGGTTACGTGTCACATGTGATGTGTATTTGCAAGCACACAGCCGTGTTGGCATGGGGCTGTCAATGTGTACACCTGACAATGCTTCTGGAGGTGTGATCCGTACAGTGCTGCACATAGGGTGCAGTGGTGACATCAATGACTGTCTCATATCCCCTCGTGCCACAGGTCCCACTTGTCTTGGCCGCTCAGCCTGTGCCCACATCGTCGTTGGTGTGTGCCATACTCATCCAGCCTCGGAAGCAGTGTGATGCACAGCAGCCAGTCATGTTGCCGTGGTGTTGCCGCTTGCCGAATATGCAGTCAGTCCCCATCAGCACGCCTCACAGGTCATTGAGGCCTGGATCCCCATGTGCATGCACATAGCAATGGTTTGTGTCACTGCCCATTGCTATTGGTGGGAGACCTGTGTAAGTGTATTGTGGCTGTGCTGTCCCTGCATGACAGCTGTTCTGTGACTCATGTTCTTGCTCTGTCATATCAGTTATGTGTATGTGAAAATGCCATGTGGCGTGTTGCTTTGACATGTGTCCACTCCCATCTTTCCTAGGCGGAGACCAAACATTTACCGCCCTTACCAATTGTTGGCGGACATGGAGGATTCTGAGGTCATCCGGAAATTTCGTCTGGACCGACCAACCCTGCATCGACTATGTGCCATGTTGGAACCCCACCTCCGTCCTCGCAGGGTGTATCCGACAGCATTCACCCCCACGGCTAAGGTGATGGCTGCACTGCATTTTTCGCCACTGGGTCATTCCAGCACACAGTGGGCAGTGGAGGTGGGATGTCCCAGCCCATGTTCAGCATGGTGCTGAGGGATGTACTGGCAGCCATGATGCTGTACAGGAACAGGTACATCCGATTCCCCAGGGCACGTGAGTTGGCGGCAGTGAAGGGTGCATTCTATGCCCTTGGACGGATCCCACACGTCGTTGGTGCCATTGACTGCACCCATGTTGGCCTTGTCCCACCACAGGCCACTGAGCAGCTCTTCCGCAACCGGAAGCACACGCACTCCCTGAATGTGCAAGTGGTGTGCCTTGCGGACATGGTCATCTCCCACGTGTGTGCAAAGTTCCCAGGCTCGGCCCATGACGCGCACATCATGCGAAACAGCATATTACCACGACTGATGACCAATCTGCAACAGGACCGTGGCTGGATTGTCGGTGAGTATGTGGAGTTGTGTAGCGTGCTGGCTTAAGGATGCTGTCTACTGTCCTGTTTGAATTGCAACGGTTCTCTGTGTCCCCCACGCCCAGGTGACTCGGCTTACCCGAATGGGCCCTGGCTGCTCAGTCCATTACGAAATCCTCGGACCCCAGCAGATGACCGCTACAATGAGGCACATGGGAGGACCAGACGTGTGGTCGAGCGTACCTTTGGCCTCCTCAAGTCCAGGTTCAGATGCCTGGACCGCACCGAGGGTGCGCTGGCGTACTCCCCACAGAAGGTGTGCCAGATAGTGGTGGCTTGCTGCATGCTGCACAATCTGGCCATTCGAAAGCAGATCCCCTAATTGTGGATGACGGAGATCAACCAGGGCCCCAGCCTGCACACCTGGACAGCTCCAGTGAAGAGGACAGTGGAGAGGATGAAGCTGTGAATGTGCGTCAGCAGCTCATCGCCCGCTACTTCACTTGACGGTGAGTGACCATGTACGACGGCTGATGTAGCTGTAGTTGTGCAGGTGTATGTGTGCTCTGTTACTGGGGCCTTTTGTTCACTGAGTGCTGTGTGTCAATGGTCCATGTCCAGGTTGGTATGCCACTGTCAGTGGCTGTAGCATTGTGCCCTGTTGCTCTCTGAGATGTGTGTGCATTGCTTGTAGTTGGTGACAAGTACTGTGTGATGAGTGTGTGACACACTCATTGAATGTACTCTTGTTCTGTTTTTCACCCCTAGGTCCCTGCAGCCTCTCCTGTCCCATCGACATGCCACACAGCAGATGCTATTCTGCTCATGGTGGCGATTGCACATCTTGGAATAAACCCAGGACACATTAAGCCGATTGTGATCAAGGTGTATTTATTAACAGCGGTGACATGTGATTGTGTGCAAGGTGATGACAAATGTGGTGCATGCTGTGACAATGAGTTGACGGTCATGGCTGCGTGATGGTCAAGGTGTACCCATGGAGTTCTATGTCCACAGTCCAACAGACACATGCCATTCACATGGCAGTGTGGGCTAGGATCGTATTACAAGTCAATGCAGTAGGTGGTCAAGGTGGCTGGCTGACTCACTGGCGTTTGGTGCGGGCGAAGTCCTCTCTGGACACCTGTTTCCTCTTCGGACGGCCCCTTCCACGTTTGGTAGGGGGGTGTTGATGTTCCGCTGGTGGTGGTTGAGGAGTGCTCACTCGCTGTGGACGCAGGGGAACGCGATGCTGCACGAACCTGCGCCACAGCAGGTGGTGGCGGAGGTGGTGTTGCTGGCCTTGCTTGTGCCCTCCCCCACCACCAGCTGGCCCATGAGGTCCGCGATTTGGGCCATGTGGGCGTCCATGGACCTCAACACCGCAAGGACCTCCCGCGTGTCGCTTGCCGACCTGGCCCATTCGCCTTGGGCCTCCTCATAGGCCCCAAGGACTCTGTCGATTGGCGGCAGGGCTTGGCTCCCAGGCACAGTTGGCGTTGGCCTGGCCCTGCTCCTCCTACCAGTACTGCTGCCACCGACCTGCCCACTAGCCACATTGCTCACCACGGTCCTCGCTGTGGCTCCCAGGGTGGACCCAGTCGGCCGGACCACCACTTGCGCTGGGGCTGGGGCCAGTGATGACGTGGTGGTGGTTGCGGCAGTGGGAGTGGCCGCAACGACCGTGGGAGTGGCCGCCACAACAGTGGTAGTGGCCGCTACGACAGTGGCAGCAGGGGGCTGTGAGTGGTCATCAGCCCTGGATGATGGGTTGGTGGGTGGGAGGGTGCCTGGGGTGCGGTTGGGCCCTGCCACACCAGATGGGCCTGCTGGGTGGTCCGTGTCCGAATAGGAGGACAGATCCTCCACATCCGTGAGTCCTTGTTGGGGGCTTGCAGGCTGGCTGTGCTGGCTGCTGTCTCCATCTCCAGCATCCAGCAGTTCGTCACCTGTGGGGGGAATGAGATATGTTATTGTGTTGCACATGACAAAGTATGTATAGGTTGTCTGACATCCACAGTTCGTGCACAGTCGTGCACAGGTTTCCCGGAGCCGTGTGTGTGGCTGTGCTATTTGTTGTTGTGTGGGCATGCCAATGGGACTGTGTGCTGTGGACATGTGGCATGGGACGGATTGGCAATGCCGATGGGTGTGTTGCTGTGCTCCTGCTTTTTGTGGCTCTGGTGTATGCGGACTCCAGACCCATCGTGGAGGTTGGTTTGTACTATGCTCTTGGGGTTCAAATGTAACGCTTCGAAACGCAGATGGCAAAATGGGGGTCAGCCCCCTGAAACGCATTTGAGATGAACTATGCTTTTGGGGTACATACTGTGTGCCATGGGTGCAGAACGTGACATGTGTTGTGGCAACATGACAGTGCATGGTCTGAGGTGTGTGTATGTCTGACATACCCTGCATATTTGCTGTCTGTTGTGATTTCTGGCCATGTAATTGGACGCATTGTTATGAGTGAGTGATGGTTGTGTGCCACACGACGTATTGCAGATGGTCCAATTCCTTGGTGTGCGTGCTGCCCTGTGCCATGTGCATCACTGCAGTGCTCGGGGGTGTGTGGCCCATGTTATGTGTGTTGTTGCTCACAGTGTGACGTGCGCTTCATTCACTTCTGGCACATGATTTGTCATGGGCATGTTTCTTTGCGTGACTACTGTATGTGGACCAGCTGTTCGGATGACATACCTTTCATGTGTCTGGGGCTGACGGATGAGATGGATGGTATGTTGTATGTGCATTGTGTGTCTGTGTGTTTGATGGGTCCAGTGGTGTTCGTGTGCATTTATGTTGTTCCACGCTGTTGCGTCTAGTGTGGTATGTCTTACATGGGCGTAGTTGTGGGATGTGTGGTTGACAGGCAGTTGGGGCTACATGGACAGGACTTCGATGGTGTTGCAGTTGTGTGTGATGGGTTGCACTGTGCCTGCCGTGTGGTTCTGTAATCAGTGTGACTTGTGCATGCAGACGTGGCTCCTTGGGTGTTGCTGTGTCTGTGATGGGTCATGTGGGGTGTGACTCTGTGGTTCATGTCCGTGTGCACATTGTTCACATGGTTGTGGCAGGGAGCAGTGCTGCGTGTTCCTCTGCTACTTGACATGTCCCATGTGTTAGTCGTAATTCAGTCCTCATGCCTCCAGTCACCCCGCCCTGTCCAGTTTCCCACCTGCAGGTTGTTTTTGAGCGTGCACTGGACTGGATGCAACATGGTTATGGGCGGGTGGGTGCTCCATGTTGCAGGTCTGTGGGGGTGGGGGCGGTGTTATGGGTCGTGGTGATGGCTGGACACCCACTGACACCGTTTGTCCTGGGGCGGGATGTCTACCTGTCGGCTGCCGGTGTGCACTGCAGTGGCTGCTACGTGGGTGTGGGCTGTGGGCTGTGCTCCTCCTTGCTGTGCTGTAGGACTAGGGGCCTGGTGGGTGTTGTACTTCAGCTGTCCCCCTCCCACCCACTGCCTTTGTGTTGCGGCTACTTACCTGTTACTTGTCGGTTGGTGCAGCTACGGCTGCCACATGGGTGTGGGGGTGCTCGTTGTGGCGCTTCTGGAGTACTAGGGGACCTGTTGGTAGTTACGTGGCTGGCTGGGTGTACACATGCCCCCATGGTTCTGTTAGTTGATATGTTTGGGCTGTGTGTGTGGTGGTGCCTGTTGCATGTGTGAGTGATGTGTTGTGTATTGTGTACTGGACATGGGGGTGTTTGTCCCTCGGAGCTATGGCATGGTGGTAGTGCATGTGAGTACATAGCGGTGTGCTGGTATACATTTGTTTGTACTTACCAGCCTCCACTCCCCCTGGTAATCCGGTGAGGATCTCCGGATGGATGATGACTCGCACCTTCTCCTCCCACGCTTTGAAGGTCTTGTAATGCGCGGGATTCCCTCCGCCAGTCGTGGCAGCCAGCTCTCGATTTTTGCTCTCCTTCTTCTTGACCAGGCTTTTGATGTCGTTCCACCGTTTGTTTATCTCTCCTCTGTTTCTGGGTACGGTCCCGACTGCATTGACCTGGTCTACAATTCTGTTCCACATTCTTTTTCTGGTGGCTAGTGGTGTGTGCTGGACCTGGTTGCCATAGATTTGTGTGTGCACCTTGACGATCTCGTCGACCATGACCGTCAGCTCAGTGGAAGTGAACTTGGGCATTCTGTGTGATGCCATGGTGTTTGTGGTGCTGGTGCGGTGTGTGATGTGTGATGTGCAGGGGGTTTGTGGTGCCGGTGTTTGGTGGTGGTGGTGGTGGTGGGTGTGATGTGTGCGTATCTGTGGTGTGCTGCTGTCCTTGCTGTGTCACTGTGTCCTCTCCTCTCCTCTCTGCTTTGCAATGTTGCAAGGGGTTGTGGTCTGTGGAGGGGCTGTTTTTGTACTTACCTGTTTGGGTGTGTCCTGATGGTCTGTTGTTTTCAGGTGTGTTGTGGCTGGTGTTCTGGGCTTTGTGGTTTATTTGTTTGTCCAGGGGTGGTGTGTTTTCGGGATGTGTACTTTGTCTGTGTATTTGTGCGTGGGTTGCTGTGTGGACTTGTTTGCCATGTTGTGTGTGTTTGTTTGAGTCCGGGGCTGTTTCTGTGCAGGGACGTGGCCGCCATGGCTTCTGCCGTGTCCATTTTCTTCAGTGTTGTTTCCGCTGGCGGGCGGTGTATTTGTTGTTTTCCGCGCTCATGTCGGTGCGATCGTAATTTCACGTGCGGTGTCTCGACCGTGAGGGCGGGCGGTTTTGTGTTGTCGTGCGTCTTTCCGTCCGTGGCGGGCGGTTTGACTCCGACTCGGGCATGGGCGGGCGGTATTTTGTGTGTTTTTACCGCCGCTGGCGGTTTTCGGTTCGAGGCATCATAATTGCTGGGTCGGTATTCAGAAGGTGTAGGCGGGCGGATTTTTGCCGCTTTCATGGGTGGCGGATTTTTTTACGCCCGGTATCGTAATGGGCCTTTTAGTGCTTTATTTAAAGTTTTTAAATACAATGTGCAATTACAATGTCTATAGAGGCATACTTATATTTTTGGGTGAAAAATGGGGTTCCTTTATTTTGGACTGTAATTAAGATTTCATTTTTAAATTAAAAGCAGTGGGGTTATTGGGGGTAAGTGGGTAGTGTATTTGGGTTCTTCAAAGGTTTTTTTTTATGTATTTGTTGTTTTTAAATTAGTGTTTTATGGGTTTATGGGGGTAGTGTTTCAACAAAATATTATTTAGTATTTTTAAATCATACTACTGTTTCTATTTTTTCACTTTATATTGAAAAATATTAAATATAATTACATTAATGAGTTCCTGTTTAAACAATAGATAAAGATGTTTACTGAAGGTTTGGTTGGGTAGTTTGATGAGATTTTTTTTATCAAAATATTGCTATTGTAGGTTAAAAGGAAATATATTTATAAATGTACATTTATTTGGAGTGTTTATGTTACGAAATTTTAATTATCTAAAATGTTACAGTACTTTAGGTATTATAATACTTCTAATTGTATTTGTAGTTCTTTTATGTGACTGCATGATATGCTTAGGGTAATTGTTTTTAAATGAATGTATATAAATGTGAACCATAAGTATTACAAAAATGTTTTTATTAAATGTATTTTATTTCAACTGCACTCTACAGGTTTTTCTCAAATGTAAATAATATTTGATATGCTACATCGCCCCCAAATGTATACAGTGTCCCCTAGATTTGTTTGAATGGAATGCTACATGCCCCCCCAATTTATGCACTTTCCCCAATGTTTGTGAGTTAGAGTTCGAATAGTAAATCACACTCACTTTATTTCAAGCACTTTCTGAAACGTTTGCCGGATTGGTGTTAGAATAATAAATCTCATCCCTGCAATTCATGCACTTCCACCAGTGTTTGTGAGATCGGAAGAAAACAGTAAGTCCCACTCCTTTTAAATGATGCACTTTCTACAATTGTTGGATTAATTTTAGAAATATATATCTGACCACTTTTGTTCATGCACTTTTTCCAAATTCAGTTGGAATTGAGGTAGATCATCAAAACCTACCCTATTTATTCATGCACTTTCATTATGTCTAGTTGAGATGGAGTTAAAATAGTTAATCTGACCCCTTGAATTAAACTTGTTCCACAAGGTTTGTGGGAACATAGTTAGAAAAGTAAATCTTAAACCCCCATCATTTAAGCACTTTCCTCAATTTAAGTTGAATTGGAGTTATAATATTAATCCTAACCCACCCAGCTTATTTATTTTCCACAACATTTGTAGTACTGGCCTTGGAATATTAAAACTTACCCCGCTGCATGCACTTTCCCAAATTTTGGTTAGATTAGAGTAAGATAAGTCATGTATTCTATGGCCATATTTGTGCTGGTATTAGGGCTTTGTGCACTGTGACACTACTATTTAATGCAACAGTGCATGTGCTCTGGCCCTAAAATGGTGTTTGCAAACCTGAATTCCCCTAATTGGTCTATATAACTTTCCCGTAAGTCCATAGCTGATGCCGCATTAAATGCACCTAAGGCATGAATAGGTTAAATGTCATACCCTGGCTGCAGTGTGCATTTACACCAACCACAGGTATAACAAAACTATATGTCTCTTCCAGGAGCACCACTATGCTCTGGTTAGGCTTCGGTTCAAAGGCACTGAAGCAATATATGGCAAGGAAAAGTGTTTTTGCCATGCAGGAACACCTATCTTTACATTTTAAAAACTCACCCTAAAGTGAGCCCTATCAGCCCACTAGATAGGGTGCCTAATATATAAAACAGTATATATATATATATATATATATATATATATATATCGTAGAAAAATCTCGTGCAGCAATGTACACCACAAAGAAAGAGTCGCACTCCAGGATTACTTCCAAAGGTCAAGTGTATTTTCAAAGGCAACGCGTTTCGACCGAGACGGTCTTTTTCACAAGCCTAAAGATCACCATTTCCAGCCACCATTTGTAGTGTATATACATGAACATAGAGGACGGACTGACAAAGTTGGTTAACAGTATAGATACTGAAAACAGACTGAATTAACATTATGCGGTGATTCTTTCGAAAAACAATGTGACACAGGTTAAATTTAACGGTGGAGCGAGGGGGCATTGTACAGGCTAAAAATTAATTAATTGTGCAGAGGATATATTTACATGTTGCAAATTTAAAAAATAATATATACACTATAGAATAAAATAAATTAAATTAAACAGTCTAACTGACGAGTTCATTATTTAACTCAATGTTCACAATTCCTGCCTGTTATTCCTGTCGCATTGCTTTTATGTATATACATGTTTCTAATCATGTATTGCTACCACCTACAGTCCACAAGCTAAGTGGCTAATGAGCATATCTGGCCCCACAGTTTCATCATATATCGGCCATATCGGCGGAGCGAGGGCGCATTGGTCACGCTCTTTGATAACTTAATTTTACAAACGGCATATAAACACATTGCAAATTCATAGAATAAAATTAAATATAAATTAAATTAAACAGTTTGACTGATGAGTTCAACATTTTACTCAATGTCTACAATTCATGCTTAACACCTCTTGTTCTTCATGTCGCATTGCTCTTATGTGTATACACGTTTCTAATCACGTATTGCTATCACCTTGAGTCCACAAGCCAAGTGGCTAATGAGTACAACTGGCACCAACGTTTCATCACATGTCGGCCCAGTGGCCCTTACTGTCACAAAATATTTCACCTATAGTCCGTTTACTTCTTAAAACAACATAAAAGGGGCGTAACCACATTTGTCTAACTAAATAGTTCAAAACAAGGTAGTGAACACCGTGCATCCCTGTATGAAAATTATAACAGACAAAAAAGTGTAGGGGAGGGGGGGGCAAACAAGGAAACAAAAAACGTGGTTTTTCTGAGCAAGGGGATCCAGGATTGGGGGCTACGACTCGATGTTATCAAGAATAAGCTTTAAATAGTACAATTTGCCACTTTAATGTCCCACACAAATGGAAAGGGTTTGTGGCTGAGCATAGAAGGAAGAAAGAGGGGGAGATGGGTTTTGGAAATGGGGGGCTGGAAGGGAGAGATTGTGGGCAGGGATACCACCAAAAACCGGAGCTAAGCCTCCCGTGAAGTTTTTCAAAGCTGCTAACACTGAGTCAAAGTTGAGAGCCCTCACCATGCCACAGTATAAACAGGGAAAAACATGGATATATATATAAATGGGTAAATGGTGGGAACACAAATCCCTACAACGGTATCTTGACGTAGGAAGAATTCCGAGGGGCTTGAGAATTCTAATAGCCCCCAGTTATGATCAACCAAACCCTGAAATGATGCGCCACTGGGCGCAATGTAATTTGGAATCGTCCCAAAAATTAGTGGAAATTCTTCTACAATATGCGGAAATAGATCGAGCGAAACTTCAAGATCAAATAGACAAACTACAGGGTAAATGGTGGGAACACAAATCCCTACAACGGTATCTTGACGTAGGAAGAATTCCGAGGGGCTTGAGAATTCTAATAGCCCCCAGTTATGATCAACCAAACCCTGAAATGATGCGCGACTGGGCGCAATGTAATTTGGAATCGTCCAAAAAATTAGTGGTAATTCTTGTACAATATGCGGAAATAGATAGAGCGAAACTTCAAGATCAAATAGACAAACTTAATGAGGAAATTACCGGACTAAATAAGGATGAGGAAGTAACAAAACTAAAAGATGAAATGATGATCAGATTACGGAAAGAAGAAGATAAAATCAAGGAGCGTAAAGCTTTTAAATTCCACCGAGATAGGGTGGACTATGAAACAGGACGAATCTTTACGTTCTCAAGAAAATATGATGCTATGATAACCAACAAAGCAAAAGTACGAAATGAGCAAGGGACAAGTGCCTCAACCAGCAATGAAAGATATACATATACATCTAACTCAGATTTGAGCTCGACTGTAGAGAGTGAGGCAGAACTTGAAAGACAACACACAATGACAAGCAAGGCACTACCAAGCCGTACTCCGGCGGAAGAAATTGATTTTTATGTCTGGAACGACGGTCGACCCTCCGCCCGAGGATGCAAAAGAACGCCAAAGGAAGAGGCGAAACCACAGGCGGAGGGAGAGGCGAAAAACAAGAAGAAAGACCGATCAACAACAAAAAGAAGCGAGGGAGAGGCTGGTGGAACCGCAAATGAACAACAAAGACATGACAGCAAAAACGGTAATAAACTTGACTGACATTGATCTAAATGAAGCGGAAAGACAAATCCTAGCACTGGGCCTCTCGTATTGCCCGGAGTCAAACTTTGATTATGCCAATACCCGGATGGATATATACAGATTTGTAAGGAAGTTGAAACTTTTAAAATACCATGCATCAATAAAAGAAAAAACAAAAACAAAGAAAAGGATACTGAGGGGACAATAAGCCCCAATGAGAACTCACAACCTATAACTACTAGTGGGGATATAGCACTTTTGGAAACTCTGATGGAGCTACAAGATGAAGCCACTAACATAAACATCAGGGAAGATGAGCTTGAAATGAGTAATAAAGCGTTCGATCTCAATACAGAACCAAGTGTAAAAGAAAAACAACTCCTTTTAAGAAAAAATCAACATTTAATCCAATATTACCCAGGGACAGCATTGATATTTTTAATGAACACGTAGTTGCAGAAATGAAGAAATTAAATTTCAAAATGCAGCACACAAAATCAAAACCGAATAAACAAGCATGGCAATACAAAAAATTAATAACTAAACTTCAAAAAATGATAATATCATCATCAGGAACTCCGATAAAGGAGAAAATGTTGTCCTATGGGCAAGAAAAGACTACATGGAGGAAGCCCTTTCTCAATTGAACGACAAAACATGTTACAGGGCTAGTAATGTGTGGGCATTAAAAATGATTTATGATGACTTTTATGGCAAACTTGTCGCATGGAAAAGCGCAGGAGTTTTGACATTGGATGAGTATAAATATATACGAAAAGATAACCCTGTGGTTCCTAATATTTATTTCATCCCGAAAATTCACGAAGATGCAACAAAACCACCGGGTCGCCCAATCATTTCAGCACAAAACAGCATCTCAATACATCGATTACTTCCTACAGGATTTTGTGCAATCCTTGCCCTCCTACATCAAAGACACGAGTGACTTTCTAGCGAAGCTTCAGAACTTTGAATGGAAAAAGGATTACTTACTCATGTCGTTGGATGTAGTGTCCTTGTATACAAGTATAAACCACAGAGATGGTATGAGGGCCCTTGAACACTATTTGGGCAAAGGACAAACCAGATTAACTCCTCATTGTGCAATGCTAAGTAATATGACAAATTTTTGCCTGAATAACAATGTGTTTCTATTTGATAAAACACTTTATCAACAGATGCGAGGTGTTGCGATGGGGACCAGCTTCTCCCCCAGTTACGCATGTTTGTACATGGGATGGTGGGAGAGGCTGGTCCTCGGCGTAACACACAAGCATTATATGGACGAAATTGTAAAGTTACTTTTGCGCTTTATTGATGACTTATTCATTGTGTGGGAAGGTTTGGAAACAGAAGCTCATGATTTTGTGAAAGACATCAACAAAAATGATATTAACCTAAGCTTCACGTCTACAATTAGTGATAAGAAAATTCACTTCTTGGATGTTGAAGTTTATGTGTGCAATGATAAACTAGAAACTAAAATCTTTAGAAAAGAGACAGCAGGCAACACAGTTTTACATTTTTCTAGTTTTCATCCAAGACACCTGGTAAATAGTATCCCCTATGGGGAAATGCTGTGAATAAAAAGAATATGTAGCAACCCCAATGATTTGAAAAGAGCACAACAGGAGAGTAAAGAAAGATTTCTAGCCAGAGGATACAAAAGAAAGATCATTGATGCAGCTATAAATAGAACTCAGGGTCTGGATAGAAATATCCTTTTAACACCAAAAGACAATGATGATAACACCAAAAAGAACACTATGGAGCTTAGGCTAATTTTAGCCTATAATGCACAAAACAAAACTATCAAAAAAATTGTGCATCGAAATTGGCCCATAGTGCTGAGTGATCCAATTATAGGGGGCAGCTTAACAAACACCCTGGGGATCACATACAGGCGGGCTCCATCTATGAGCAGAAGTCTGGTCAAAAGCAGCCCGGAAGTCCTGGACCAACAGACCTGGCTGTCACAAAGAAAGGGTTTCACTAAATGCAAAAGCTGCAAAGCTTGTCAGTATGGAATAAATAAGAAAACATACAGGACACCATTCAGCAATAGGGAAATAAAAATATCATGTTCCCTACACTGTAAAACTGACTATGCTATTTATATACTGGAGTGTTCGTGCAATCTCAAGTATGTAGGGAGCACCAAACTCCCTGCAGACAAGAGAATTCTACAACACATCCGGGCCATAAACAACCATGACCCAACTTACCCAGTGGCTAGACATTTTCAAGAAATACACAATAATGATCTCAAACACCTCTCGTATTATCTCATAGACTCCATACCTAAAGACAGACGGGGAGGAGATAGAGAGGGTAAACTTAGGAGGCTAGAAACTAAATACATTCTAAACTTCGATTGTAAGAGCCCAGGAGGTTTAAACACAACAGAAGATTTATATACATGTATCTAACCTACCGTGTGCAATATCAAGGCCAACCTTGCAGGGATATCTGCATTTCCATGGGGTGTTTATATTTACAAGTATCACCTGCTAGCTGATGGTATGTTAACAGTAATATCACACCATAACAGAAGAAAAGGGTGTTAAAATACATTTTTCAGTAATTAAAGGAGGCTGCCAGTCTGACCTAAACCAAAATCATAATGGTTTTTTAACAAACTTTTTTATACACATCAGGAGATGGTTTTATACACAAACATTTTTTAGGTCACAATAGGTCAAACCCAAAATTCTTTAAGTTTGGACCACTCAAGCACTAGCACTTTTTTTCACACATTAGGTGAGAGCCTTGGGCAGGATGCAATTTTTAGTATTAAACCAAAGAGTAACTTAAAAGTACCAAGTTTAAATATAATGAACTAGCTGCATTATGCAATAATGATTTGAATGCTATGTACAAGAAAATTTAAAAATCATGTTTTAACAAATTTTAATGTTTTAACATTGTTATTATATAATTCCTTGATGTAGATATGGCTGCTATGGTATTTAATATTTATTATATTCGATTTTTTATTTTAATTATTGAATGTTAATAATCCCCATATATTGTATGTGAGGGCAATTCCGTTATTTTGATATTTAAAAATGTTTTATATCAATCTAGCAAAAACCAAGCCATTAACTCAATGTGGAGATGAAACTCTGGTTTTTACAAAAAGAAGTTACCTAAGGGTAGTATGTCTTTAGTGTCCTTTAAGGCGGGAACCACAAATTACTGCACTGTCACTTTAAAAGGGGTAAAATGCCAGATAGCGTTGTCATGTGATCAAGGTCCAGGAGGACCGAAACGCGTAATGGCCGACATGAAATAAACAAAAAATAAGCACTGAACTGTGGTCCGCGCCTGCTTTTGAATCGATGATGGTGATTGCCTGCAAGCAGTATACCTGGATATATATATATATATATATATATATATATATATATAAAGGTTTCAGGGACGTTATAGTTAAGCTCACATTTCACTCGTACAGAACCAGAGAAATTCAGCAGTTATAATTAGTTGAGCTAACTATAACTGATGCCCACGCAATGCACTGCTTATGACCTTACATATTACATCATTCATGACATGTTCAGTGACATCACTGATGACATCTCAAATGACATGCACAAGTAAGGGCTTCTTTGTTTGGTGGAGATGCGATCATACTCCTAGGCATGAGGAACGCGTCTCCAAAATGGGTGGGAAATGTGTTGGGGGGGTTCTTTTAGTAAGCTGTCCATCATCCTGGGAAAAGGGCAGGAAGACGTTGCATACCGCTAATGTATACGGGGCAGGGATTCTAGGCAAGTTTACATACTTGAAGTTAGTAAAAGTTTAGAACATGATATCTGGTTTCACCAGCAGATGTCAAGAAAGAACCCCCTCATCACAGACACTTTATGAGATTTTGCGCTTGAGAAAAGCAAGGATGCAAACACCTCAATAAAAGATTGCATATACATTTTCACAGTTGAAGTGCGAGAAAACACGCTTGGTTTGCCTTGGCCATGCCCACGAAGTTAGAATGATTTGCATTTTACAGAAGTGGGACTTCAACTTGGGCTCCCGCTTTGTTTTTATCTGTAAGTACTTCCCGTTGAGGTTTCATTTATTTTAAATGAGCATCGTGCCAGATTGAATCCTAGCCCTGCGTATTTATCCAAGATGTCACCATTTTGTGCAACACCTCTACCCAAATGGAGTACTTTCTACTGGTGAATTAGTAAGTCATACCTCAATGGGTAAATGTATAGTGCATCTCCTACACTACAACTGCGTAAAGGGCACCTAGGAAATGTCTCCAGTGACTTTGTGTGTCTTAATCTTTGCCAATGTGATTGTTGCTTGAGCAAACTTTTATTATGGGGAGAGGGACGTGAGGCCCCCCTCTGTAGGCTCATTTCGGTGCCAGGGACCCCATTCCCTGGGTCCCTGCCATGTCAGCTAGGTGCCCCTGGAGCACCCAGCGTGCAGTGGAACCACGGGGGAAGCCTCAAGGGCCCCACGGTCCCAGCTGGCTTTCTGCTTCCTGCGGGAGCCAGCATTGCGATGACAGACAGGGGGCTGCTGAAAGGCAGCTCCTTGTCTGTCAGAGCAAATGTTTTCATCTGTTTCCCTGCACGCATATTTGCGTGCAAGGAAACAGATTAAAACTACGCTTTCTGCAAGATGGAGCTGTTTGACAGTTCCGGCTTGCAGAAAGCAGAGTTATGTTTGCTTTTTGACGGCTCCCACCAAGCAAAAGCAAACAGCTACGTCCAGATAGTGGGCACCTCAGGAGGTAGCAGGAGCTGGCCCTGAGGGGTGGGAGTCCCCAGGGCCATCCATGCCAACATGAGGGGGGACTGCATGGCCCCCCTCCATCGCACACTTTAGCCCTGGGGAGGTGGTGGTCCTCGGGGCCAAGATTCCACGATGGACCCCCTACATTCCTTTATTTTAGACCCTGGGAGGTGGTATTCCCTGGGGCTGCAGGGGGGCCACGCTGCCCACCCTTATTTTGAATAAATTGCCCCAGTGATGTGGTGGCCCCGGGGGCTATGGGGGGCCGTGTGGGTCCCCACATTATTTCAACATAAATTGCCCCGGGGAGGTGGTGGCCCCTGGGGTGTGAGTGGGCCCAGCGGGCCCGCTCACATAAATTTTTTTAAAAGCCCGGGGAGGTGGCGGTCCCTGGGGCCCCAGAGGGCCCAGTGGGCCCGCCCACATATATATTGTTCAGTGCCCCAGGGAGTTGGCAGTCCCCGGAGCTGAGGGGGGTTAAGTGGGCCCCCTGCATTAGTTTATAAACATTTGCCATGGGGAGGTGGTGGTCCCCTGGGCACGGGGGTGCCACATGGGCACCCCTGCATACATAAAAACCAATGTCCCAGGGAGGTGGCAGTCCCCGGGGCTTTCATAAGCCCTAGATGTGGGGCCCTGTGTGCCTCCCTCCTCTTTAACTGCCATGCCTCAGGGACCTGGCCCACCCTGGGGTTATAAAAACACTACTTGTTTTTTTAAAATTATTACCATAAATTCACGAATATCACGATTTTGCTCTATTTCTTTTTTGTAAATGCTCAGGACCAACATTTTGGAGTCTGGGTATTCCTACCTTACCCATTTTCTTTTTAAAATATTTTTGGGGGGAGGGACTCAGCTGAAGATGGCTGCCAGGACTTGCTGGTTGAAGTGTTGGCAGCCAATCAGAGCATTTCACTGTACGAGCTAGTTATTTTTTTGAAAGTCGTCGCGGCCACAGATATCACTAACTGTATTTTCTTACATTTCTCAACAACTACTGAACAGATTCACACCAAATAACTGAAAGCTTGATCTGAATAATCAAATCCTTCTTTCTTCCAAATTTGGTGTAATTCCGTCCAGTGCTCCGGGCTGCAGCTTCGACTAAAGGTCCTACGGGAAATAACATGGGAAACGCACGTTTTTTGCCCCCCCCCCTATTTCTCGACCTCTGCATGACGGATCATTCCAAAACTTTCCTTGCACAACTAGATGCAGATTGTGCTTTTTGTTATTTGGTGTAAATCTATTCAGTAGTTGTTGAGAAATTTAAGAAAAACCAAATAAGGTTATCTGTGACTGTGGCTAATTCGCAAATAAACAGCTCAAGCAGGGAAAGGCATTGCTCTGATTGGCTACCAACACTTTAACCAGGAAGTGTTGGCAGCCACAAATAAATGGGACCCTGCCATGGCATAAAAGCATTTTTTTAAATTCAAGGTGAATTTTGTGAAATATTCACTATTATCAATGTGAATTTAAAAAAAAAAAACAACAAGTGCGGGCTCCCAAGCTTGTTTTAATTGTAGCCCCTGGTTTGGCCAGGTCCAGGGGCATGCCGGTATTATTTTAAAAATGGAGGGGGCACACTGGCCGCACTACAAGGGCTTAAAAATGCCCCGGGGACCACCACCTCCCCTGGGCTAATTGTAATAAGAAGCGGGTGCTGGGTGGATCTCCGGGGCGCAGGAACCACCACCTCAATGGGGCTAACTTAAATATGGAGCGGGGCGATGTGCAGACCCCCTGCGCCCCTGAGACCACTACCTCTTTCTTTCTCTTTTTAAAGAAGTAGAGGCGTTGCGTGGCCCCCCTACCTGGCCGCTCTCGGTCCCGGGGACAACCACCTCCCCAGAGCCAGCCCATGAAAGAGAAAGGAGGGGGACAGGTGGCCCCCCTCCCAGAGCCAATAATGGCCCTGGGGACCACCACCTCCTAGGGCCGGCTCCTGCTATGTCCCGGGGTGCCCATCTCTGGGACGTAGCTGTTTGCTGTGACTTGGTGGGAGCTTTAACTGCTTTCAGTAAGCGGGAGCTGACAAAATGCTCTCACTTGCTGGAAGCAGGAGTATCATCTGCTTCCCTGCCCACTGTTAAGTGGGCAGGAAAACAGACGAAATTATTGCTCTGAGACAGGGAGCTGCATATTTAGCAGCTCCCTGTCTGTGAGAGCAATGCCGGTGCCTGCAGGAGGCGGGGAGCCGGCAGGGGCCTTGAGGCTCCCCCAGCAGTCCCAGGGGGAAAGAGCAGAAAGAGGCAAAAAAATGCAGAAAGAGGCAGAATGAAGGTCAGAAATGAGCAGAAAGTAGCAAGATAAAGGTGAAAAACTACCAGAAAGAGGCAGAAAAAGGGTCAGAAATGAGCAAAAAGAGGAAGAATAAAGGTTGGCAAGGAGCAGAAAGAAGCAAAAATGTAGGTGAGAAACGAGCAAAAAGAGGCAGAATAAAGTTCAGAAACGAGCAGAAAGAGGCAATATAAAGGTGTGAAATGAGCAGAAGAGGCAAAATTCAGGTTAGCAATGAGCAGACAAAGGCAAGATAAAGGTGAGTAACGAGCAGAAAGAGGCAGAATAAAGGTCAGAAGAGAGCAGAAAGAGGCAGAATAAAGGTCAGCAATGAGCAGAAAGATGCAAACTGAAGGTCAGCAATAATCAGAAAGAGGCAAAAAAGAGTTCAGAAAACAGCAGAAAGAGACAAAATAGAGAATAGAAATGAGCAGGAAGAGGCAAAATAAAGGTCAGCAACAAGCAGAAAGAGGCAAAATAGAGGTCAGAAACAAGCAGAAAGAGGCATGCAGACACTCAGGCACCCATTCACAGACCCACACAGAGACTCATGCACCTGCTAACAGACCCAGTCAGACACATATGCACCCACTCACAGACACACTCAGTCACTCACGCTCCCACTCAGACCACTCAGAGACTCACACACCCAACCACACACCCACTTAGAGACTCATGCACCGACTCACAGACCCACGCACTCATGCAATGACTCACAGACCCACTCAGACACTAATGCACCACTCACGGACCCCCTCAGACAATCATGCATCTAGTCACAGACCCACTCAGACACTCACGCACTCACTCGCAGATCTACACAGGCACTCACACCCACAAACCCATTCACACACCCATTGAGAGATCATACAGCCACTCACACACTCACTCACGTACCTATACAGTCACTGACACACCCACTCTCAAAGGTAACAGGTTACAGTTAGAAAATAAAAAAATTAAAACATTGAAATTCACTGAAAACAAAAAGGTTACACTGAAGTTATAGTTAGGAAATAGAATTAAATAAATGTAGAAATTCACTGAAAAAAACAAAGGTTACAGCGATTTCATAGTTAGGATCAGAAATTCAGCCGTTACAGCCCACAATGCACTGCTTATAACCTCACATATCGCATCACTCATGACATGGTCAGTGGCATCACTGATGACATCATTGATGACATTGCAAATGACATCAATGATGACATCACTGATGATAACATCCAATGAGTGTAAGTGTTCCGTAGAAGTTTCTATATAGGCTCAGATTATACACACAGAAAACCATAGAAAATCAGCAGTTAAAGTTATAGCTATCTTAAGTAATTTTAACTCTTTCCCTGAGGTAATTATAACTTGCATCCCATTGCCTGACCCCTTATATCCTATTTCTATATTATCTACCCCCACAAAATGGTGGCCGCAGTTTTTATCTCAGGTTATAGTCAACCAATCATAGCATTGCTGATGGAGCTTGGATCTGCAGATCCTCTGCAGTGGATCCACGGTGGGTCCGGGTCTCTATATATACAGAAATCTTTTTTCTTTAGTACCTCCTAAACTACTGAATAGATATACACCAAATTACAAAATGCACTGTTTATGGATCCAGATCTAGCTTTCTGCCAAAATTGGTGTAATTCCGTTCAGCGGTTCGGGCTGGAGTCAAGTCTAAAATCATGGTCAGTGATGTCACTGACCATACCATGAATGATGTAATATGTGACGTCATGAGCAGTGCATTGCGGGGGCGCGAGTTATAGTTAACTGAACTAACTATAACAGTGGAATTTCTATGGTTTTATACGAGTGAAATGTCCAGCTAACTATGACGTCCCTGAAACCTATGGTTTTTTCAGTGAATTTTAAAGGTTTTTTAAATGCTAATTTCTAATTATAACGTCTGTAAAACCTATGGTTTTTTCAGTGAATATATATATATATAGATATATATATATATATATATATATATATATATATTACCTACTGGCGGTCGCCAATAGGTAGTTATAGTTAGAACCTAGTTTCCAGAGAAAAAGCGTTTTTTGATTTGCCAATAGCTTTGGCGCCGTTTGACAAATCTTCACGAAATTTTCAAAACTAATTGTTCACTCAGGTCAGCTCCTGTCTTGAAAGTTTCGGGGTGATTCGTCAAGGGGGGGGCCGAGAAAAAAGTGGGGTCCCAAAACATGTTTTCTCCATGTTAATTTCCATAGGAAACTTTAGACACGGCTGCACCCTGAACTGCTGAACGGAATTACACCAAATTTGGCAGAGACATAGCTCTTGGTCCAGAAAGCACGCTTTTGTTTAAATGGTGTAATTCCGTTCAGTAGTTTTTGAGATATTTAAAGATTTACAGATATCGATATTTGAGAATTGTGAGATCTGATTGGCTGAGCCCTCCCGAGCACGAGCTTGCCTCTGATTGGCTGCCAACACTTCAAACCAGGAAGTGTTGTCAGCCATCTTGTGCTTCAGATCGAGGGAGAGGGAAAAAGGTGACCGAAACATTAAAAAACAAAAAAAGGGGGGCAGGGTAGGAACACCCTGACCCCTCAGGCCTGCTCAGGGGGTCCCACAGGGACCCCCAGGCCCAAAAAAAGCATTTTTTTTTACATTTTCAGCCAGGTCGCGCTGGTTGCGTGAACCCCATCGAAAATGAAAAAAAAACGAAGCGCCGTCTCCCGTGCTTCATTAAAGCCCCCGGGTAGGCCAGGTCCAGGGGGGCAATCCTGAATTCTGTAGCAGGAGCCCGTGGGGCCCCCGCAGCCCCGGGGACCGCCACCTCCCCGGGGCTTTATAATTTATGCACGGGAGCACGCGGCCCCCCTGCAGCCCCGGGGACTGCCACTTCCCGGGGCTTTATTATAATAGGGCCGGGTGCCTCGTGGGCCCCCCCAAACCCCGAGGACTGCCACCTCCCCGGGGCTTCATTAAAATACAATTGGGGGGCCTCACGGGCCCCCCAAGCCTCGGGGACCACCACCTCCCCGGGGCTAATATAAATAATAAATAATATGTGTGGGGGGGCTCGAGCCGATAGGATTGATTAAGAGCCACTTAGGCGAGATTAATCCAATGGATCAAGCATTCTCCACACTGCAAAGAGACACTTTCATTGAACTGCTCAATGAGGGACTAATCATAAATTATATATTGTATACTCATACATATCTATGGTCAACGGACTATATGTTATAGTCAAGTCACTAAGACTCTATACATACGCAGCAGTGAGAGTAAAATGCTTTCAAGCAAATGAACTACACCTGTGCGATAACATCATGTATATATGTTAAGAGGACAAAACTAAGTAAAAACGAGCTAAACAATGGAATGAAAAAAACTGTAAATATTTGTAATTAATCGTCTATATTGTGTGGAAACTACATATCCCACAATGCCCCATAATGGGCCTATGTGGAGAGTAGTATAAATTGAAATGGTGAACAGACTTCCCCAACCATGAACAAGCCCTTGTGGTAAAAAGGCGTTGGTGGTAGTGTGGGTGAAAGAATAAAGAACCCTTGATCAGTATCTCTGGAGTGCGACATTCCTTTGTTCTACTAATCTTATGATCGGGCTGGATTCTGCCCGTTTGATGTCTGCACCGGATGGCAGAGCGCGCTGTCATTGGGAATCGTTTGTTGATATATATATATATATATATATATTCACTGAAAAAACCATAGGTTTTTGGGACTGTTATAGTTAGTTGGACATTGCACTTGTACAAAACCCGTGAAATTCCCCCGTTACAGTTAGTTCAGCTAACTATAACTCGCGCCCCTGCAATGCACTGCTGATGACGTCACATATTACATCACTCATGACATGGTCAGTGACATCACTGATGACATCACTGATGACATCACTGATGACATCATCCAGTGACTGTGTGTTTCTGTAAAGTTTAAATATTTTTAATATATATAGGGAAAGGCGTATTGAAGAATGAGTGGGTGTATAAGTGTCTGTATGGATGATTTAGTAGGTGCCAACCTCGGACTGAGCCAGCTCGTCACAACACCGACCCACTGCGCCGGCCACACGCTTGACCCCATCTTCTCCTCAAGCTCCCACGTCTCCTTCAGCCACACCACGGAACTCCTCTGGACCGACCACCGCTGCATCCATTTCACCTTCCAGAAACCCACCACACACCACCGCACCCAACAGATCCCACGCCGCTGCTGGAGCAAAGTCACCGAAGACCAACTCCGGGCAACCTTCGCTCTCAGCCCTCCCTCTGACCCATCCAACACCGACGACGCTGCCTGCAACCTCAGACGATGGATGGACGACTGTGCCAACACCCTCGCCCCGCTGAAAAAGCTCACCTACAGCGACACCACCAAAAGAGCCAGCTGGTTCACCTCAGAACTCCTAGCTTCCAAGCGTACCTGCCGGAAACTAGAGAAGAAATGGCACAGTGATAAGGCACCGGACAGCCACACAGCCCACAAAGATGCCATCCGTAACCACCACCACCTCATCAGGTCCGCCAAGAGAATCTCCTTCAAAGACCGCCTCGACAACAACGCACACAACAGCAAGGAGCTTTTCAACATCGTAAAGGAACTCTCCAATCCCAGCTCCAACACCAACGACATCCCGCCGTCGCAACCCCTGTGCGATTCCCTCGCCACCTTCTTTCACCGCAAGATCGCCGACATCCACGACAGCTTCAACACCCAGACAACCCGAACTAAGATCGATGCACCAGACCCGCCACACACCATCGACCACGACCCCTTGCCAGCCTGGGCCAGCGTGAACATCGAGGACACCATCAAGACCATGAGCACAATACACTCCGGCTCCCCGTCAGACCCTTTCCCGCACCACATCTTCAACAAAGCCAGCAGCTCCATCGCACCCCACCTGTGCAACATCATCAACCTCTCCTTCGGGACCGCGACCTTCCCAGAGAGCTGGAAACACGCAGAGATCAACGTCCTACTCAAAAAACCCAAGGCGGACCCGAGAGACCTCAAGAACTTCCGGCCCATCTCTCTGCTTCCGTTCCCAGCCAAGGTCATCGAGAAGATCGTCAACAAACAGCTAACCCGATACCTCGAAGAAAACAGCATCCTGGACCCATCCCAATCAGGGTTCCGCAGCAACCACAGCACTGAGACTGCCCTCATCGCCGCCACCGACGACATCAGGATCCTGCTGGACAATGGTGAGACCGCAGCCCTCATCCTGCTGGACCTCTCCGCCGCCTTCGACACTGTCTGCCACCGCACTCTACGCGCACGCCTCCACGACGCAGGGATCCGAGACAAGGCCCTGGAATGGACCACCTCCTTCCTCGACGGCAGAACCCAGAGAGTCCGCCTCCCACCTTTCCGATCCGAAGCCTCCGAGATCATCTGCGGCGTACCCCAGGGATCGTCCCTCAGCCCAACACTGTTCAACATCTACATGGCCCCGCTCGCACGCATCGCCAGACAACACGACCTCAACATTATCTCCTACGCCGACGACACTCAACTGATCCTCTCCCTCACCAAGGACCCCCTCGCCGCCAAAGCCAATCTCCATGAAGGAATGAAGGCCGTCGCCGATTGGATGAAGATCAGCCGACTAAAGCTGAACACGGACAAAACGGAGGTCCTCATCCTCGGCTCCAACCCCTCAGCCTGGGACGACTCCTGGTGGCCAACGACGCTGGGAGCAGCCCCGACACCCACCGACCACGCACGCAACCTGGGAGTCATCCTCGACTCAATGCTCTCCATGGCCAAGCAAGTCAACGCAGTCTCCTCCTCCTGCTTCAACACCCTCCGCATGCTTCGCAAGATCTACAGGTGGATCCCGACAGACACAAGAAGAACAGTCACCCAAGCCCTCGTCAGTAGCAGACTGGACTATGGGAACGCCCTCTACGCGGGAGCCCCGGCCAAGCTCATCAAGCGACTGCAACGCATACAAAACACCTCCGCACGACTGATCCTCGACGTACCACGCCACAGCCATATCACCCCCCACTTGAGGAACCTGCACTGGCTCCCCGTCGACAGGAGGATCACCTTCAAACTCCTCATCCACGCACACAAGGCACTCCACAAAACTGGCCCAGCCTACCTCAACAGACGACTCTTCTTCTACGTCCCCAACCGCCAGCTCCGCTCC
This sequence comes from Calotriton arnoldi, assembly GCA_963921515.1. Taxonomy (NCBI): domain Eukaryota; kingdom Metazoa; phylum Chordata; class Amphibia; order Caudata; family Salamandridae; genus Calotriton; species Calotriton arnoldi. The sequence continues at coordinate 383,568 of CAWUFW010014148.1, forward strand.
GCCGACCTCTCCCTCGCCACCGTCCCTCGCATTCGAAGAACAACCACCGGCGGCAGATCCTTCTCACACCTCGCCGCCAAGACCTGGAACACCCTTCCACTAAGCCTACGACAGACCCAAGACCTGCTGACCTTCAGGAGGCTACTCAAGACCTGGCTGTTCGACCAGTAGCAGCATCCCCCCCCCCTTCCCTCTCCCCAGCGCCTTGAGACCCTCGCGGGTAAGTAGTGCGCTCTACAAATTCTGTGATTGATTGATTGATTGATTGCGTGACTAACTCTATAAGTGAGTGATTAAACATATCTTACTGAATGCATGGGTTAGTGACTAAACTGGGTGAATGTCTGTATCCGTCTGTCTGTTGCTGTGTAAGTGGCTGCATGGGTTTGTGAATAGCTACATGAGTGTCTATATGAGTTATTGATTGGTTGTCTGAGTATCTAATATGAGGTGCCTGAGTGTTTGTGTGGGTGGGGTGTGTGCGACTCTGTGCATAGATGTGTGAGTGGGTGATTCACTGGGTGGATGGTTTCAAGAGTGCATCTGTGATAGACTGTATGGGTGGGTAAGTGTGTGTAAGAGTGTGTTAGTGAGTGAATGTATGTCCCAGTGGTACATGTGTGAGTAACTACATATGTGAAAGGCAGTAGATATGTGTGTTGGAGTATATAAATAGCTATAAGCGAGAGTGTGTGATTGTGAGAGTAACTGTATGGATGAGTGTGTGCTTGTATCAGTGATTGTATAAGAGCGTAAGAATGTGCTAGTATTTGTATGAGTAAGTGAGCTGGTGTGTGTATAACTGTATAGGTGAGTAAATGGCAGTGTGTTTAATTATTTGCATGACTGACTAGGTGTGTGAGTACCTCTATGGATGAGTGGCGCTGTTTGAGTGTCTATATAGGAGTATGAGTGCATATGATAGTCCTGTACTGAGTGACCGTAAGTATGAGTGACTGTACGGGTGAGTGAGTGGATGTGTGTGTAGACCTAAGAATCAGTGAGTGGGTATGTAGTTATTGGTGTTGGAGTGTCTATGGTTTTGCGAATGGCAGTCTGTAATTTAGAGTGGGTGTATCAAAGGTTTTATTAGGGTGTGAGGAGGTGCATCTGATTATCACGTGGATGATGTCATCAGTGATGTCATCAGTGATGTCATCAGTGATGTCATTTGAGATGTCATCAGTGATGTCATCAGTGATGTCACTGACCATGTCATGAGTGATGTAATATGTGACGTCATCAGCAGTGCATTGCGGGGGCGCGAGTTATAGTTAGCTGAACTAACTGTAACGGGGGAATTTCACGGGTTTTGTACAAGTGCAATGTCCAACTATCTATAACTGTCCCTAAAACCTATGGTTTTTTCAGTGAATTTGTAAGGTTTTTTAAATGCTAATTTCTAACTATAACATGCCTGAAACCTATTGTTTTATAAGTGAATTTCAAAGGTTTTTAAATGCTAATTCCTAACTATAACATGTCTGAAACCTATGGTTTTTTCAGTGAATTTCAAAGGTTTTGTAAATGACAATTTTTAAATGTATTAATTGTTATATTTATTTTTTTTATACTGATTTACTACATTTTTTTAAACTATTTATATTTAGATATTTTATTTTTAAATTACATTGTAACTACATTATACATTACATTACAAAATATACTTTCTCAGAATGAATTACTTTAGTTTAAATACTTTGCAAATAGGCAATAGACTTTTAAGTACAGTAGTTACAGTTGTTGCAATGGGCAACACAATTTCAAACACAATGCAACATTGAGCTCAATGTGAATTTCTAGTTAAATGCAATTAGTTACTTTATGGATTACTTTTCTAACCACAGGACTGGAGCCTAGATTCAGTCCTGGGACATCTCCTGTAAACAGTTGAGTAAAAGCGTTTTGGTTACAGTAGTGATTTTTAAGGAATATTATTGTATTTTAAAAGTTGACACTTAGAAACTTCTTCACATAGAATCACCAATGTTATCCTATGGGAGGAAATTCACTTAGCAGATAAGTAGTGTTATCGTTACTTGTTCATACTCAGTGGTGGATCCTGGATCCAGCACTGGTGCATCTCCTGTAAATAGTTGAAAGAATGCGTTTAAGTCATACAGGCGAATTTTAAGGAATATTTGTAGTTTGTGAAAATCGACACTTTGAAACTTTTCTGCTGAAAACCAGACAATGGATTCCTATGGAAGGAAATACAAGTTACTGGTAAGTACGGTTAGAATTACTTTTCAAGGTCAGTGCTGGGCTAAAAGATGCAGCACTGAGGTCTCTCCTGATAACAGGTGAGTAAATCGGAATTCGTAGTTCGGCTGATTTTAGAGGAATATTATAAAGTTCCAAAACTCCACACTTAGAAGAATTTCCAAGTGAAACCAGTCAATGTTAGCCTATGGAAGGAAATTCAAGTTACTGGTAAGTACGGTTAAAATTACTTTTCAGGATCAGTACTGGGCTCAAAGATGCAGCACTGGGTTCTCTCCTGATAACAGGTGAGTAAATCGGAATTCGTAGTTCGGCTGATTTTAGAGGAATATTATAAAGTTCCAAAACTCCACACTTAGAAGAATTTCCAAGTGAAACCAGTCAATGTTAGCCTATGGAAGGAAATTCAAGTTACTGGTAAGTACGGTTAAAATTACTTTTCAGGATCAGTACTGGGCTCAAAGATGCAGCACTGAGGTCTCTCCTGATAACAGGTGAGTAAATCGGAATTCGTAGTTTGGCTGATTTTAGAGGAATATTATAAAGTTCCAAAACTCCACACTTAGAAGAATTTCCAAGTGAAACCAGTCAATGTTAGCCTATGGAAGGAAATTCAAGTTACTGGTAAGTACGGTTAAAATTACTTTTCAGGATCAGTACTGGGCTCAAAGATGCAGCACTGGGTTCTCTCCTGATAACAGGTGAGTAAATCGGAATTCGTAGTTGTGCTGATTTTAGAGGAATATTTGCACAATGGTGAAGGGAGGGGGCGGGGCCTGAGGTGACATCTGTGCAAACGCGCCCCGTGGCGCGTTTTAAGTTGGGGGATTAAGTCCCCTTGAATCATGAGGGTCCCTGGGGTCCAACTAGCCCACCCTGTACCTCCAGTATGCGCCAGGGAGCTGCGTTGCAGAGAGGAGTTCAGAGACCACGCCCCTTTTTGCACCTCTCTGCAATGCAGCTCTGTGGCGCTTTCTGGACGTACCTGGTGGGCTAGTTGGCCCCCAGGGACCCTCAGGATTGAAGGGGATTTAATTCTCCATCTTAAAACGCGCCACGGGGCCTGTTTGCACACATGTCACCTGAGCCCCGCCCTCCCTTCACTACTGTGCAAACGCGCCCGTGGCGCGTTTTAAGTTGGGGGATTAAGTCCCCTTGAATCCTGAGGGTCCCTGGAGTCCAACTAGCCCACCATGTACCTCCAAAAGCACCACAGAGCTGCGTTGCAGAGAGGTGTAAAAGGGGCGTGGCCTCTGTACACCTCTCTGCAACACAGCCCTCTGGCGCATACTGGAGGTTCCTGGTGGGCTAGTTGCCCCAGGGACCCCCAGTGTTCAAGGGGAATTCGTCCGCCTCTGCAAACGCGCCAGGGCGCGTTTGCAGAGTGCTGACAAGGAGGGGCGTGGCCTCCGGCGCAATGCCGGATTTTTTATTTTTTTATTTCTTTTTTAAAAGGGGGCTGTGTGGCCCCCCCTTCTTTTTAATTATTTTGGGCCCTGGGGACCCCATCCCCCAGGGCCTGACCCCTTTTATTTATTTTTAAAAAGTAACAGGAAGGGGACCGCGTGGGCCCCCTCCCGTGGCCAATTTTGGCCCGGGGACCCCATCCCCGGGTCATTGTCACCTTTTTTTTTTTTTTTTTTCATGGAGGGGGGCTGCGTTGCCCCCCTCCTCAGGCCTCCTTAGGCACCGGGGACCCCATCCCCCGGGGCTGGCCCTATCCTTTGGGGTCCATGGGGGGACCCCAACTCCCCCACGGACCATGCCGGCTCCCCGCCTCCTGCCGGAGCCGGCATTGCTTTTCCACATGGGGAGCTGCTAACATGCAGCTCCCCGTGTGGAAAAGCAATCTGCTTTGGTTTTTGGAAGAGAGAGCAGGTTTCCTGCTCTCTCTTGCAAAACCAAATCAGTTTGCTATGACAGGACGGGAGCCGCGAGGCTCCCGTCCTGTCATAGCAAACTACAGTGTCCCGGGGTAGGCACCCCGGGACACTGCAGGAGCCGGCCCTGGGGGTGGCGGTCCCCAGGGCCACCACAGGCTCCAGGAGGGGCCGCGCGGCCCCCTTCCCCACATCTACATAGCCCCGGGAGGTGGTGGTCCCGGGGCTTGAGGTCCGAAACGGACCCCACATGTATTTTCTTAGTGCCCCGGGGAGGTGGCGGTCCCCGGGGCATGTGGAGGGTGGAGCCCCCACACAGGTAATAGAATTAAAAAAAGAAGCCCCGGGGGTGGCGGTCCCCGGGGCTGCGGGAGGGCTCAGAGCCCTCCCGCACCATTCTTATTTAAAGCCCCGGGGGGTGGTGGTCCCCGGGGCTTGGGGGGGCCTTAGAGGCCCCCCACATAAATTTACAATAACCCCCGCATGCCCCCGGGACTTGGGCCACCCGGGGGCAAAATACAATCGAAGCGCGGTCTCCCGCACTTCGATTTTTTTTTTTATCGGCGGGATCTGCGCACTCTAAGCGCATCCCGCCGATTTAAAAAAAAAAAAAGCTTTTTTCTGCCAGGGGGTCCTTGTGGGACCCCCTGAGCAGACCTAGGGGGTCAGGGTGTTTCTACCCTGCCCCCTTTGTGCGTTTTGCGCACTTGTTTCTGTCCCTCGGTTCTATTGAGGGACAAAATGGCTGCCAACACTTCCTGATTTGGAGTGTTGACAGCCACTTGACAGCCAATTAACATGCAGCTCGTGATCGGGAGGGTGCGCACAGGGTGCGCGGATCCTCCGCGGCCATAGATATATATGTGTTTTTACTTTTGATTTTCTCAGCAACTACTGAACGGATTTACACCATTTAACAAAAAGGGTTCTTTCTGAACCAAGAACTACCTCTTTGCCAAATTTGGTGTAATTCCGTTCAGCAGTTCGGGCTGTAGCCATGGCTAAAGTTTCCTATGGGAAAATGAATGGGGAAAACACGTTTTGGGACCCCCTTTTTTCTCGGCCCCCACTTGACGAATCACCCCGAGACTTTCAGGGTAGGAGCGGACCGGAGCGGGCCATAAAGTTTGAAAATTTCGCGAAGATTCGTCAACCGGCACAAGAGTTATTTCAAATAGAATGTTGCGGATTTCCTATGGAAAATAGGTCCTAACTATAACTATCTACTGGCGACCGCCAGTAGATAATATATATATATATATATTCACTGAAAAAACCATAGGTTTTAGGCACAGTTATAGTTAGTTGGACATTGCACTCGTACAAAACCCGTGAAATTCCCCCGTTATAGTTAGTTCGGTGTACTATAACTCGCGCCCCCGCAATGCACTGCTAATGACGTCACATATTACATCACTCATGACATGGTCAGTGACATCACTGATGACATCACTGATGACATCTCAAATGACATCACTGATGACATCATCCAGTGACTGTGTGTTTCTGTAAAGTTTAAATATGTTTAATATATATAGGGAAAGGCGTATTGAAGAATGAGTGGGTGTATAAGTGTCTGTATGGATAATTCAGTAGGTGCGTGACTAACTCTATTAGTGGGTACAGTCCCGGGCACACGTAACGAGGATATAATATCAGGAGAAATGTCTCATACTGCAGAAATGTAGAGGGTCTACACCAGAATGATAATCATAGGTGTTTAATATAGTAACAGAGCATAAGCAACCAGCCAAAACAAAAGCAACCAGCCGACCACGTGTTTCGTCACAAAGGGTAGTAACCCGTGACTCTTCAGGGCTGGGGAAGATACAAAACATAAGATAAACTGACAAGAAAGCAAACAAAAGATGTATAGGTCGAAATTAAAAATCATAAATACAAGTGGAAACCTGGTTACATAACTTACACACAAAATGACAATGAAAGATCTTTGCACCAAGATCAAAAGGTCGAGCTGTGAAAGTGTAGAGGAAGAAAAATAAATGGAATTGCAGACCAAGAGGCGAAATAATCAGAACATGGTAAATGAGAAGCGACACAAGCCAATGTGATAAAATTGAAAAGGCAGCCTCTAAAGATAACAATCACGCACTAAGCGGAACGTGTTGGAAATACATGCAATGGAGGCGCCCAGTCATGGCAACGAACAGGTTCTAAAAGCGGCTGTAAACGCAAAATCAGTGTTGGTGAAAAGTACTCAGGCAGAAGACCAGCTAGATAAACAAGGACTCCTAAATAGAGGATAGGTCACCCAGGGTTAAAAGGAGGACCTCTGGTACACAAAAGGTAAGACAAAACCGCATAGTGAACGAAATGGTGATCACGAGCAAGCTCCATTGTGAGCTGGACGAGTGCGACTGAAAGACATGCGGAGAAAGCGAAAGAACGACAAAGACACAGCCTAGTAGGTGGCTCTGGAGGGAATAGACGGCTGCCCTAAGTGTGTGCTACTAGTAGGTAAAAAGAAAAAAAGGGGGAGAAAAAAGGGTAGAGAAAATACCTGAAAGGCGGTGCCAACAAGGTGGATTCTATGGAGAGGAAAAGGAAAACGATAAGCGAAAGGGGTGAGCTGGAAAAGGAAAAATACGTACAGGGAAACTAAAGTGAAATCTTACCAAGTGACCGTTCAAGAATCCAAAACGGCAATGAGGAGCAGTGCGAACCACGGTAGGTGGACTACTGCCAAATGTAAGGAAAGGAAGACGGATATCGCCGGGCGGCGGATAAGCCAAAGAGGAATATTGACCTGAGAGAAAAAGGAAAATGGGAATGAAGTGAAGTGCCAAGTGTGGGAGGGAAAGTGGGGAAGGGGAAAGACGAAAACACTAGAGTATCGAGGTGAAGAAGGCTTACCTTCAGAAAAGTCGATGCAGTCTGTGGCGACGAGATTAACCAAGTGCTAAGTAGCACAGGGGGGAATATAGAATTAGGCGTGCCAGGTCAGTAGTCCAGGACGACAACGGCGGATGCGCCGGAGTACAGGAAACTAGATAGTGAAAAAGGGGGAGAAAAGGTGTAAGCAGATACACCAGGGATAGTGAGCTAGCATAGGTTGGCTCGTGTGGAGAGGACTGAGTCGCTTACCTGGGAGAAGTGTTGTTCAGGAAGGAAAATGGTTCCGGAAGATGGCCGGAAGAGGAGGGGCGGAGGCGGGGTTATATAGGCAAGGTGGAGAAAGACTAGACCGCAGAAGGACAAAAGCAGAGGTGGGCTACACAGGACGCCATGTATAGAGTGTGCCGGTGTAGGAATTGGTGCTGTAAAAGGGATGTACGCCCCAAGTTGAAAGCAGAAAACAAGGAAAAAAGAAAATAACATAGACTGAAATAAAGAAAGAAAAAGGGAACAAACGTACATAAAATATAGACAAACCGATCGATGGAGGATGTTGAAAGGAGAGATGAAGGAGAAAATAGATGCAACATCTGAGAAAAAGTAGTGTAACTCCTGTGATATGGAGTGCATGTCAGATGCTCAAAACAGAGATGCTAAGACCTGGAGGAAAAAAAAACAAAAAAAAAACATAAAAGTAGTATACCATAATAAATAAATGCTCTCTGGATTACACGCATATACCAAAACTTCATGAGTAACACTGTGAGAGAAATACTCGCATGAAGCTTAGCCTAAAGCTAACAACCAAGTTACATGAGAAATAATTAAGGTGACCATAGTGGGCGCCGCTGTGACATGACGTTCACCCGAATAGTAAAGCGAAGTGACATTATACCAAAAGTAGTGACATGATAGCAACAATAGTGGGTGAGAATCGCACAAGGTGACTAAAATCTCAAAACTCTATAATCAAATTAACAGATACCTGTGAGATTCACGAAAATGTCTGGTTCATCAAATATTCCAACTGGAATAATGAGGTTCATGGTTCATGGAGTGGTCAGTAACCAGTGATTAATCCCCTAAAAAATAATGAAGCTCATGATCCGTGTTTAATCCGTGTTGCACCGTCTGAAGGCGCATAATCCATGTTGCTTCCAGACGTCTGAGTCTCAGTTCTCTGTTGCCTCCTCTGGCATTAGTGGCAGCCACATCAAATCCGAAGAACGAGAGGCGTTTTTTGGAGGCTTGCGTGGGACAAGTGGCTGCGTGGACTGCCATGGGGTATCTAGAATCCTGGCGTTGGAGTGCTCTGATGTGTTCACCAATGCGTTCCTTCAATGGTCTGATGGTGCTTCCTACATACCATAGTTTACAGGTGCACTCTAGAATGTATATGACAAATTTAGTGTTACAATTGATGTTGCAATTGATCAGGTATTTCTTCTTGTTGATTGCTGTGAGATTTTTGATGCCATTCTGGGCAAATCTGCAGACACCACAACAACCACATTTAAAGAAACCCAGTGTGTGTGTTTTGAGCCATGAGTGGCTACTGTGAGGACGAGTACAGTGGGACTGAGTCTCGTTTTAAGAGTTCTACCACGTCTATAGGTGATCCGAGGTCTCGTGGTGATTACATCTTTAAGCGTAACATCTGCTAGTAGTACACCCCAATGTTTGTTAAGACTCCTTTTTATGGCTAGACCCATGTCACTAAAATCGGTAATCAATCTAACTGGTTGATCCTGTTTGGTAACTGTGTTTTTGTCACCTAAAGTTTCATGTCTCTCTAACTTTTGGATTCTTTTCTCAGCTTTATTTATGGTATGTGCATCATAACCTCTAGCCTTGAACCTAGATTTCATGTTGGAGATGCATTTCTGGAATTCTGGTTCCTCACTGCAGTTCCTTCTGGCTCTAACGAATTCACCGTAGGGTATCCCTTGAAGTTGATTAGAGGGGTGGGAACTTTCTGCATGCAGGATGGCATTGCATGACGTCTCTTTCCTATATAGTCGACTATGTAGTGTGTTAGACTTGATGTAGAGTTCCACATCGAGAAATGTGATGCTCGACTTGCTACAGACATTCGTGAACCTCATGTTCATGTCATTGGAGTTAAGGTAAGTGAAAAACTCTTCTAGTTTGTCTTGGGACCCTGACCATAGCAGAAGGCAGTCATCAATGTAGCGTCCCCAATAGATTATGCAGTCAACCCATGGAGCTCCCTTGATACCCCAGATCCAAATGGATTCTAGAACACCCATGTAGAGATTGGCAAATGATGGGGAAAATTTGGAGCCCATAGCTATGCCTTTGGTCTGCTTGTACCATACATTGTCGTAGAGGAAGAAGTTATTATTGAGAATGATGTCCATCATGGCAATCAACATGTTAGTGTGTTGCCAAAGTGTGGCTGGCCTGTTGTGTAGAAGGCTGGTGATGGCTTTGAGACCAACCTCTGGTTCAATGGTAGTGTAGAGAGAAACCACATCTAAGGTCGCTAAAGTCATGTCCGGTTGCCATTGGACATCAGCTAGGATGCTCAAGATATGTTTAGTGTCCTGTATGTATGAGGGTAAATTCTTGACCATGGGGCCCAGAAAGAGGTCAACATATTGGGCAAGTCTCTCTGTGGGTCCGCCTATACCTGATACTATGGGTCTACCAGCAGGAAAAGGGCCCGGTTTGTGTATCTTAGGAAGGGTATACAGCCAAGGGAATGCAGATCTGTGTACCTTCAAATAAAGAAGTTCCTGATCGTCAATAAGACCTAAAGTATGCCAATCAGAAAGGTATTTGTTGATCTTAACAATGAGGGTACCAGTGGGATTTTGATTCAATTGTTCATAACAGGAGGTGTTCTCTAGTTGAGTAAGGATTTCCTTGTGATAATCAGCGTGGTTCATAACCACAACATTCCCTCCTTTGTCGGCCTCTTTGATTATTAAATCAGGAGTGGAACTTAATGTTTTTAGAGCCACCCGTTCTTCTCTACGTAAGTTGTCTTTGGTCCTATGTTTCGAGTGAAGAGTTTTCTTTTCATGTTTGTCTATGTCCGTGAGAACTAGGTTGTAAAGATATCCACAGAATTGCCCCCTGGGAGAATAGGAGTCCATCTGGACTTCGTCTTGAGACCACTGTTAAGAGTGAGGTCTGTGTCAATATCTAGTTCCAGAAGAAGATCTTCCATATTCATGGGAGGGTCGTCCATGTCCGTAAGGGACAGGAGTAAATGGGTGTCCTGAATATCTTTGATACTTTGTACACCCAAAGAATTGTCTGTGCAGATATTCTTGATGGTCTTAGTGGTGGTAGGGAAACTACTGAAATGTTTCCTGATCTTAAGACCCCTAATAAATTTAAAGAGGTCTATTTTGTGTCTACAGGTGTCTCCTTGTTCATGGGGATTGAAACTTAAGCCTCTGCTAAGAAGTGAGATCATCCCACTGTTCAGAGTATGTGATGAAAGGTTAACTACCTGCACACCTTGATCTTGTGAATCTATTTGTTTTTCCCGTCCCCAGACCTTAGTTTCTTCTTGTACTCTTCTGAGTCCTGACCTCTTCCCTCTACGGGTTTTCTGTCTTGGCCTCCTAGTCTTTGTTGTGTCCGGTTCTCCCTTCGTATCGTTAGGACCTCTCGTAAAAAAGATGATTTATTGAGGGTAGATCTGTTCAGGTCGTTTGTTGGGTTATCAGGTTCACTGTCACTGCTGGCAATGGTGTTGAGAGAGGGTGGAACTGGATGAGATGGATGAAATGTCCGGTCTAATTGGTTTGTTACCAGGTGTGGCGGTCTGAAGTAACTGATCGTATTTTCTAGCGAAAGTAAAAACACGTCCCTCTCTGTAGTCAGCTTCGTCTCTTTTTAATTGTCGGGTTTTTCTGTCTTTTATTTCGTTCTGGTGTTTGGACAGGATATCATTTAAGATGACATAATTCTTTTCTGTAGCTTCTTTTAAATCTAGGTCTGCAATTTCTTTTTCTAAGTTGGAAATTTCAATCTGGAGATTTGCTACTTTGCGTTCTGCGTTCTCTATTAATATGTTGATGAGTGTGTTTGAGTTAGAAGTGAGAGTTTCTTCCCATTTGCCTAAAAGATCATCGTCCAAATCATCAAATGTGGGAAAAATCTGGGAGCGAAGTCCTCTTGGGACCCTGTTAAGTCTCAGATATTGTTTTAAGGTGGCACTGTCCCACCATCTGGAATTCTCTGTTCTCTTTAATCTCTCTATTCTTACGAATTTCTCTTTGAGACCTTCTCTACGTAATGGGTTTCCACTGGTGGATGCTGCATTAATAGTGATACCTTTGGATAAGTTGTCAAAGAGTTCTGATGCGACCCTGTCTCTATCCATAGCCTAATTAACAGATAGCAATGAAATGGATATTTGAAGCGCTGCGGCTGCCTTTCCTGAAACCATAAAGTATGTATCAGTGTGGGGTTTTTAGTATTGACAGGAATAATGGCGCTCAAGCTAATTCGCGCTGAGTTTATGTTATACTAGGAGTGTGAACGGTGCAAACCAGGTCAGGGGATATGCCCTAAAACCCCCGTGATGGTTTTAGGGCATAGGTAATGCTCCTCATTGCCGTTTTGGATTCTTGAACGGTCACTTGGTAAGATTTCACTTTAGTTTCCCTGTACGTATTTTTTCCTTTTCCAGCTCACCCCTTTCGCTTACCGTTTTCCTTTTCCTCTCCATAGAATCCACCTTGTTGGCACAGCCTTTCAGGTATTTTCTCTACCCTTTTTTCTCCCCCTTTTTTTCTTTTACCTACTAGTAGCACACACTTAGGGCAGCCGTCTATTCCCTCCAGAGCCACCTACTAGGCTGTGTCTTTATCGTTCTTTCGCTTTCTCCGCATGTCTTTCAGTCGCACTCGTCCAGCTCACAATGGAGCTTGCTCGTGATCACCATTTCGTTCACTATGCGGTTTTGTCTTACCTTTTGTGTACCAGAGGTCCTCCTTTTAACCCTGGGTGACCTATCCTCTATTTAGGAGTCCTTGTTTATCTAGCTGGTCTTCTGCCTGAGTACTTTTCACCAACACTGATTTTGCGTTTACAGCCGCTTTTAGAACCTGTTCGTTGCCATGACTGGGCGCCCTCCATTGCATGTATTTCCAACACGTTCCGCTTAGTGCGTGATTGTTATCTTTAGAGGCTGCCTTTTCAATTTTATCACATTGGCTTGTGTCGCTTCTCATTTACCATGTTCTGATTATTTCGCCTCTTGGTCTGCAATTCCATTTATTTTTCTTCCTCTACACTTTCACAGCTCGACCTTTTGATCTTGGTGCAAAGATCTTTCATTGTCATTTTGTGTGTAAGTTATGTAACCAGGTTTCCACTTGTATTTATGATTTTTAATTTCGACCTATACATCTTTTGTTTGCTTTCTTGTCAGTTTATCTTATGTTTTGTATCTTCCCCAGCCCTGAAGAGTCACGGGTTACTACCCTTTGTGACGGAACACGTGTCGGCTGGTTGCTTTTGTTTTGGCTGGTTGCTTATGCTCTGTTACTATATTAAACACCTATGATTATCATTCTGGTGTAGACCCTCTACATTTCTGCAGTATGAGACATTTCTCCTGATATTATATCCTCGTTACGTGTGCCCGGGACTGTACCTACTTCATTTGTGTGGATTTCTATCCATACCATCACGGGGGTTTTAGGGCATATCCCCTGACCTGGTTTGCACCGTTCACACTCCTAGTATAACATAAACTCAGCGCGAATTAGCTTGAGCGCCATTATTCCTGTCAATACTAAAAACCCCACACTGATACTAACTCTATTAGTGAGTGATTAAACGTATCTTACTGAATGCATGGGTTAGTGACTAAACTGGGTGAATGTCTGTATCCGTCTGCCTGTTGCTGTGTAAGTGGCTGCATGGGTTTGTGAATAGCTACATGAGTGTCTATATGAGTTATTGATTGGTTGTCTGAGTATCTGTATGGGTGCCTGAGTGTTTGTGTGGGTGGGGTGTGTGCGACTCTGTGCATAGATGTGTGAGTGGGTGATTCACTGGGTGGATGGTTTCAAGAGTGCATCTGTGATAGACTGTATGGGTGGGTAAGTGTGTGTAAGAGTGTGTTAGTGAGTGAATGTATGTCCCAGTGGTACATGTGTGAGTAACTACATATGTGAAAGGCAGTATATATGTGTGTTGGAGTATATAAATAGCTATAAGCGAGAGTGTGTGATTGTGAGAGTGACTGTATGGATGAGTGTGTGCTTGTATCAGAGATTGTATAAGAGCGTAAGAATGTGCTAGTATTTGTATGAGTAAGTGAGCTGGTGTGTGTATAACTGTATAGGTGAGTAAATGGGTGTGTGCTTAATTTTTGCATGACTGACTAGGTGTGTGAGTACCTCTATGGATGAGTGGCGGTGTGTGAGTGTTTATATAGGTGTATGAGTGCATATAATAGTCCTGTACTGAGTGACTATAAGTATGAGTGACTGTACGGGTGAGTGAGTAGATGTGTGTGTGTAGACCTAAGAATCAGTGAGTGTGAATATAGTAATTGGTGTTGGAGTGTCTATGGTTTTGACAATGGCAGTCTGTAATTTACAGTGGGTGTATCAAAAGTTATATTAGGGTGTGAGAAGATGCATCAAATTATCACATGGATGATGTCATCAGTGATGTCATCAATGATGTCATTTGAGTTGTCATCAGTGATGTCATCAGTGATGTCGCTGACCATGTCATGAGTGATGTAATATGTGACGTCATCAGCAGTGCATTGCGGGGGCGTGAGTTATAGTTCGCCAAACTAACTATAACGGGGGAATTTCACGGGTTTTGTACGAGTGCAATGTCCAACTAACTATAACTGTCCCTAAAACCTATGGTTTTTTCAGTGAATTTGTAAGGTTTTTAAATGCTAATTTCTAACTATAACATGCCTGAAACCTATTGTTTTATAAGTGAATTTCAAAGGTTTTTTAAATGCTAATTCCTAACTATAACGTGCCTGAAACCTATGGTTTTTCAGTGAATTTCAAAGGTTTTTAAATGCTAATTCCTAACTATAACATGTCTGAAACCTATGGTTTTTTTCAGTGAATTTCAAAGGTTTTGTAAATGACAATTTTTAAATGTATTAATTGTTATATTTATTTTTTGATACTGATTTACTACATTTTTTTAAACTATTTATTTTTAGATATTTTATTTTTAAATTACATTGTAATTACATTATACATTACATTACAAAATATACTTTCTCAGAATGATTTACTTTAGTTTAAATACTTTGCAAATAGGCAATAGACTTTTTAAGTACAGTAGTTACAGTTGTTGCAATGGGCAACACAATTTCAAACACAATGCAACATTGAGCTCAATGTGAATTTCTAGTTAAATGCAATTAGTTACTTTATGGATTACTTTTCTAACCACAGGACTGGATCCTAGATTCAGTCCTGGGACATCTCCTGTAAACAGTTGAGTAAAAGCGTTTTGATTACAGTAATGATTTTTAAGGAATATTATTGTATTTTAAAAGTTGACACTTAGAAACTTTTTCACATAGAATCACCAATGTTATCCTATGGGAGGAAATTCACTTAGCAGGTAAGTAGTGTTATCGTTACTTTTTCTTACTCAGTGGTGGATCCTGGATCCAGCACTGGTGCATCTCCTGTAAACAGTTGAAAGAATGCGTTTAAGTCATACAGGCGATTTTTAAGGAATATTTGTAGTTTGTGAAAATCGACACTTTGAAACTTTTCTGCTGAAAACCAGACAATGGATTCCTATGGAAGGAAATACAAGTTACTGGTAAGTACGGTTAGAATTACTTTTCAGGGTCAGTGCTGGGCTAAAAGATGCAGCACTGGGTTCTCTCCTGATAACAGGTGAGTAAATTGGAATTCGTAGTTCGGTTGATTTTAGAGGAATATTCTAAAGTTCCAAAACTCCACACAAGAATTTCCAAGTGAAACCAGTCAATGTTAGCCTATGGAAGGAAATTCACGTTACTGGTAAGTATGGTTAGAATTACTTTTCAGGATCTGTACTGGGCTCAAAGATGCAGCAATGAGGTCTCTCCTGCTAACAGGTGAGTAAATTGGAATTCGTAGTTCGGCTGATTTTAGAGGAATATTATAAAGTTCCAAAACTCCACACTTAGATGAATTTCCAAGTGAAACCAGTCAATGATATCCTATGGAAGGAAATTCAAGTTACTGGTAAGTACTGTTAAAATTACTTTTCAGGATCAGTACTGGGCTCAAAGATGCAGCACTGAGGTCTCTCCTGATAACAGGTGAGTAAATCGGAATTCGTAGTTCGACTGATTTTAGAGGAATATTATAAAGTTCCAAAACTCCACACTTAGTAGAATTTCCAAGTGAAACCAGTCAATGTTAGCCTATGGAAGAAAATTCAAGTTACTGGTAAGTACGGTTAAAATTACTTTTCAGGATCAGTACTGGGCTCAAAGATGCAGCACTGAGGTCTCTCCTGATAACAGGTGAGTAAATCGGAATTCGTAGTTCGGCTGATTTTAGAGGAAAATTTGCACAATGGTGAAGGAAGGGGTGGGGCCTGAGGTGACATGTCTGCAAACACGCCCTGTGGCGCGTTTTAAGTTGGAGAATTAATTCCTCCTCAATCCCGAGGGTCCCTAGGGGCCAACTAGCCCACCAGATACCTCCAGTATGCGCCAGAGAGCTGCGTTGCAGAGAAGTGTTCAGAGGCCACGCCCCTTTTTACAACACTCTGCAACGCAGCTCCGTGGCGCTTACTGGAGGTACCTGGTGGGCTAGTTGGCCCCCAGGGACCCTCAAGATTGAAGGGGATTTAATTCCCCATCTTAAAACGCGCCACAGGGACCCCATCCCCCAGGGCCTGACCCCCTTTTATTTTTTTTTAAAAAAAGGAACGGGGAAGGGGACCGCGTGGGCCCCCTCCCGTAGCCAATTTCGACCCGGGGACACCATCCCCTGGGTCATTGCCACCTTTTTAAAAAAAAAAAAAATTCATGGAGGGGGGCTGCGTTGCCCCCCTCCTCATGCCTCCTTAGGCCCTGGGCCGGCCTTTTTAAAAAAAATAAAAATTATTATTATTTTTGGGAGGGGGCCGCGTGGCCCCCTCCCGGGCCACTACTTGCCCCGGGGACCCCATCCCCTGGGGCTGGCCCTATCCTTTGGGGTCCGTGGGGGACCCCAACTCCCCACGGACCATGCCGGCTCCCCGCCTCCTGCGGGAGCCGGCATTGCTTCCACATGGGGAGCTGCTAACATGCAGCTCCCCGTGTGAGAAAGCAATGTGCTTTGGATATTGGAAGCGAGAGCAGGTTTCCTGCTCTCGCTTCCAATATCCAAAGCAGTTTGCAATGACAGGACGGGACCGCGAGGCTCCCGTCCTGTCATTGCAAACTACAATGTCCCGGGGTTAGGCACCCCGGGACACTGCAGGAGCCGGCCCTGGGGGTGGCGGTCCCCAGGGCCACCACAGGCTCCAGGAGGGGGCCGCGTGGCCCCCTCCCATCCTTTGCACAGCCCGGGGAGGTGGTGGTCCCCGGGGCTCGGGGATCCATAACTGACCCCCACATTTATTTTCTTAGTGCCCCGGGGAGGTGGTGGTCCCCGGGGCGTGTGGCGGGGCTGAGCTCCCCCACACAGGTCAAGTAATTTAAAGCCCCAGGGGGGGTGGCGGTCACCGGGGCTTGGGGGGCCTTAGAGGCTCCCCACATTAAAAATAAATAAACCCCCGCATGCCCCCGGGACTTGGCCCACCCAAAGGCAAAATAGCATCGAAGCGCGGGAGACCGCGCTTCGATTTGTTTTAATTACGGCGGGATCCGCGCACCCTAAGCGCATCCCGCTGATTTTTTTTTTTTTTTAATGCTTTTTTCTGCCCAGGGGGTCCTTGTGGGACCCCCTGAGCAGACCTAGGGGGTCAGGGTGTTTCTACCCTGCCCCCTTTGTGCGTTTTGCGCACTTGTTTCTTGTGCCTTTTTTTTATTAATCGGCGGGATCCGCGCACCCTAAGCGCATCCCGCCGTTTAAAAAAAAAAAGAAAATGCTTTTTTCTGCCCAGGGGGTCCTTGTGTGACCCCCTGAGCAGACCTAGGGGTCAGGGTGTTTCTACCCTGCCCCCTTTTGTGCTTTGCGCACTTGTTTCTGTCCCTCGGTTCTACCGAGGGACAAAATGGCTGCCAACACTTCCTGATTTGGAGTGTTGACAGCCACTTGACAGCCAATTAGCATGCAGCCCTTGATCGGGAGGGTACGCGGACCCTACTCGGCCATAGATATATATGTGACTTTACTTTTGATTTTCTCAGGAACTACTGAACGGATTTACACCATTTAAGCAAAAGGCACGACACTGAACCAAGGGCTACCTCTTTGCCAAATTTGGTGTAATTCCGTTCAGCAGTTCGGGCTGTAGCTGCGACTAAAGGTTCCTATGGAAAAATGAATGGGGAAAACGCGTTTTGGGACCCCCCTTTTTTCTTGGCCCCCGCTTGACGAATCACCCCGAGACTTTCAGGATAGGAGCGGACCGGAGCGCCCCAACAAGTTGGAAACTTTCGTGAAGATTCGTCAACCGACGCCGAAGTTATTTCAAATAGAATGTTGCGGATTTCCTATGGAAAATAGGTCCTAACTATAACTATCTACTGGCGACCGCCAGTAGATAATATATATATATATATATATATATATATGTATATATATATATATATATATATATATTACTGAGTGGCAAAAGCCACTGTGAATTACAGAGTGGCAGTAGCCACTCTGTAGTCATAGTTAGGGTTACCAGAGGTAGGGATTGCTTGGATTTTTGTCCCCTAAACTTTTCACCCATTTGACGAACCTCTGCAAAACTTTTCACCCATTACATTGTCAGAGGATTGCAAGTTTCATGGCGTTTGGCCATGGGAGTACAAATAAAAAAGGTAAGTCCCAAAACTCGCTTGAAATCCAATGCATTTTACATTGCTTTTTTATTTCACAAACTGGCTGAACGGATTGTGATGAAATTTCACAGCAATGTACATTAGACTATGTAGTTGACTCTTTTTGCTATTGCAAGTGCTATTATTAAGTGTTTTTTTAACATGTTTTTATTGAGTTTATAGGAAAGCATCATATACAGGATAAACATTTCCGGAAGCATATGATAATGAGCAACTGATTCTAGAGACAACGAGAGAAGCAGTCGACTATTAGTTATACATATACATCTTGTTATCATTTAGTATTTGTAAAACCTTCAAATCACTTTTCCCTTCTGGCATCCGCCCTCATAAGGTACCGCTTCGAGTCATAGTCTCCAAATGTCCAATAATAATTCTATAGAAAATTAACAAGAAACATTCCCCCCTCCCCCTCCCTTAACAAACCTTCCCCTCCCTTCCATGTCTTCTTGTGTGCTTCAAATATGTCACTTTCGTTTCCCCACGTCTGCAGTGGTGTACTGACTAGAGTGTCAGAGGTAAGTATCTTGCTATTCCTGTTAATCCCTGTCCAATCTACTCCCCGTCTGATCATTCTCAGCATCCTCACTTCGGGGTGTACCACGGGATTCTTCACCTTGCAAATCTCTCAGCATTGCCCTCCATGCTTGTAAATCATCCTCTAGCTTCTCATCTCGCCTAGTTTTCTGCATTTGCACCATCTCAGCCGTCCCCCATTCATTCATATCTTGCACCCATTGTGTCACTCGGGGTGGTCTGCGGTTCAGCCAGCAGATGGCTATCCGTCGTTTTGCCAGTACCAACCCTAGAAGAACGAATCTTCTGCTGAGCTTTTTGTTTTTAGGTCGGGGTAGCAAGCCCAGCAGCACCACCTAGATCTCCCTTGTTATTGCCCATCCCGTCGCCTCCCGCAAAGCAGTCAGGACCTCCCTCCAGTAAGTCTGCAATTCTGAGTAGGACCATACCATATGTTTAAAGGTAGCATCCTCTTCCCCACATCTGGGGCAGCGCCCGACCAATCCGGATAAATTCTATGTAGTATCTTAGGGGTGAGATAAGTCTGATGAACAAAATTAAATTGTATTAATTTAAAGCGGGTGTTTGAGCTCACTTGTTTAACCCCTTCATGAATCTTAATCCAGTCTTTGTCCGTTATGGGGTCCTCTGTCAGTTCGTCCCACTTCGCCTGATCCGGGAGTGCCTGGACCGTCCTGTCTTCCCGGATTGCACAGTATAAGTGCGACACCAGTCTTCGTCCCTTAGCCATAACTATCATTGTCTGCAACACGTGAGAGGCAGGGGGCCCCTCCGGAAACACGGGCAACAGCTCCCTGGACACCTGGGCTATTTTCCTGTACTGTAGGAATTGTCCCGGGCCTAATCCGAAAGTTTCCACCGCCTGCTCACGAGTGATATACTGTTTATTAACATATAAGTCCCCCATGGTCAGACAGCCCCCCTCCTGCCACCTGCGCACCGACATAGATGCAGAGATTTGATGAAAGGGGCGAATCACCCACAAGGGCATGTCCAGGGCATAAGGAGCCCTTTGCAACACCCTCCTAATCACGAGTTCCCATATCTCTGCCACATGTCGAATGATGTACGGGCATGTCGGAGGTACTCGTGTTCCCATCATTAGCAGCTCTGGAAGTGTGCTTTCTCCAAAGGTCCCTGCCAGCAGTGCCTTTTCCCAGTTACTATCATCCTCCATCCAATGCACAGTGTGTTGTAGCTGTGAGGCCATATAGTAATATTCCAGACAGGGAACCTCCAATCCCCCATTTTGCCAGGTTCTCTGAAAAGTGGTCAGGCTAACCCTTTTACGCTTGGCGCCCCATAATAGGTTTATGAGGAGGTTGTCTAACATTTTAAAATATCGCCGAGGGATCCTGAAGAAAGAGTGCTGCATTGCGTAAAAGCACCTGGGTAGGACAATAATTTTAATTATAGCGATTCTACCCATAAGGGATAAGGGCAACTCCTGCCAAAATCGCACCGATCCACGGAGTCCTTCAATTACTCTCCAAATGTTAAGCTCCAAGTACTGTTCAGCTTTCTCCGCTAACCTAACCCCCAGGTATCTAGGTGCTCCCCCCACCTAGGGGAAACCCACCTCTGGTAGTCCCTCTATCGGAGTCGAAGCTAATCCTCCCAACGGACGCAGTTTTGATTTCCCGGAATTAATCCACAACCGCGACACCTCTACGAAGCTTCCAAGAATATCTAGCAATACCGGTATCGCTTGAATCGGTTGCCGTAGGCACACGAGTGTGTCATCCGCATACATAGACACCACATGATTGACCTCTCCCAGCGTGATCCCAAAGGTCGCCATCTCACTTCTGAGGGCCGCCGCCAGGGGCTCCATCACCATGGCGAAGAGGAGTGGTGACAGCAGACATCCCTGTCTGGTGCCGCGTTGTAATCCAAATGCCCTCGAGACCAGCTTTCCCAGCCTGACTCTAGCATAGGGTTCTGCGTAAGGCAGCTGCATCCATTTGAGGAATTGCGGTCCCACGCCCATCACTCGAAGTAATTCCCAGAGATATTCCCATTCGACCAAATCAAACGCTTGCTCTATATCCAATACCACCACCGCACACTCCTCCTGATGCAGAAAGGGGGAGTGCCACACATGTGCTAATCTCCTCAGGTTATGGGTCGTATTGCGTTTGGGGATAAATCCCGCTTGGTCCGGGTGAATTAATTGTTGCATATACGGTTGCAGTCGGTTCACTATGATCCAACTAAGAACTTTTATATCTATATTTGACAGAGATATCGGCCTGTACGACCCCCGGCATCTGAGTGTCTCTATCCGGCTTGGGTATCGTGATGACCACCAACGCTTCATTCATAGAGGATGGTAGTTTTTGATTTTGGAACGCTTTTTTGTATACCTCTGAGAGGCAATCTATCAAAATAGGTGCACATTTTTGGTAGAACTCGGCTGGTAGGCCGTCACTTCCTGGGCTTTTTGCGGTCTTCAGCGCCTTTATGCCTCCCAGAATTTACTCTTTAGAGATCGGTTTGTCTAATAGTTGACTATCCTCCCTTTCCAAGCAGGGTAGACCCAACGCAGATATGAATCCCAACATTTCTTCCAGGCCCAATCCCGGGCGACACGAATACACCTTCGCCAGATGATCTGCCAGGATTTCTAGGATTTTCGGCTGGCTATATACTATACTCCCCTCAACAGTCTACATCTGCACTTTGGGGGACACCACTTTCTCATTCTTAATCAGTCTGGCAAGCAAAGCCCCGAACAATCTCCCTCCACATGCAATCGTTGCCGATGCGCCATATAATGAAACTTCTCCAACCTACACAATGCCGCCAGCAGCTGCTCACGTGCCTCCCGCCACTCCCCTAAACGTTGAGGGGCTGTCGGCAACATCGCCTCCAGCTCCGCTAGCTTCTTTTCCAATACTCTCATGTCTTGTTCGAGCTGTTGTCGAACCCCATATGTGGTGCTGAGGCAGATCCCTCGGACTACCACCTTCATCGCCTCCCATTCCACACCCCTAGAGGACGCCGATCCCCAGTTTGTAGCAAAGTAACCAGTAAGCTTGTCTTCCAACTTTTTAACAAATGGTGGGTCATTAGGCGCTTCAGTTTGGAGCCTCCATGTCGGGATCACAGCTCAAGGCCCTCCAGTGGTCAAAGACATCAGCATGGAGGAGTGATCTGAGATATATCTTGGAAGGTATGCTATCTCTTCGACCCTGGGCATCAGGGTCTCTGAGATAAAAAAAAACTGGTCCAGTCTGCTAAATGTGTTTGTTGCGGGTGTGTGCCAGGAAAAGGTCCGACTACCCGGATGTCTCCTCCTCCATGCATCCGTCAACCCCAGTTCTCTCATAACCTTCACCAACGCTTCGGTCATACCCGGCTTAGTATTTGCTCGGGGGGGGGTTCCCGGTCCAGTGTCCCGTCCAATACACAATTAACGTCACCCAACATTATGATATCTCCCCCCAGATACGGGGCCGCCGCAGTCATCACCTCATAAAAAAAACTATGGGAGTCAGCGTTAGGAGCGTACACAATGATTAAACATAATTCCTGGCCGTTTAGTCTACCATATAAAATCACATATCGTCCCTCTGGGTCAAGTACATGGTGGATATGTTGAAATGGAGTCCCCGGGGCCACCCATATAAGTGCTCCTCCTGCGAACCCCGAGAATGACGTAGCGTACAGCTGCACTCTCCATCTGCGACAAATCCATTTTATTGTATCTCCCCACATGTGTGTTTCCTGCAGGCCAGCAATGGCTACCTTATAGCGTCGCAAATAGGAGTACACCCTTCTCTGTTTATCCAACCATGCCATGCCACGCACATTCCAGGTAAGTAATTTCGTCACAGGAGGAGCCATAGGGGCAATCGGGCGACATTAATTTTTCATTCCCATCCCAGCTTTTTAATTTGAAAGCGAGCACATTGTGAAGATCCACAACCAGCACATGGAACCCCTAAACATCCCTTAGAACCATAAAAAGTAAACAGATCAAATTGACTCCCTAAAACCCTTCCCCTCCCCTTGGACAGTGAAACAGGTCCATTCCTCCCAGCATTGCAGAGAACCAACAATCCTATCTCCCGCCCTATACTACCCCCTCCAAATTCTTCAACAGTATAACAGTGCCCAGTATTAATGTTCGCAATTGAGTTACATAGGTTAAATCGTCCCCAACTGAGCATAGATCAAAACCCTATAAGCAGCTGCATTGCAAGAGACTGGGATCTTGTCAGGGTGCAAGGACAGGGCCTCCAGCTCACCAGTCAGTTCCCAGCCGCTACTGAGGGCGTGTCCCCCCCCAAGCGTGGAACATGCAAACGATACCATCCCCCACCAAATACCAGAAAATAGGAGAGAAAGATACAACAAAACAAAAAAAGGCATCTATGATAAATGTTGTGTCCACTTAGATAAGTGGACACAACAGATGCATGTCCAGAGCCCCCATCGGCTCTCCTACACAGCGCTTGGATCTCAGGATATATTAGTGTCCGGTATAACCTCCGAAGAAGTTAAGTCAGAGTCCGACATTCCCTCCACCACCTGCAAAGTTCCATCTTCGCACACTCTGACTCTCCCAGTTTCACTCGTGCCCTGTTGCCGGTCCCCTCCAGATAATCGGCGTCGCTTCATTGCTGAATCCATTGGTCCCGCAGCTATCTTTGGGTTGGTCTGTGATTTCCTTCTGGTTTTACTGTCTCCCATGGTATCCATCCAATCTGAGGCTTCCTCTGCTGATCCGAAGAACAGAGCTCTGCCTTTGTATTCCAGTCGGAGCTTGGTGGGATAAAGGAGGATATACTTCAGTCCGGCCTCCCTCATGCGTCTCTTCACCGCCAGAAAAGTGCGCCGTTGATCCTGCACTCGTTGTGTATAATCAGGGAAAATGGCAATGTGGTATCCCTCATATTGTAAGTCCGTCTTGGCACGTGTGGACTGTAGAATCAAATTGCGATCCCGGTAGTTGAAGAACCGGGCTATAATTGCTCTAGGTGGAGCCCCCGGATGTGGAGGAGGGACCAGGGCCCTGTGTGCCCTCTCAATGTTATTTTTTTTTTAAGTTTTCCCTGGTACTAGCAGTTTTGTGATCCAGTTCTCCAAAAACAGCTCCGTCGAGGGTCCCTCAGCTCGCTCCGGGAATACCACGAATCGTAAGTTGTTTCTTCGTGAGCGACCCTCCTGGTCCTCGGCGCGTTCATCCAGTCTGATTGTCTTCTTCTGAGGCTCCACGACCGTCTCCTGCAGGGATTTGACCTCGGTCTGGAGCACGTCCACGTTTTGTTCTGTTGTGGTGACCCTTTCGGAGACTTTGCGTAGGTCACACCTGAGGAGATTGACAACAATTGCAACTGCGTCTATCCTGGTCACCATTTCGTCTCTTGCAGTCCGGATGGCCATAAGGATATCGCTCAGAGAGGGGTTTCGCTGTTCTCCCTCTGGTGCCCCCGCGGTGTCATCTTCTCCTTGCTCGTCTCTTTGGTTGGGCCCCTAGGGTATGGGCTGCGCATAGTTTAGGATTTTATTGGACTGTGCTCTGGCACCTCTATCCTTACCCATGGCGAATGGCATTAATCCAGGACTCCAACGTCAACCTGCGTGGGGGCCTCCCCGGCCTATCGCTCACAGTATCCTCCGGCTCTGGCAACCTAAGACCCCGGTGTCCTCCGTATTTCGTACCCTCTCTCGGGGTTCCCGCCACCACGTATGGTTAGGCTCCGCCGCAACGATCCGGGTACCCTCACCGGTCTAATCTGCCCTTGCAGGCTTAAAACCCCAGCATCCAGCGTTCAGGGTAAAGCATACTCAGGTTCGGATGACAGCTTCAAGTACTTCCTATTTCCGTAGCTGTTTCCCTCTATCTTCAACTGTTTTTGATAGGATCCGCCATCCAGCGGTCAAAGATTCATGAGCGACTCCTTTCCATCTCTTTTTTCCCCACTGGAAAGTCCTTCTTGGTCTCAGGCCCCTACACGGTCCTTTATTCGTAGGATTCAGGAGGTCGGGGTCTGGCACTGTATAGAGTGAGGCCGCCCGCACTATTAAGTATGTAGGCCCCCGTTAGGGAGTCCACCGCCTTCGCTTTGCTTCCTCCGGTATGTGAGGGCCTCGCAAAGGCCTATTTTCCTGCTTTTGCACTCCGATTCTTTGGGTTCCCCGGGGTGATGCCCTTTTAGTAATTGGGCCCACGGAGTTCTTCGGGATTATAATCCCCTTCCTACAAGTCTCATCGGGCCGCTGGGGCACTCCCCCAGAATCACTACCAGCGTGGGCGGAGGCTGTCCGCGCCGTGTTCTAGTCAGTAGGCCGCACCTTCGTAGCTGGAATTCCCGGACCCGCCCTCACTACTCACGGCGGCGGTCCCGCGGGGGTCCCCAGGCTGGCGTCTCCTTCCCTGTGCCGCCTCCCAGGACGTCAGGCCTCCGCTCAGGATTTTCGCCAGTGCCCAGCCTCCACTCCACGACTCCGAAGCTCCCGGGGGAATCAATATGGTGATCCCATCCCGGGATCGCTTACTTATTCGTGCGCCACTCCTGCTTCTTTCCGGAGGTATATTCTGGGACCGGAGGTACCCCCGGTCGGGCCAAGGCGTTAGGTGGGGTCGGTGCCTGGCTGGCACCGCAGGATTCTAACGGATGCTGCCGCGCTGGGACGGAGCTCCGACAAACACGTCCTAGTCGGCCATCTTGCCGGCCACGCCCCTGTGTTATTGTTAAGTGGTTATGAAGTTATAAGGGCCAAAAATGTAGTGATATCTTGTAGCACAATACTACTAAAAGTAGCAAAGAAACCCAAAAAATCAACTAGACTGCATATGTAAAGTTTCAGATTTACTACCTGAACACCTGAAAGACCCATTTATGGTCACATGCTAATGGAAACCTAAAAATAAAAATACGCAACAAATAGAATACATCTTAAACTACCAAAGTCCATCTTTATTATGCACCCCTGCGCTACAAAATAAAGAATTGACCTAGCAGTGAGTCACGCAAAACACTAATATTTGGAGGACATAATAATTGGTGACTAGGAAAAAAATAATAATCTACATTTTTATAACAATGATTGTCTTTCATTCACTTTGGCCTTCATATGTAGCAAAATACTACTGAAAGTAGCAAGGAAGCCCAAAAAATAAACTAGACTGCATATGTAAAGTTTCAGAATTACTACATGAACAACTAAAAGACACATTTATGGTCACATGATCACGTAAACCAATAAAAAAACATAACAAATACAATAGATAAAAAGATGGAAATCACATTAAGTCTGATTGCCACTCTGTAGTTATAGTTAGTATTCCCAAAGATAGGAATTCCTTGAATATTATCTCCCTAATAACTTTCCACCCATTTGACGATTCACCACAAAACTTTCCAGACCTATAGCATTTTCTAACTTTTATGATGACTTATATTTTTGTGGTGAATCGTTAAGGGGGGGGGGAGGGCAAAAATAAAAGGGGGTCCCAAAACGCATTTTTCCATCAAAGCATTTTCCATAGACTATTGTATTTGACGTAGTGTGAAAACGGCTGAATGGATTTACATGAAAGGTGGCAGGATTATACATTATTGTGCAAAGATGATGCTTTTTGGGCACTGTAGTTAAGTAAGATAAGTATTTTTTAAGTTATAAGGCATTTAAAGTTAGTGATATCTGTCACTGCAGTACTTTCGCAGAATTTCACAAACCTTTGTGAAACTACCATGGTACATGGCCGTAAGCTTATTTATAAATATATAATAAAAAATATATGAATTTATTTCCCTACCTATTACTACTTTAATAAAGTGGTAATAGGTAGAGGCCTACTACTTACCTATATGTAAGTCCCTAGCACTGAACACACCCAAAGTGTAGTAAAAACAATATGACTGACTTTTTATTCTTTAAAATCAGCCATTACCCAATTATAGACTGCCTTGTCATCTGTATTATTGGATTGTGGTACACTTGCGTCTTGCATGATGTCATATGAGCAATGCAAAACTTAAGTCAGATTTACAAAGGAACGCAAGACCACTATACGTGGCCCTGAGTTGATTGGTAAATCTGGAACAACGCAAGGCAGCGCAATTCGCTGTTTTGCGTTACTCTACACACCACAATCTACATTGCTGCTAAATTTCACATGCATCCACATGCCTTGCCACTGCACCATATGCTATTCCACTCTAAGCCACTCCATTCTACTCGTCTACACTATCACAGACTCCACTCTACACCACTCCACTCTATGCTATTGCACAGTAAGCAATGCCACTGTACACTACTACACTCTATGCTCTTACACTGTATGCATCTCCACTGTACATACTTCAGTCTACGTCCTTTCACTGTATGCCACACCACTAGATGCTACTCCACTATACGCTGTTCCACTCTACGCCATTCTATTGTACACCACTACGCTCGACTCTATTCCACTGTATGCCACTCCACTCTACCACACTCCTCTGAATGCTATTCCACTGTATGCCACTCCACTGTATGCTACTCCACTCTATGCTACTCCAGTGTATGGCACTCCACTCTATGCCACTTCATTCTATGCTATTCGATTAGACGCTACTCCACTGTATGCTATTACACTCTGCCCCATGCCACTGTACACCACTCCAGTCTACACCACTCCACTGTACGCCACTCCACTCTAACCTATTCTACTCTATGCTATTTCACTCTACGCTAATACACTGTACGCTTTTCCACTGTATGCCACTCCATCCTACACTATTCCACTGTATGCTACTCCACTTTACAGTAATCCGCTCTACGCTACAACAGTGTTCGCCTCTCCACTCTACGGTGTTCCATTGTATGAGACTCTCCTCAGCTCTATATAACGCCACTCCTTAAAAGTATACCACACTTCATTGCACTTTATGACATCCAACTCCACTCAATGCCCGCACACTCCACTGTCCAACTCTACTCACTTCATTATACGCCACTCCACTGTATGCTACTCCACTATATACTCTCACACTCTAGGCCACTCCA
Source organism: Calotriton arnoldi (assembly GCA_963921515.1). Taxonomy (NCBI): domain Eukaryota; kingdom Metazoa; phylum Chordata; class Amphibia; order Caudata; family Salamandridae; genus Calotriton; species Calotriton arnoldi. The sequence goes on from CAWUFW010014148.1 coordinate 411,033, forward strand.
CTGTACAACATTCCACTCTACACCACTCCACTCTACGGTATTACACTGTACACAACTCCACTCTATGCCAGCCCACCCTATGCTATTACACTGTATGCAAACCAACTATCCGCCTCTTCAGTATACACCACTCCACTGTATGCCACTCCGCTACTCCAACATATGCTATTCCACTCGACACATTCCATTGTGTGTCACTCCACTCTATGCTATTCCACTGTATGCCACTCCGTTGTATGTTACTTCACTCTACCCCACTCCATTCTATGCTATTCCATTGGACACCACTCCACTGTACACGACTCCACTGTACGCCACTCCAAGGTACGCTATTACACTCTACCCCATTCCAGTGTATGGCACTCCAGCCTACACCACTTCACTGTACGCCACTGCACTGAATGCTACTCCACTATACACTATTCCAGTCTATGCTTCTCTACTGTATGCCACTCCAGTATACGCTGCTCCACTCTACATCACTTCAGTGTACACGATTCCACTTTACATCACTCCATTCTACGCTAGTCCATTGGATTCCACTCCACTCTATGCCACTCCACTATATGGTATTTCACTCTACCCCACTCCACTGTACACCACTCCACTTTAAACCACTCCAGTCTACACCACTCCACTGTAAACCACTCCACTCTGTGCTCTTCTACTCTGCGCTATTCTACTCTTCGCTATTCTACTCTATGCCACTCCACTGTACGCTTTTCCACTGTACACCACTCCACTCTACGCTCTTACACTCTATACCGCTTCACTCTCCTGCACTCCGCTGTTCAGTAATCCACTGTACGCTATTCCACTGTATGCTACTCCACTTAATTGTAATCCACTCTACGCCACTACAATGCACGTAACTCCACTCTACGCAACTCCATTGTATGGCAGTCTCCTCCACTCTATATAACCCCACTCTTTAAAAGTCTGCCACACTTCATGGCACTCCACGATATTCTACTTCACTCTGTCCCCATATAGTCCACTGTCCAACGCTATACTCCACTCTATGCCCGTACACTGCAATGCACAACACTCTATTCCATTATGCAGCACTTTTGTATATGACACAGCATTCCACTCTACTGTATGAGACCCCACTTCAATGTATAACATTTTACTACCTACGCTATGCCAGTACACTCCACTCCATGCCATTCTACTCTACGACACATCAATACATTCTATTGTATTTTACTCTACACTATGTTACACCACTCCACTCAACTATACTCCAGTGTACGAGACTTTACCTCACTATACGCTACTATGCAACAATCCACTCTATGCAGCTCCACTGTTTGTCACACTACTGTACTCTATGCAACTCCACTCTACAACATTCTACTACATTGCATGCCACTCTCTGACTCTTTACTCCTGTATATCCCTTCACGCCACTGAACAACACTGTACTATACTGTATGCCATTGTACCCTCTACTCCACTCTACTCTACGATATTCTAGTCAGCTATACGACACTGTACGCAACTCTATGTATGCCACTGCACCCCACCTTACTCAATTCTACTCTGAGACAGTATTCTACTCTACTCTACTACTCCACTGTACGCCACGCCAATCTCCCCACTCTATGCCATTATTCTCAATTACACTGTATGCCAATCCGCTCTACCACACTCTACAACACTATACTGTACTGTACACCACTCCACTCTACAAAATCAACTAGACTGTATGCTACTCTACTCTACTGTAGTCTACATCACTTTCCAATACTGTACGACACCCCACTATACTCTACTGTACAACATGGTACTGCAATATATGGCGCATTACTTGACTGTATGCTACACCACTCCACTCTACTGCACTCCACGCCACTATAGTCTATGGCACTCCCCTCCACGCTATGATACTTTACTCCACTTTACATTACCCCACTCCAGTGTACTCCACTCCACTCCGCTGTAGTCCAATCTTCTACACTTTATCACACTCTACACCACTGTGCTATACTCCGCTCTATGCTGCTCTACTGCCCAACACTCTACTCTATTGTATGCAGCTCCACTCAACAACACTGTACTACACTCTATGCCACTCTCTGCCACTCTTCTCCACTCTATGGTCATCCACTCTTTGCCACTGTACTACACTGTATGACACTCAACAGCATGCTACTCAACTTCTCTCTATGATACGCCACTCCACTATATGACACGACACTCTACTCTACAACACTCTCCTCCACTGTACTCTACAACACTCCATTTGACTATTCTCCACTCTACGGCACTCTACTATACCCTACTCCACTCTAAAACACTCTACTCCACTCTATGACAGTCTATGATACCCTACTCTACTGTTCAAAACGCCGTTGCACTGTGCAACTCGCTGCTCCAGTCTACGACACTTGACTCCACTATATGCCACTACACTATATAACATTTTACTACACTGAATGATACACTACTACACTCTACTCTTCTCCACTCTATTCCAATCTACAATACTCCACTCTATGACAATATACTTTACAGCACTCTCCTGCACTTTACTGTACGACATTCTACATTCCAATTCTCCACTTGCAACACTGGAATTTATGATTCGACATATATTTTTACTAACATTAAAAAAAAAATGAAATTCAAGGAAAAATAACAAAGGTTAAAGCTTAATTATAGTTAGGGAAACTTATTTTTCCTATAAAAACCAAGTTTCAACTACACAAACTTTATAAATTCTAAAGTTATAGTTATTTCTTCCATTTACATTTTATCCACCACCTTCAAATAATTATAAGTAGCAGACCTCGTTACAGACTCTTTTGAAGTTGCTAACCAGAAAAGACTAACTATAGGTCACTACTCTATATATGGAGTGTGGGCTGGATACAAGGACCAGGTTAGTCCCGCTGAAAAAGTTACTGGAGTTTTGCATTGATGGTCACGGCGGACTGTCGATGCTGTAGCACGAAGTGCAGATTTTGCATTGCCGGTCGTCACTGGTGGTCACTGTTGAGCGAAGAGTCGGGTTCACCGGAACTTTGTGCTGTTGGTCAGCAAGTGCAACCAGATCTTGAAATGAACTAGCCTGTTCATGGTTGCAAAGAGCCTAAAACTTCAGGATTTCTTCTTTTCCTCTTGGAGGGGTTCAGCTGATGCCACACCAAAGGTCCGGGACCTGGGAGGCACCTTCTTGGGGATCAGAAATTAACTCCAGCAGAGGCCAGCAGGGCTCAGGCAGGTCCAGTTGCAGGTCCAGGCAGGTCTAGTGCAGCAGGTCAGCTGGGCAGTTGCAGTGAGATCTCTGGAGCTTGTTGTGTCCTTGTAGCTCAGAACAAGTGGCCAGCTAACTGGCCCTTGGTGTCACTCAGGTAGCCTGCGATGAAGGGTGCAGGTCAGTCTTCTTCTCAGAAAGCAGGATAGGCCTCAGGCAGCAGGACAGTACTCTGGCAGTCGTGCAGTCCTTCTTCTGTAGTATCCACAGGTCCGGGAGTGTGCTGAAGGGTGGGACTGAGAGTCCTATTTTTATACACAAGGCCAGCATAGAAATGGGGGAAGCTTCTGGAGTCCAAAGTGTCCTAGAAATATCATGGAACAATGGGCTCACAGAAAAACTCCTCTTCTCATCTGAGGAGTTTTTCTGCAAGCCCCTTGTTTCATGATATTTCTGGGATGATTCACTTCTAGAAGTATTTTTTTCTCATAAATCTCAGCATCTCCCTATTTAAAACGCCCCCATTTATTAGTTGCATCAGGAGTGTCCTGGAAATATCATGAAACAATGGGCTAACAGAAAAACCCCTCTTCTTGCCTGAGGAGTTTTTCTATGAGCCTGTTGTTCCATGATATTTCTAGGACACACCTGATGTCTAAAGATGCTGAAATCTCACTAGTAGAAAACTAAATGAGAGAATGCACTCCTTTCCTTATGTTTGTACGTGATATTTCATAACTCTGAGTTATTTTGCGTGCTAACAGTAACGTGAGCTGTCCCAAAACTCACTCGTTTATTGAAGTTGCTAACCAGAAAAGACTAACTATAGGTCACTACTCTATATATGGAGTGTGGGCCGGATACAAGGACCAGGTTAGTCCCGCTGAAAAAGTTACTGGAGTTTTGCATTGATGGTCACGGCGGGCTGTCGATGCTGTAGCACGAAGTGCAGATTTTGCATTGCCGGTCGTCACTGGTGGTCACTGTAGAGCGAAGAGTCGGGTTCACTGGAACTTTGTGCTGTTGGTCAGCAAGTGCAACCAGATCTTGAAATGAACTAGCCTGTTCATGATTGCAAAGAGCCTAAAACTTCAGGATTTCTTCTTTTCCTCTTGGAGGGGTTCAGCTGATGCCACACCAAAGGTCCGGGACCTGGGAGGCACCTTCTTGGGGATCAGAAATTAACTCCAGCAGAGGCCAGCAGTGCTCAGGCAGGTCCAGTTGCAGGTCCAGGCAGGTCTAGTGCAGCAGGTCAGCTGGGCAGTTGCAGTGAGATCTCTGGAGCTTGTTGTGTCCTTGTAGCTCAGAACAAGTGGCCAGCTAACTGGCCCTTGGTGTCACTCAGGTAGCCTGCGATGAAGGGTGCAGGTCCAGTCTTCTTCTCAGAAAGCAGGATAGGCCACAGGCAGCAGGACAGTCCTCTGGCAGTCGTGCAGTCCTTCTTCTGTAGTATCCATAGGTCCGGGAGTGTGCTGAAGGGTGGGACTGAGAGTCCTATTTTTATACACAAGGCCAGCATAGAAATGGGGAAGCTTCTGGAGTCCAAAGTGTCCTAGAAATATCATGGAACAATGTGCTCACAGAAAAACTCCTCTTCTCATCTGAGGAGTTTTTCTGCAAGCCCCTTGTTTCATGATATTTCTGGGATGATTCACTTCTAGAACTATTTTTTTCTCATAAATCTCAGCATCTCCCTATTTAAAACGCCCCCATTTATTAGTTGCATCAGGAGTGTCCTGGAAATATCATGAAACAATGGGCTAACAGAAAAACCCCTCTTCTTGTCTGAGGAGTTTTTCTATGAGCCTGTTGTTCCATGATATTTCTAGGACACACCTGATGTCTAAAGATGCTGAAATCTCACTAGTAGCATTTAGTTTACATTCTCTGGTTACATGTAGTACCACTTAACTAGGGACATACAAGTAAATTAAATATGCTGTTTGGTTGTAAGTCAAATTTGCCACATTTAAAGGCAAGACCACAAGCACTTTAGCACTGGTTAGTAGTGGTAAAGTGCACAGAGTCCTAAAGCCAACAAAAATGTATTCAGCAAAACAGGAGAGAAGAAAGAAAAAACGTTTGGGGGTGACCCTGCAAAGGGGGTCAACTCTAGTGGTAAGGTTGTCTGGCCTTTTGGAGCCCTGCCTGGCTATAGGTTCCAGCCTTTCCCAGCTGGATAATTTTGACTTCAAAAGTCCAAACGTAAATCCTTGACCTGGGCTGAGGCAGCAAATCTATTCAACTCAGTCAGTCAGTCAGGACATGTTTATTTTGGAACCTAATTTCCATAAAACATACATCCAACAATAAATACAAAACACTTTAAAAAACATCAAAAAATTTAAAAATCATAAAACACAAGTAAGCATGGCAATCCCTTATTCATGTAATAATAAGACAATTGATTATCAAGACATAATCTACATCCCTTAAAAATTCAGCCACAGGCAAACAAATGCATTTGTAAAAACATTAGTGCAGGTCTCACCTGCGAAATATTCATGCCTTTAAGAAGGGGAATTATGAATTTGTGACGAAGATCACAATAAAAGTCACACAAAAAATAATGGAGAGTATCTTGTCTTGAAAAGTTGTCAACAACAACAGGAGAGAGGTTCTCCACCAATGACCACCCTTTAGGAAACATGCGCAGTTGATCTATCATCCCCATGGGAAATCTTTTTAGGAGGTTGCGATGATAGAAATTGCCAGCAAAAATCAAATAAGGCTCGATAAACAAGGTTGTTGTATGCATGACAAATGCCTGCACCATTTCTTTATGCAATTCTAAGGCCTCCCTAACAGATTTTCTACAGCGAGGAAATTCACGTTAATCCATGCTCTGTCTAATTTTTTAATAGGTTCAGGGGTTGTAAACAATTCTGACTGCCCAAGGGACTGAAAATCCTCTCACACATACTTCAGCCATGCAATATTCTTCCCATACGCCAATGCGTGGCAGTCTCTCAAAAATAGCTAGTTCAGCTCAAGTTCTGGATTAACCCATATCGCCAGCCACCGTAAAAGAGGTTGTAGGGCAATTAGATCTGCTATATATCCCTTCCCAGCTTCCTCATGAATAATGAAAGAGAATGTACCGATTGACAAAGCCAGTAGATATTTAAAAAAGATTCTTCACCACTTAAAGCTGAGACCAGTTAACATATCCCCACAATTCACTACCATATAATACTGCAGACCTACATTTTGTATGAAAAATCTACAGTAGGGTTTGAACAGGTTTGCTCCCAAGCCTGGCTACATAATTGAAGATTGCACCCACTGTCCTCATAAAGAGAAACAGTGGCAGCTGGTGATCTTTGAAAGGGGTCGGGAGTAAATTTCTTCGACATCCTCCAGAGTGGTGCGGTTGTGGCTACCACCCAGTAATTATTTTCTTTTAATAAAAATGAGCTGAAATCATGCACTTCCCTGCACAATTTTTAAAGGAAAAAGCTAACAGGCAATAGGTACTGCAACAGCACATGAACTAGGTCCCAACACCTATTAATGCTAACCCAAAACACAGAATGAGTGATATTGCCTTAAGTAGGAGTCCTTAATGCATATTTCAAAGATGGAAAAGATTCACCAGCTTAATAGGTGGAAGATATGCTTAAGTATGATCGTAGAGGTGCTGGCTAGGTGTCACATCATTGATCACAGATCAATGCTCTTCAATAGCATTGATTTTAACTGTAAGACTGCAACTGTATGTGTCTGTCCTATCACTGTGGCAGGCCAAACTGTTCTGGGCCAACTGTATGCAACTGATTGTCTGTGCCAGACAGTACACTCTGTATACCCAGTTAGATGCCAGGAAATGCCCCAATATAGTTATGTTTTTTTTGCCTGTTCAGTAATACAGGCCTTCTTCTGAATATAATGGTTTTGCCCTTTAACCATTTACAGGATTACAGGAATGTCCTCTGTACATTTACTGTGCCTGTCACTATCTTTCTGAAATAGCATGTCTTCTGTCACTGTGCCCTTGTCCATTATATAGGTTTAAATTCACTTTTGTATCCTCTTCTGTCCTCAGCAGCAGCTGTGTCTTGGCTCTCCAGCACTCCAACTTGCCAATTACTGACAGTTGCTCGCATGGATGTCATTTAGGGGTCACCAGGGGTCGCAACTGTGTCCCCTGGCTTGCCCCTTGTGACCTCTGGCACTGCCTTTGTAAACCCTGAGCTCAGAGATAACAAAATCAGTGCTTGGCTCACAGAGGCAGCTCGTCCTAATGGACGTTGGTTGGAGTTCCTCTTTCCTGTATTTCTGTTAAAAATGTTATTGCACAAATAATGAATAATATTATTCGCTATTAGTGTATTAAAACATGGAGGACAATTAGCTGTAATATGACCCTACATGGCAGATAAGGTAAGCAAAAATTCTTTTAAATGTCTGTTGTATGCGTGCTTGCAGGTGAGAGTGTGTTTATGTGTATGTATAACCATGTGTGTGTGAGACAAGGTAAAGGTCAAACGGCATATGATGTCACTTCCGCTACCCCTGGCAGTTTAGTGAATTGACGCCCATGGTTGCTCGTGCAGTGTGTGTTCCCCGCCCTTTTTACTCCAATGGATTTGCTTTTGGCATGGGGAGCCATTTCCAGAATATTTTACTGGTTCTTCATTGGTTACATTCTCGTTGGTTCAGAGAACTAGAACAATGATCTAAATTAAGGGCCTGGCTGGCAAGACCTACATACATCGGCGGTGAATTATGCATTTGATCCAAAATCACACACAGCATAGATTTTAAGAGCCCCATCTCAGGTGCTAGACTCCCTGCTTGATGCTGCCTGTGGACCAGGACCGAGAAAATATGTGGCAATGCTTTTGTAACCTGGGGATGCCCTGTGAAGCTGCCAATATGCAAGAAGTGAAGGGGAAGGTTGCTGAGGGGTTTCATGCTTTTGATGCATTTCCCTGCACTATGAATGTGTGCTTGTTTGTGAGTATGTGCCATTCTATTTTAGAATGCTTTTAAAACTATCTATTTTTTTGTCTGAAGAGTGATCAAGATATTAAAGCTGGTGAAAATCCAAATGACCCCTTAGTGAAGGGTAGCTGCTGTACCATTGTTAAAGGTCGATAGAGAATATGGCTCTTGTTTTAGTGTGGTAAAATTTTTCGGGTAAAATGGCCTGAAAAAAGGAAAAATTAGAATTTAGTAGAATATAAATCAAGCCCAATCGTTATTACCCATTCCTTCCTTGAAACAGGTGGTATTTACAGCACTCGTCCCATACCATACCCCAGGGTAACAGTATCTATCAGTTGCAGGGCATACCACAGCCTGCCTTTCCCACACATCATGGAGAAGGGACCCTAGCGCTTCCTGGTAACCTGTGTCATATGTCCAGGTATTGTTTGATAGGTATGTGATGTGTATAGACGTCTACTGCGAAGCGAAGGGGAAGCCTGCAGCTGCTCTACTCTCCCCGCCACACCATAATGGACAACCCTGCCATCTCACACCATGCCACTGTGTGACACACGATATCGGCACCCATCACACGGTCTCTGGGTGAGGAGCTGATATCACATGGTGGCTGGGAAAACGAGCTGAAACTGCCGAAGTCCATTAAGGGGTGTGAAAACACCCCAGGACATCAGCACCAGCCTCTGCAAGCTTTTTTTGGGGAGGTGGGGGCTTGGAGGCGGTGTAGAGTTCAAAAGTGCCTCCTAGGTACTTCTTGGCATGAGGCCCCGCCCTTCAAGTCCCCGCCCCCTCCTCACACAGTGAGATTGCTCTTCAAGTTGGCATGTATGCTGTTATACAAACTGCTCTTTCACAGACTATCAGTCCCTGATTCTGAATGAATAATCTTACAGTTATTATTTGTAACAGATGTAAACGACAGTCAACCCATCCTCGGTTAAAAAACACAGACGATTTCCGATAAAAGAGATGTAGGTAAACTCAGCCTGGGCCCATTTTAACAATCCTGCCGGGACCAGGCAAAGCCACATAAGAAAAACAACTTTCTGAAAAACAGCGCAGCTAGAACTCTATTATTTGCTCTGGTGATGCTTAGAAAATTGGAAAAATTGTTGAACAAGTATTCAAGGAGACAAATCAAATGTTCTGACCTCAGTTCACCTCAGTGTGACAAATGCGGCGCAGCCAGGCCAAGCGGCGCTGTTCAGGCTTTTCAAGGCCTTTGACACCACAGGCTAAATATCCGCTCTTGTAAGAGGAGGTTACTGAAGAGGCGTCTCACACAAAGACACGGGAGAAGAGAGAACAATGGAGGCAGAAAATATGCTTATGAGACCCCTGTTTCCTTTATGATGCTAATAAAGCGCACTCCCTCAAATCGAAGAACCTTGCGGAGAGCGATTCAATGTGTTGTTGAAAAGAAAGCTTTGATGAGCAATGTCTCTCTAGTGTCATTCTAGGATTATTATGTTTAGGTTGATCTGTAACATTTGTTTTCTTTCTTTCTTTTTAACAATATTAGAACTTTTTCTAAAATGTAGCAGTCGGTGAAGTTTAAATGAATGTTTGTCTGTGATCCAAAGGGGAGATGTCAGAACACTAGTGTGATTTAAACTGATGGGGTTGAAGGGTCGTCAGGCTCACATATAACAGATAACTTTGGATGGGGGCATCAGTATTTTGGTTTTGACACTGCTGTGATCATACACATGGAATGAAATGTTATCATCACCTAACCAGTATGTTTTAAATGCAATTTAACATGTACTAGTGCAGGCTTCTCCAACAAGTAGCTCTCCAGCTTTCCTGTGTGCAAACCAGCCTACTAAATTAGAGAATTTTTGCTTGTTGAATTAATATTTGTGTACCAAAATTAAAAAGGTTGTATACAACATGAAAATTGTGGATTAATTTATAAGTTGCTGTTGGTTGAATGTCCAAAATATATTTAAAACTGGTGTTTGAGTAATACATCATGTGGCTCTGGGGAGAGTTATTACTAATATTATTACCTTGGTGCTAGGGGCATTGCGGCTATCGCTGTTATGGATTACCAATGCAGGAGCATTCTAAGTTGATAAAGCCTTTTTAGGTCGAGCCTCGAGTAGCGCGCAAGCTCTGCTCTGCGAGACTTTATGTAAGGGACTTTTCAAAGCTGACCACACGCTCGTGCACAGTGGCCTTTTCCGTGCGGTTACTCGCACGTTTCAGGCACGATGCACGAGCGTGTGGTCAGCTCAGCACGCTGCCACGCTCGTCTTTTTTATTGCTGTCTTGTGATTTATGGGGGCCATCTGGCCGGCCGTGTTTATTTCTGCATTGCACTTCTGCCCGGGAGGGGGCGGAGCCTCTGTGACATCCCCAAGGCAGTGCCTGAGCTCCAGAGTCAGTGCGTGCAACTCTTCCCAACCAAAGCTGGCGCTGAGTGGATAGGAGCGGCGGAGGCTGCGAGCAGCAGGGAGAGGCTGGGGGCACAGAGAGCACTGCACCGTCACGGAACCAGCAACAGGCAAAGGCTGCATCGAAAGGTGAGAATAGCTCACGCCACCCCTAAAGCCGTGTTTATTTCTGCATTGCGCTTCTGCCCGGTAGGGGGCGGAGCCTCTGTGACGTAACCAAGGCAGTGCCTGAGCTCCAGAGTCACTGATACACAATCTATGCAGTGCTACGTTCTACATATGTTTGCATACAATACCCTCACAGTTTAACTGTTCTTCTCGATGTATGCTACATTCAATCACAACCCTGTGCTGCACGAGGTGTGCATGAAGCCCCCTGCTTACACTGTATACCGCTAATTGCTATACGCATTGTCCGCGTCACACACTTTTGACCAACGTCCTTCCCAAATAGCAGATTTCGTTGTATAAGTTACCTGAAACACCCTATACGTAGACACCATGTGTAGCTACCATCGGCACAGGGACTCTCTCCCTTTCCTCCGGCAAACTTATTGTTTTTGCTGTGCCTGAAACTTAACGACCTCCGCCTCTCGGTCTCTGGGGGTATTTAGGACCCCGAGCATTCCACGGAGTTGCAGACCACCGCCCTCTGTCCCCTCTCTGAGAGGCCCTGCACCGCCCTCTGTCCCCTCTCTGAGAGGCCCTGCACCACTTCCCTTTCCAGGTCATCCTCCTGCGGAAAGGCTCTGCATTGCTTCCCGATCAGCTGAGAGGCCGTGCACACTTCCATTCCAGGTTTATCCCCAGCTGAGAGGCCCTGCTTTACTTCCCATTCCAGCTCTATGGTCAGCCATGAGGCCCTGAAATACTTCGACTCCAGCTGTACCTCACTGACAAGCCGTGGAGCGTCAGGAGCTCGGCTCTGCCCCTATATCCTGGCCCCTCAGGCGTTCTCTCTGTTTCTTCTGCCCCTCCCGGACTGCAGCCCGAGTCTCCCCCTTCTACCTGTAATACAGCCTGCTCTTTATTTCTGCTACCCCCTCCCCTTCTGCTGCCGTCCAGTTCCGAGACTGTTCTCTACTCACTCTCAGCATGCTGACTGTCCCACCTGCCTGCACCCCCCTCTGCTCCCCTCCCAGCAATGCTCGCTTACTCCTGTGTGTCTCTCTATCAGTGTGTTCGCCTTCATTGTGTTTGCCTGTGTGTCCCTCTGTGTTTGCCTCTATCAGTGTGTCCGCATTCATTGTGTCTGCTTGTGTTCCCATCTGTGTGTGCATTTGTTTTTGTGTATGTGTCTTCCTATATGGTTGTTTATATATGTTCGTGTTTGCGCGCAACTGTGCCACTGTGTGTCTGTCAGAGTGCGTATGTCTGTGTGCCAGTGTGTGTGTCTGTCTGTATGCCTGAGTGTGTTTATGCCACGTGCGCCAGTGCTGTCTCTGTATTTGTTTTTCAAGAGGTTGTGGGGGCGATGCCATGTCCACCTGTACTGCCTCTGTGTTTGTGGGGTGGGGGGGGGTCTATGCCACGTGCGCCAGTGCTGTCTGTATTTGTGAGGTGTCTTGGCACTGCCTCTGTATTTGTTTTTCGGGGGGGCAGTGGGGGGCTGCTTCATGCTGCCTAACAGTGGGTTCCTGTGTCTTGAACTGCCCCATAGCACTTGTTTATGTCGGACTAGTTTAATCAGTTCCTAATTTCCTTTAGCTTGACGTGTGAGTGACTTTATCTCAACCCTATCGGCATGTCAGAGGCATTAATCACCCCAACTTGAGATCTATAGTAATTTAATCTTCCCCAGCCCTGCCGGCCTTCCAGCGCTGAGCGTGTTCGCAAGCACATGGACGTGTCCTGTTGTGATTAATTCCCGCAGCTCGTCTCTCCGGCCCATTGAGGCTACATTAAAAGCTCCCAGTTGGATGTGGGATTATGGTTTTATTCTCCACAGACCGACACCTGGTCGGGTTCGAGCTCGTAGGATGCGCAGTTAGCTTATGTTCTCATACACAGCAGCTTCAGGGTTCTCTCTGCCTTATGACTATTTTTTCTGAGTTTTTAGTGCGCGTCATTGACATGTGAGCAGAAGCACCACCCTGGACTGTTTTCAAAATGACGATGCTTGAATGAAAGCGTGTGCCCGAATTTGCCACGGAAGCTGCGTTTCACTCGGTTTGCCAAGCTCAGGTTCCTGGTTGTCCAGCTTTCTAGAAGTGTACTTTTCGATTGGAAGGAGGGGTGGAAGGGGGGGGAGGGGTGCATCCCTCCCTGCCTGATCCTCCCTGTATAAAATGGAAGGGGTCGACAAATATTCGCCAGAGTGCCCTCCGCGGTGAAGTGTGACCAACTTACAACACCAACCTTTCACAGGCAAACGCCAGCATTGTTACTGACTCTGTCCCAGCGCCGACAGACCTTCCGCGGCACTCCTATGGCAAACTCCCCCACCGCTCCTGCCTCGCGGGCCTTCTGAGACACCGTCCAGACAAGGGACTAGCTCTGCCCTAATTAGAGGCGCTGACCGTATGGGGTGCCAGCCTGGCAAACGACTGTCTTGTACCCAGGGCTGCTGACCTTCAACAAGTGCTACTTTATGCAGCATAGAAGCATCACTTACAGAGGATGCCTAGTGCCCATTTAAACATATGAAGGGAGGATTGCCAAACGCTGGTTTAAATAGAGGAGGATATGCTAAACTTTGGTTTATGTAGGTTTCTTAGGTTTGGCTTTCTGAAATATTATGAGGTTGGGGCTGTTTGAATGGAGGGTCTATCTAGGGTTATTGTTGTGAAGGTAGAGTGCTATTTTACATAGAGATGATACACAATTAGAATGTACAACGCATCTGACAGGGCCATGTGAGCCGGGGCCTGAGCGGGGCAGATACATTAAGGGTCAAGGTTGTTCTGTGTTTCTAACAGAGATTGAAGAAATGATCAAGACTTTGAGCTATTGGCATTGTAAATGATGATGCCTTTTATTTATGTGTTAATTATCAAAACAGATAGATAAAAGACATTGTCATTTACAACGCCAATAGATTAAACTCTCGCTAATGCTATTGGCATTGTAAATGGCAATGCGTTTTATTTATGTTTTAAAAAGAAAAGCAAAAATGAAAGACATTGTCATTTACAATGCCAATAGCTCAAAATCTCGCAATTGCGAGACCTATTGCATTGCAAATGCTTGTGATTACATTGCTACTTTCATGGCAGGTTTAGTATAAATACATTCAGTAGTTCAGGCTGTAGGCACAAATATGAGCAGAATATCCTATGGGAGCTAAAATTGGAAAACACTCCTTCCCCTCGCCCCCACCCCCTCTACATTTTTTCACCCACCCCTTTGCTTTTTCCCCCACCCACCACATTCTTTGCTTTTTTGCCCCACCCCCCTCGACTTTTCCCCCCTAAACCCCACCCCCTCTACTTTTCCTCCTCCTCCTCTACTTGTTTCAACTCTAATTCTTTCCCCACCCACTCTGCTTTTTTTGCCCCGCCCCCACCCCCTCTACTTTCCCCCCCCCACTCTACCTGTTTCCTCCCTCTACCTTTTTCCCCTGATCCCCCACATAGGCCTCCTCCACTTTTTTGCACCACCCCTCCATTTTTTTCCACCACCCCCTCCACTTATTTTCTCCAAAGATGGATCCTCACAAAACTTGGCATGCCAAAGCTTAGTTTATGAAGCCAGTAAATTTCAAAGTTTTGTTCAAATCCATTCAAAGGATCAAAAGAGAACTGTAAATTATTTCCTGTGATTCACAATTCTGAGTTTATGTGCAGGGTATTTAGCTTCTCTAAACGAATAAAGTTTAAAATAAAACAGCATTTCCTCTTTCTTTCAATGCTTGTAAAACAAGCATTGGCATAGCCAATAGGTCTCGCCTTTGGGACCTTATAAGTGTTTAGTTATCCAGCACAATATCCTTGGTGCAACAACATCAACTGTTGCATGGCTAAACACTTATAAGGTCCCAAAGCGAGACCTATTGGCTATGCCAATGCTTGTTTACATTACTGCTGGCAACCGTGCCTAATGGCCACTAATTGCAACACTAATAATAGTAGTAGCTCGGGATGGTGTCCATTGAACATAAGTAGCCCTTAGAACATATAAGGCTGAGACCCCCGTCAGCCATAGGAAAGTACTTAGAGTATGTATTCTCCCTTATGTCATACTCTGCAAACCCCTAGTATAGCAAGAGAAGAGTGTGAGTTCACCAACCAGAAAGATGAAAGACAGTGGCAGTGGATTGTCAGTGCACAATTCACATGATTGTGCATTGATCTCCTGGTCTGTAGAAATCATAGGGTAATGAAAATGCCATCTTCATGGAGTTTAGTTTTTTTATTGAGCATGCACTATCATCGTTGCTTTCTGTGTGGGTGGTGGCTCTGGCTGTAAAGGTCTAAGATCACCGACCTCATTTCATTTTCACTTCTGATTAAGTCAACCAGGGTAGATCTAAGTGCTCTGGAAGGAAAAAAATATTTACACCATTTTTTTGCCTTTCAGAGGTTTTCTTTAGTGCCAACTAGGCCCAAAAAGGGGACCAGAACATTTTTCATTTCTTTCACACCAATGAGAGAATTGAAACTTTAGTATAAAATCAAGTATTATAGAAGATGCCAGAGAAGCTGTAGCCAACAAGAGGAGGGAGACTTTAAAGTGGGTGACGGACATATTTTGAAGGGGCAACCACTCTGTGTTCATCATTTGTGGACTAAATTGATGATCAAAGATGTTGTTATTGTATGGTGGAATACAGCTGCAATATTATGCCCTAAATAACGTGCTACAAAAAAATCCTTGCAACAATATTGACAAAAGAAAGATTATGAAGGAATGTAAATAAAGGTAAGTACATTTTTACTATGCTTAGCTCCACATAAATATATAGACACCCTGAGGATATATATCTTCAATGTACATAGATGTAGAGTTAAGAATATAAATATATGCAGGGATCCCCAGGTACAAGGAATTGATATTGGGGGAGGCTGGGAGGAACGTATCTCCCTATATGCGGACGATATTCTGCTTTATGTGTATAGACCGCGTCACACAATACATAGACTTATCCACATTTTTAGAACATTTCGTAATTATTCTGGGTACCAAATAAATTGGGATAAGTCCCTGGTCTTTTCCTTGACGGGGCAAAAACTGCAACTTACGTCGGCATGTGCGGACTTGCAGCAACAGGAGGAATTTAAGTACCTGGGAATCTGGGTCACTAGGTCGGCAGAGAGGTTTCTAGAGCTGAATCTAAATCTGCAGGTGGAGAGATTACGTAGAGATGTGACAAACTGGTGGAAGCTACCGTTCTCCCTTATGGGACGGGCGGTCTTGTTTAAACTGATGGCCCTCCCACGGTTACTATATATACTCCAGAATACTCCTTATCAGATCCCGACTGCAGTGTTTCAGACAATTGATGCAGAAATACGTACCCTGTTGTGGGCCGGGGGGAGCCCCCGAATAGCTCTGCGAAAGCTGCAAAGGGGAGTATACGAAGGGGGACTGGCGGTGCCTGGTGTCAGGTGTTATTATATAGCGGCTCCACTGGTGAGCGTGAATGACTGGGTGTTTGCGCCGTGCGAGGAGCCAGCTTACGGGGTGGACCGGCACGCATTCGGACCTCGGGGATATACTGCAGCATTGTATAGGGGCGGGCGTAAACCACATCTGCCAGCACATACGATGACTGTTGTCCAGGCATGGCGGATGGCCACAAAACTATTGGGGTGGGATTCTAGGCTGACCGGACAGTCCCCATTGTGGGATTGTGATCAATTGGCAGAGGTGGGACGTCTGGAGGGCTTCAGTAGGTGAAACCTCATTGGCATTGAAAAGCTCGGGGATGTCTGGCGAAAAGGGGAAATGTGTACATTTGAGAATCTTCAGGCAGAATATAAATTGGTGGAGGGGGAGAGATTACGGTACTTACAGCTGAGACATGCCCTGAGGCACCATGTGACGGGGGAGTGCAGGTGCCTGACTATTCCCCAATGGAGGATAGATTGCTGATGGACCCGCTGGTGGGAAAGGCTGTATCGCTTATGTGCCGCAAGATTATGAATAACCTAGCAGATCCTCTGGGCCCCTTGAGGGAAGCGTGGGAGACAGATGTGGGATTGCTGGAAGATGACGATTGGGCGGAAGTCATGCAAAGCCCTAGGGAATTTGCTATACGTGCCAGATTTAGGTTAGTCCAACTCAGGATTCTACACAGGTCCTATATGGCCCGAACACTGAAGTAGAGACTGGGATGATGTGAATCTAGTCAATGTTTTAGGGGCTGTGGGGAGGCGGGTACCTTTTTCCACATCCTTTGGACTAACTCCATGATTCAGAGATACTGGGAAGGGGTTTCCCGGGTGTTGGCAGCAGTGGTGGGCTTGCAGGTCCCTGTTGATGCGAGATGGCACCTGCTGAGTGTGACGGGGAGATCGTTTGGCCTAAATACATAAAAATGTGGCTGGCACTGGCATCTGGGGTGGCAAAAAGGAACATAGCGAGAGCATGGGGTGCGGCAGAACCGCCAAAGGTGGGGGCTTGGAAACGGGACCTGGACTGGTGTCAGCAGGCCAAAAAAGTGGTCTACGAGAGTAGAGGATGTCCCAAAAAGTGGAAGAAAATCTGGACCCTGTGGGAAAAGTATAGCAACTACTGAACACTGGTGCTGAGAACTTGTCAGTCCTGGAGGGGGTACTGGGTAAATACACTGGTTATGGAATGGGAAAGTTCATCACTGTTATAATGTGTACTGTTGTATAAGCTACCAAGACGCCCTACTGTAGCCTGTATTGTCAAAATATAGCAATGTGTAATAAGCAACTGGGTAATAAAAATATATATTTTTTAAAGAATATAAATATATACCTACCTGTTTATACTTACCTTCACAAATTATTTTTGTTGATACTGTTGCTAAGATATGTTTGATACACAATGCTTTTGTGTTTGATATTCTGACCTTAAATCGATATAGAAGAAAGTCAGGAAGCGTCTGAAATTTGATGGGCCTACAGTTCCATGTGTCTTGAACCAATACTGAAAAGTCTCAGGTGGTATTATACAACAAAGGGTTTACTGATTTCCTATATACTGTTCTCCACTAGATATCATTATTTATTAAATTGATTTATTTTGAAGTTTTATAAAGTGCTACATGTTACCTTTTGGACCCTTCAGAGCAGCAGTGTTGTATAAAAGTCTTGATTAGTGAGTTGACATGGGAGAACTAAAGTCCTATCGGCACATGGAATCAGGGGTCCAGAATTCTTCCATCACTTACCCAATTTATTAAGAGGTTAGGTGAAAGAGGTGTGGAACAGTTCCGTGTCAGGCCTTTCCTGCACAGCAGGTGGTTTGTCTCTGCCATCAGTGCTGGATTCAGTGTGTTCCTGAGGGAGTGGCTGTACTGATCCTACTGAACATGCTAAAGTGATCTCCTATGAGGATGATGCACAACTGCATTTCTCCTGGGATAAGGGAGTTGAGTTGAAGGGTGGACAGATTAAAACTTACTTGACTGAGGTTTTTCATTTGTTAGCAACTGCCCAACTCAAATGTAATGAAGAGAAAACAGAAATTCTTTTCTTTGGGAAGATCCCACCAGGTTTCTGGCAAAACATTTGGGCCCACGATGCGTCTCCCCCTGGACCCCAGAAAGACTCAGTTAAAAATCTGGATATTAAATTTGACAACAGGCTGTCCTTTAGGCTTCAAGTAAAAGTGTTAGTAGGCACTTGTTTGGGGATGATGAGGTCCTTAAAGGAATTTCTGCCTCTCCTATCCTTTTCAACAAAGAAAATGGTCATGCAGGGGCTGATAACATCTAGAATCGATTACAGCAATGCACTATATTTTGGCTTACCAGAGTACCTGATGGACAAACTCCAAGTGATCCAGAATGCGGCGGCCCGTCTCTTGCTAAATGTT